>WUAM01000319.1:1948283-1959280 GCA_024336885.1 Actenoides hombroni | reverse complement strand
GAAGCGGGAGGCGTTAGCGCAGCGGGACTGGGTGGGGGGGACACGGGGAGACCCTCCGCTGGTGCTCTCGGCCTTGGGGCCGAGGGGAGCCCGGGGGGGGGCAAGTGGCTCCGAATCCCTCCAGGCACACGTGGGGTTTGTGCAAGTGCTGTGTTGATTCCAGTAAGTACCATCAGGCTCAGGCAGCTGGGAGAGGAGAAGGAGCTCCCGAGCCCCCGCCCGGCCCCCCTTAGGTCAGGCGGATCCCGAGCACTTGTTCCAGTTCCTGCCGACGTTGCTGGACCTGGAGGAGATGAGGTGGGGGGCTCAGGGAAGGTGAGGGGCTGTCCCAAGGACTCCCCATCCTGATCCCACCCCAGCGGCACCACCCGGAGCCCACCTTGGCGAAGATGTGTCTGCCCACAGCCTCCTGCGCCCAGGGCTGCTGGTAGAACTCCGCTCGTCGCTCCTCCTCGGGGTTCCCGATCACGTCCGTTATGATCTGAGGGGGGCACACAGGGTGAGCACCACACCCAGAAACATCCTCCCCCCTCCACCAAACATCCCAGCCCCTCACTCGACCCAGCCCAAGGTTTTACCTTGAGGTCCCTCCGTTGGGATTTGATCCATTCCTGGATGAAATCCTGTGGGTTGTTGCTGAAGCTCAGCATGAAATCGCGCTGCGTCTTCAGCTGGTTGATGGATTCGATGGTCTCGTGAATCTAAGGAGGTGACAAAGGGTGAGAGGCAGCTCTGACACCTCCCCCAGAACAGGACGTGGCTGACACCAAGCTCCCCCAAGACATGAAGTGCCACCCTGCTGCCCTCCCCCCAAGCTGAGACCCTCACAGGGGTCCCCCCACACCTTGGCATCCAGAGAGGCGATCTCCTGCTGGTTGGTGGTGGAAGCCAGGAAGTTGCTCATCTGAGCTTTCAGGGGATCATCCACCTCCACATCAATGTCATAGCAGGCAGTCTTCTTCTGGTCGTTGGGATCCACACTGGCAGGAAACACAATCACAGACCAGTTTGGGTGGGAAGGGACCTTTACAAGGTCATCTCATCCAACCCCCTGCAGGAAGCAGGGACATCTGCAACTGGAGCAGGGTGCTCAGAGCCCCAGCCAACCTCCCCTGCAGTGGTGCCAGGGATGGGGCAGCCACCACCTCTCTGGGCAGCCAGGGCCAGGCTCTCACCACCCTCAGCAGCAAAAATCTCTCCCTTCTCTCCAGTCGAAATCTCTCTCTTTTAGTTCAAACCATCCCCCCTTGTCTTGTCCCAACAGGCCCTGTTCAGAAGTCTGTCCCCGTCTTTCTGCCAGGCCCCTTGAAGTCTTGAAGGGCCATCAGAAGGTCTCCCCAGAGCCTTCTCCAGGAATTGGGCATTGCCAGCAGGAGCAGCTGTAGAAGCTCCTCCTCGTCTTCAATGAGGGCTTTTTTGTCCCCGCATGGCTGCAGGCTGGATGCCTTCAGGGACACCCTGTTCCCTGCCAGCCCTGCAAGATCTTCTAATTTACTGCATTACCAACCCCTGGACTTGGGGAGAGGCACATGGTGTCCAATTTCCCCTTCCTGACAGCACAGGCAGAACTTGAATGTTGTGCAAAGCCCTGGGATGGCAAGGGACGGTGTGTGGTGACATCTGTGTCACTGCTCCGGAGCTGCAACTGGAGACCAGCCCATGGAAATCTGAAATTCCAAGCCACTCTGCTTTCCAGGAACAGCTGTGTCTCTGTCACCAGCATGAATTATGGCTAATGATAAGTTATGCTTATTAAGTATGTCAATAATTTACCCTCTTACAGACAAGAAGGACGTGTTTTATCTCTGTCTCAGAGGCTGCTGCACGTCCAATAAACCAGAGCTGTAAGTCAGCTGAAAGCAGCACGATCCCCGAGTGGGGCTGCGGAGCAGAACATCCCCGCAGTGCTCTGTGAGCATCCCCCAGAGAGACACAGAGCTGTGCAAAAATCCACTCTGCCCCTGCTCCAGTCTGGTCCCAGGCCCCCATCTGCCTGGGCACCCACCAGTCCCTGGGAGCTTCTGCTCCCCGAGAGCGCATGAGGTGGAAGGGAAACTCGGGCAGTGCAGAGACCCGTCCTCAGCACCGGAGAGATGCAACGTGCATCTTCAAAAATACATCTTCTGGGTTGCTATGGGTCACGTGCCTGCCCACCTCCAAAGGACGTATTGCACAAGCCTTGCCACACGCAGCACGGCCCTGCAGAGATGCTGGAGGGATGGAAAACACCATCACCGAGGTCTTGAGGGACCATGACCACAAACACAAGGTGTCCAGAGGAGAAGACATACCCGATGTGCAAATGCACCCCAAAGCCCAGCCTGGGAAGGCCCAGATTAAGGAGCCGGATACAATCAGGGGTGGTGAGACATGGCCAGGTCTCTTCTGTGCTCTTCTTTTATCCACTTTCTCAACAGAGAAGAATTTTTTCCTCTTTGATTGCAGGGTGGTGGCTGGAAATTTGCCACCACCAATTTTTTCAATCAAAAAACGGAGGGTTTGATTACATGCAAATGTCTGCCCAAAACATCTGCTTTTCTCTGACACATTTGATCACTCCGAGAAAAACGTTCCCAGTTCCCCTTCTGCTGCTCCGGGTAGAAAATGTCATTCCCTTCCATTTTGTTGAAAGGTTCAGTCTAAAATGGCAGCTCTGCCCTTGCCTGTATCTCCCTCCTTCTCTTCAAGGTCCAGTTTAGCATCAACCAGTTTCCTTCTACCCGCTGGAGGCAATAAAGGATTTAATTTTTTTTTCCTACACACACAGCCACAAACATTTCTCACATCTTTCTGGGCTCAAAAAATATGTTTTCTCCTAACTCAAGACCAAAGAGATGGGCTTGGATTGAAATAAAAGGAATGGTTTCTTCTGCACTTTCATGTCTTAAGACACATTCCTCCAAGAAAAGGCATCATGGCTGTTTGTGGAGATGTGTGGTGACAGCAGCTATCTCCTTCTCCAGCCCTTCTGCATCCCGTAGCAGCAAGTTTTTGAACTATTCCGCTTCGTTTTTCTTGCATCAAACATTTGATTCAGAAATGAAAGAAACCTCCCTGTCTTAAAACTTCGAGTTTACGCTTTCCTGCACTCAGCTGATTTCTCCAAAGCAAGAGGAGCCCTTTCCCACACACAACCAGTTTTCCAAGGTCTCCACCTGGATACACCACTATGGCACCACTGCTGGGGGGGAAGCCACTTGGCAACTTGCTGACAGACCCACACCTCTTGTGGCCTCCAAACCCAGAGGTATTCCAGTGCTACGCTGATTTTAATCAGGAACTGTATGGATGCAGATAAAAGGAGGCAGCTCCTGTTCCTCCTGTGGGCTAGGATTGCCCAGCGAGGCTGATTTAGAGACTTCAGGTTATAGAATCACAGAATCATTAAGGCTGGAAACGACCTTCAAGATCATCAAGTCCAACCATCTACTAAATATTATCAGGACCACTAAACCATGTCCTGCAGTTCCACATCTGGATGTTTTTTGAACCCCTCCAGGGATGGTGATTCCACCCCCTCCCTGGGCAGCCTGTCCCAAGGCCTCACCACTCTCTCAGTAGAAAAAAATTTCCTAATATTCAACCTGAACCTCCCCTGGTGCAACTTAAGCCCATTTCCTCTTGTCCTATCACTGGTTACCTGGGAGAAGGGACCAACACCCACCTCACTACAACCTCCCTTCAGGTAGTTGTGGAGAGCAATAAGGTCTCCTCTCAGCCTCCTCCAGACTAAACAACCCCAGGTCCTCATCAGACAAGTTCTCCAGACCCTTCACCAGCTCCGTTGCCTTTCTCTGAACTCGCTCCATCACCTCGATGTCTTTTTTACCCTGCAGCACCCAGAACTGACCCCAGTGCTCAAGCTGCAGCCTCACCAGCACCCAGTACAGGGGCACCATCCCTTCTCTAATCGGACACAACAGCTTTGGGTTGCACCAACCCAAGCGGGGCTGCCGGTTGGATTCAGCCCAGCCCGGGGTGGGCACGAGCACATCATGGTGCAGAGCTTCTCCAGCATCGCTGCAGCTGAGCCCAGCACCACGACGTGTTCCCCCCAGCCAGGCTCTGCTCGGTGCTGGGGAAGGCAGACCAACATGGGCTGGTAGCTGCTCGTGTCCCACCTGACGCTCCAAGCTATAGCAGGAGTATTTGGGATTTCACTTCTCTGCAGAGCTAGAAGAACAGGCGACAAATACACATCCTCTAGGGAATGTCATTATGAACCAAGCAAGAGAAGTACCAAACCCGTTTTCAGAGAGATTTTTCCAGCAGTCATTTCAAACAACATCTCTCTACAAGTTAATACTGCAGTCTGAGCCAGCTTCTAGTCCAAGAGTTCATCCTTCTTCTTGGAGACTTCTTACAGCTAAGCAGCAGTGTAATACATCTACCTTCAGCATTTCTTTTCACCAGTTTCCTGCAAGCCCTTGTTCAGTGGTGACAATATTTGTATCAGGAACACAAGAATATCCAACGATGTGACTACAAACTACAGAGACAGGCAATGCACTTAAAAAAACCCCAAACAAAACCCCTTCCCAACAGGCTCCAGACCTCTGGACGGTGCAGCACAAGAAGCTGTTACTTAGCAGTGATTTTTAGATGAATCAAACCTAATACAAGGGAGAAAAAAAAAAAAGTCCATGAGATGTAATAACCTTTTGGAAGAAAAGAGATAATCTGTGGGCAAAAATTACATCTTCCAAAGCTAAACTGACAGCAATTGGTTCAAGAAAGCCCGCGGGGTCAACTTGTATTGACTACAGAAGATCCTTGTGCAAACTAAAAGGTCTTGCTGCCTGCTTGGCTCAGCGCGTGGAAAAGCTGCCAACTCACCCTCTAAGGTTTGCACCAACGACGGAGGCTGGGTAACACTGGGAGGCTCGAATGCTGTCTTGGATGATAAGAAGTGCTGGAGGTGCAGCCCACTAAAACGTGCTCAAGAGTCAAGTCCAATCAAACCCATGTTTGTAAACGCTCCTCCTGGACCCTGTTTCCAAGGACCTGCCCCCCTGTGTCTCCTGGGTGCTCAGCCTCCCGCTTGCCTCGGCCGTCTCACAGCACAGCTCTCGCGGGCAGAGGTTCGCTCTGCGAAGGGAGCCTGGCTGTCCTCCTGACCCGTGCAGAACAGCTAATCCCAGAGGGCTAATCCTGCTTTAATGGGGAAACAATAAGACCTTTGATAAAGCATATAAATTTTATTAAAAGCCCTACTGAAACATTCCTTGGTCCCTGGGACTGGATGACGGAGCTCTCTAATGAATTTTGCCCGTGCCTGTCTCGGGCTGTGGACCGTAACACGAGGCAGGGAGAGCAGGCTGCTCGCTCTCGTTTGCAAGAAACCATAAAATCTGTAAGAGCACTGGAAGCGAATTTCCCATGGCTGCCAACATCTGCATGCCACCCCTTCAGCAAAACGCCTCATCCTCTGCCTGCTGAAGGAGCCAGAAGACACCACAATCTCCAGCTCACCCAGCTCCGTCTCTCCCAACACGTGGCACGTCTCCTGCATGCCAAAAATGGGACCAGCTGTGGTAGAGCTGACCTGTCCTGTCCCCAAGGAACTGGACCAAACCCACCAGCCCATTTCATACGGACCAAAAACCAGCTGTGAGACGGCAGGAACTTCATCAAAGCCAACCCGGGCTGCAGGTGAGCTGGTGACCTCCAAGCTGAACCTTCAAGCCTCTGCAAAACTGAGACTCGGGGCTAGGTTCTGCATTTAAAAAACCACATTAGATGTGGAAACAATTCCTCATTACAACTTAGGTGTAGAGAAATCCTCAGAGACTTGTTTTCTGACCTCAAGAGACCTTGTTCTGGTACCAGAGAAGAAACCAATGAATTGACATTTCAACACTTTCCCTTACTCTCAAGTATAAACAAACAACTGCTGAGAAAAACCAGTGATGCTCTGACCTGACACAACCAGTGGTGTCCAGGGATAAATCCTGTGCTGTATCAGTGACTGGAATTACCAGAGTGTTGCCAACAGCTTAATGAGATGGAAACTCACGCTCCCACTGCCAGAATGTGTTTGTCAGGGTATAAACTATTTGGATGCCCCAAATATTTTGCTTCTGTGTTCTAGAACAGGTGTGAGGAGGTGCCTCTCCATTCACAGAGCTGCTGCTCGGAGAAGCATGGCCATTTGGACAGTACCATCGATGACAGGTTTAAGTTCCTGGCATGGTGTGCGTACCCAGGCAGATCTGCCCCATGGCTCATCCTCACCTCGATTGTTCCTGCTGATCTACAGCTTCAACCCACGTTGGAGAAGCAGAGTCAGCAGCCAGACAGCTACTGCACGTAGTCAGTCAACTGAACAAGCCCTCAATGTCACCGCTTCTCATCCCATCTGGGTTTTCTTGCGTTTCTTTGGGGCTATCTGGAGAACTGGCATCACCCTGGCCTTCAGACCAAGAGGACCAGCAATGGTTGTAGAAATTCTGCACAAAGGAGGGGGGAAAGCAACTGGCTTCAAAATTGGGCCAAGGGAGGCTTTGTGCAGGGCAGAGCGGGATGGTGGGTGCACTGGGGGAGGCCCCTCAATACCACTGCAGCCCAGCACGGGGACCGTCTCCTCCAGTTCCCAACAGGGCTCACTCACAGGCCACTGAGCACAGGAAATATTCCTGAAATAACATTGGGCTTGCACCAAATGGGACTTGCAGAGCCTGGATGGTGGCTGGGTCACATCTGCCAAGAGTCCACCTGAAGTAGGACCAGCTCTGTGTGGTGCTGCCAGGTTCTCCAGGGCTTCCTGGGCCACCTGACACCACCAAGAGCACTAGCAGGACAGCAGAAGTGCAGTGCTAGTGGGAAATGAGGCAATTCTTACTGGCACACGCCAAAGGGAAAGTGGAGATCCTAAGCCAACCAAACTATTATGCATGGTATCTGTGAGACCGAACACAAGAACTTCCACATGAACCAGACACGGGTCTCTTACCACCAGAAAAGTCATCAGTACTGACAGAGGGTCAAAGCAAACAGGAGATGTGGTGAACAAGGTACAGGAGTAGTGACTGAGTCTACAAATGTTATTTTTGTGAGTGGATTTTACCATAAAAAGAAAACAAATTTAATTCCATTAACTTTATATCAAACTTAGCCTTCTTAATTAGAAGTACAGGGCTCAAGGGAAACGTCTGTAATTATTAAATGGGAAATAAAACCTGATGAACAGAGTAGCTACAGTGACTGAAGACTTACTATTTAAATACGACTGGTAGCAGGCAAATCAAGAAATACCTCAGAATCACCTGCCCAGCAGTTTCCGTGCTGGGAGGGCCATTTACCCGTTCACATTCACAATGATGTTTTCTTTCTCCTCTTGCTAAAATCAATACTACACTGGGGGAAAATAAAAGGGGAGGGGTTGTTCAGTGAGACAAGTATATTCAAGAAGAAGAAGGATGGACAAGTGCCTGTGGCCATTTTGGAAGCAGTGCAGTGAAGAGCAGCGCGAGGCCAAGCGAGAGCCGTTGGCTACGGGCGGCAGGGGTGGCAATGCTAAAATCAACGTGGGCACAGGTCACCTCCACTGCCACCTCTGCAAGGTCCTCATCCATAGGCTTTCCAAAAGAAGGGTATCTCCTGCTGTCCAAGATTCTTCCGAAGAAGATTCCATCAAATTAACTTGTCGTGGAATCACAGAATGGCTTGAGTTGGAAGGGACTTTAAAGATTATCTAATTCCAAGCCCCCTGCTATGGGTGGGGGCACCTCCCACTAGAGCAGGTTGCTCAGAGCCCCATCCAGCCTGGTCTGGAACACTTCCAGGGAGGGGCAGACACAGCTTCTCTGAACAACATGTTGCAGTGTCTCACCATCCTCAGAGTGAGGAACTTAGGTGCTCAGCATACCCAGATAGAGACAGCAGGTCACACTTCACAGAAAAAAATCATACCCTGAGGGGGTGGAAAAAGGCACCGACCAGTACATCCTGGAAGTAGAGACTCACGTGGACTAGGAGCTGCAATGTGGAGCCAGAGTTTTTGCAGCAGAGGAGTAAATGAACAGCAGTAAATGGATGCAAACCATCCAACAAAAATTCAATCTTGCACGAGGCTGGCCTGCAGGCCCTGCTGCCCCATGGTCACATTTACAACTTCTATGAACAAGCCACTGCCTGTGTCCAAATTCTCACCCCTCCTTTCCGTGTACACCTTTAGAGCTGTGGGGTGACTTGGTTGGGGAAATGGATGTATGGATGACAGCAGAGACCAGGTCAAGGATCTGTTCCTGCCTCTGTGCTTCTCGATCCCACAGCCCTGAATGGTTTCATCTCTTCAAAGGATGCTCTTCCAGATCTGCTAAACTAGTTTGCTTTGTGGTTGCCACAAATGTGCTGGGTTTTGGGGTTTGTTTTGTTTTGTTTTTCCTGGAAACCATCCTCCAGATCACTGCCTTTTTTCTCCACCTCGAAGCAGACCTCCTGGCAAAAAAAAACGTGGTCCTTGGGAAGTGCACAGCTCCGTGATGAGGACATAAAGTTTAATACAACTTCCATCCACGAAGAGGGAGGAAGAAGAGACTAGAGAATGCACAGAAAGCTGGAAACCTGGATTCACCAGCTTGTACACGCACCCAGTCATGGCACAAGCTTGCCCAAGCTCAAGCAAGAGGTAGGTGTTTAGGCTGACACGAGTAACCTCAAGCTAGGCTTGAAGGTTTTTCAGAGCTGCCTGATCTGCAATGGTTTAGGAGTGGCTATCAATCTCTGAAAGACTATTCCTGAAGACAACAGAGCTTCTCAGCACAACATAAAGCACGGCTTGTATCCTCACTCACCACGGCAAGGTGATCCATTAGCATCTGTAGTGTGACGAGGGAAGCAAACAGCAGAAGGAAAGCAAAAGAGCTAGAAAGAATTTCTGGCTAGAATTCACGGCTCTAAATCTCCGCGTGAAGACGGGCTGCGTGCTGCAGAACACCACGCTCGCGCCGCGAAAGCAAAATGGGCACGAGGCTGCCGTCCAACTCAGATGGAACGGCAGAGAAGAGAGATCCGCTCGTCAAGAAAAATCCCAATTGTTGCTTTCTATTTTGTCTGGCGATGGAGCACAGTATTCCTCCTTCCTGCCTGCCAAAAGCGGTGGAAGTATGATGTACTTTAAAGTAATTACAGGAGCTCAGCCCAGAAATGGCTGCATTTCAAACTAAGCGGGAGATGCACAAGCAAGGGAGCGGCTCCCTGGTGAACGTTTAACCTGCCTGCAGACCTCAGGGTGAAAAGCTGCTCTCCAAAACCAACCATCACTCTTTGCTTCCAGCACCCGTCGGGTTTCTCTCTGTTTTGCCTGCCCCTCGCCCTGCTAGCACCTCTCTGCTCTGGCTGGCAAATCTGGGCAGCACGGCCCCGGCGCAGCAGCCGTCAGCAGCAGCTGCCTTCCAACAAAGATGCTCGGCTTGATTCTGGCTTTTTTCTCGTTGTTGAACTGATGTCTCCCTCATTCCTCAGAAAAACTGGCTAAGATCTGGCCGTGCCAACCCTGCACCCTCCTAAATACACAGCCTGGGGTTTGCAGTACGCCTGGAAGTGTTGGGTATTCTGATTATCGGTAGAACAGCCACAATTATCCAAATAAAACTATTACTATATTGGGCCTTAGATCATAAATAGAACTTAATGGATTTTATTACACCCCAGGAAGCGAGAGCTACAGTAGGAAAAGTATTGCTATGAGTGCGTTGCTACTACCTATCAATTTCTCCTAAACACTCAGCACTTAAGAAATACCCAAAGAAACACACTGCTCCCACAGCACAACTATTCCAAACTCCCCTCTGAGCTCTTCCCTCTTGGCCAACTCGCGTGATAAGGTTTAGCAGCTGAAAATTAAAGGGTCACAATATTGAGCCTTCAGGTATCAAGTTCACAATGGAAACAGCAGCTGACGCAGAAAGGTGCCGCTGAGCGCGGCGGTAATAATTCTGTCACCTCGAAGCTGGAAGCAGCTCCCTAACACCAAGTTTGTTATTTAACTCAGCAAGAAATGAAAGAAAATGCCACAGCCGTGGATTTATTCCGTACGCAGCCTCTTTCAAATCGTACTCCCGAAGAGGAGCCGCGCTAGCAGAGTCTTTAACTCGGGCTGCAGCATCCTCTTGAATCCAAACAACCCCCTTTCAAGTGCTGGTGAATGCAGCGATGAGTGAGGGCTGCTTGTCCCTCAAGCAGGGGGCTTGTCCCTCAAGCAAAGGGCTGCTTGTCCCTCAAGCAAAGGGCTGCTTGTCCCACGCAAGGCCTTCTGCTGGAGCCTAACCTCCAGAAAACCGCACGGGAGCCAAACGCAATTAGATGCCTGGGATCCAACAGCGAGTAACGCTAACTCCGAGACGTCCAACAAGCCACCGACCTCACGGGGAAGGGCAGGAACAAGGAGGGCTTCTGCATGGTCAGCCGGATACGCCCGCTTCCCATCAGCCCCTCCTCACATCACCCAGGAAAAGCCATCTTGCCACCCCCGGGGACTCCCCACCTGGCCCCGCTCCGCGGTGACAGCCCAGGCCTGCTGTTATCTCCCAAACAGATGCATTTCTTTTCTTGAGAGCCTCCCACGTCTTATCTAGCTGGCAGTTTCCAAACGTCGATCGCCAAGTCCGGCTAAAACCACTTTAAGCTCTTTGAGGCAGCTCTTGCCGAAGGCGTTTTGGCCGGGGAGCGCGGAAGGCAGAAGGGCGGCCCCGCGGCAGGGTCCCCCCCGTCGCCGTCCCCCCGGGATGGGTCCGGCTGGAAAGCACCTCCCGCTCCCCGCGTGGGGTAAACACGACCTGGCACGGGAAGGGATGTACGGTTTACAAAGATCCCCTTGCTTCAAGCAAATTTGCCTCTCCCCACATGGCCAAACTCTCACGCAATAAATTAACTATTTGGCAGCCACCGAACCAGCGCTGGAGCCAAACCAATTAGGGTTTAATGTGATCCCAATTTCCTATTTTTGAGCCGGGGGTCGGGGAAGGGGGGGGAAAGAAGGGGGAAGGTATTTACAG
>WUAM01000319.1:1930265-1942249 GCA_024336885.1 Actenoides hombroni | reverse complement strand
CTCAGCTGCTCCTCACCACACTTGTGCTCTAGACCCTTCCCCAGCTCCATTGCCCTTCTCTGGCCACACTCCAGCCCCTCGATGAGAGTCCTGCCTGGGGTTTGTTGAGGCTGCGGCCTTGTGCTGAAGTCTGATTGGCATCTGAAACCAGCACAGCCTTGCTCCCATCCTGGTGGGATTTCCCATCATAGGTGTTCTCCAGGGCACCTGCAAGCAGGCCAGCTGGGTCAAGGACTTCTCAAAAGACTTGAAAGTAGCTTTAGAGGAAGATCATGTGTCTGCAGATGGGTTTGTATCCAGGGTTTCTGTTCCCAGCAATGAAATCTATATGTGCTGCTAGAAGCAGGACCAGGACACAGTCTCCTGTCCTAGGTAGATGTCCTCACCACCAGTTAGCAAGCCATGCTGGTGCTGATGTGGATCTCGATGCCCTACCATCACTCAGCTTTGGCAGAGGTCATCATTACCAGTGAAGGAGAGTCCTTGTGATGGAGCAGGAGATCCAAACTGGCTGCCCTGAGGCACCGTCCATCCCCTCATGCCACTGCCCGTGTACTCAAGGCAGGAAGAGCTGTGAGCCCGGCTCAGCTCCTGGGGAAAAGGGCATATGGGTCAGGGATGATGTTTCCCAGTAAGACCATGCTCCAAACAAACTGTATTTGACCTACCCCAGTTCTGGGCAGGTGGTTGCTGGCCAGCAGCCTGCTGAAAGCCCAGCTGTGGGTGAGCTGTGGTGCACCACAGCTTGACAGTGGTTAGCTCTAGGTGCTCAGGAAGCCACAGGCTTGCTTTGAGTTTGCTGGCCAGGAATGGGCATCTCTTGCACCCAGATGTCCATGGTGGAGCAGATCCAAGTTTGTGCTAAAATGTGAGAACCATCCATCTAGTCCCATTGTCCTCATTTTAACTTTGTGGCTTTGCCTCCTTTCTGAGGCACCAGCAGTTCCCTGGACCAGCCTGTCTGCCAGAGCCTGCATCTCCTGCATGGATCTTATCTCCTGCGCTGGCTGCAGCTTGGCTCTGGACTATGTTTACCACCACTTCATGTCAGCGTCACCTACAGCCTCACTGTAGCCAAATTTACACTGATGAAGCAGAAAGGGCTGTTGTGTGGGGTGCTGATAAGGCCTTTGTTTTAATTTAGCTGGTCTCCAAAGCCTGTGAAGCCCCTGGGAGAGCAGCAGGATGGGTTCCATCAGAAGCTTCACCAGTATGATGGAAGCAGCCACAGCCTGGCATCTCCCCAAGGGTCACCCACGCTGGAGCCCTCCATGTGCATGAGCACAGAGGAGGAGGTGGAAACTGCTGTGCTGGTGGTGAGGGACTATTGCTGCCCTGCTCTGTCTCCCATCTCTCCTGGGCATCACAACCTTGGGGACACATGTCCTGGTGTGAAGTGCCACTGCTCGGAATGGGGAGGAGGTGAAGAGGGCTGGGACCATAGAGCAGAGCACTGAGATGTGCTGGGGGAAGCCTTTGAAGGAGGAGCTAACGTATTTTCATCTTCTTTTCTGTTGAACACCTTTGGTGTTGCCCAAGGTAAAGCTGTGGTGGGCACAGAGCAGCTCCATTACAGGGTCTGCACTGGTGCTTTGTTTCTAAAGATGAGAGAGCTGCAGAGGGAAACACCAAAGAGGAAAGGATTGTGCTACATAACACTGATAATACCCGCAGAACACCAGGGTAGAGTATGTACAGGGCTTGATCTCGCAGACCTCAGTGCTGATGAAAGATGTAGGAGCTCAGGACAGCAGCTTTGGGGGTGTTTCCATAGCTATATGTGACTTCCCCACAGAAGCAAGCTCATGTTTTACATGTGCCCAGCCTGCTGCTCCTCCAGCAAGTGTCTTCTCCAGAGATGGAGCAAGGAACAGGCTCTCCGTGTTCTTTCTGAGGAGATCTGAGGTGAGTGGTGCCAGGGTTGTAGACAAGACCTGGGGCATGAGCATGGCCCTGTAGGGAGGATGAACTCTGGATCCTGATGATCTGCGATCAGGGGGATCATGTCACCCTGAGACACACGCTACCATAGCCTGCCCTGTGGGGAGCACCCCTTCCCCACTTCCAGCCCCCCAGATTTGAAGCCATACAGTGAGCTGAGCTTGTCTCGTGCTCTCTGGAGCTGGGGTAGAGGTTGGGAAACAACAACAACCATCAAATGAAGGGGTCGGTTGCATTTTTTGCTCGGTCGGTACAGTGGTACACACGGCACTGTTTATTTGCTCTAAGAGAAAACAACCCACCCAGCCTTTCTTGAGCAGGGATGGATGTTCTGCGTCCAGCTGAGCAACACCTGCTCTCTCAGCTGATGTTTCTCTATGTCCTTGAAATAGGCTTGTGTGTTAGAGAAGAAGCTCTGTGGGCACACAGACTTTATTTGGAACTCTTTTCTTTTAATCATTTAAACGTGATGCGTCTGGAAGAAGGAAAAGAAGACTTCTCTGCCCAGTGCAGTATGTGGGCACACACATCCTAGAGAGGTCGATGTGTGTGTCTCAATGTATATCTCCATATAGCACGCCTGACTGAACATCCACAGTTTCACAAACAGCATTTTTAGGAGTATAAATACACAGCCACTAGACACGTTATGTATCTACAGCCAGTAAAACACAAACCCCCTTAAAATATCCACACATGCACTCCACGAGTCAAGAAGTACTCCCATCTTTGACACACTTAATTGGATAGCAGACAAAGGATGAAGTCACGGTCCGTGTTTTACCACGGTGTGCTTCTCTCTTTGGTGCCTGGGGGAGCAGCTCCTGCCATGCCATCCTGCTTGCTTGACGTCGGCTCTGCTGGTCACTGCCATCCTGCACCACAGCTCGTGTCACGCTGCGTGAGCTGTGCTCTGGAGACAGGGGGTTTCAGTTTTCTGTTTGCTGTCCTGCCACATCCTCACCCCAGCACTGATGTAAAGCATCTTTCCAGGTTTGATCCTCTTTGACTCACTCCTTCCAGCTTCTGCTCCAGCTCCTGCTCCAGCTCCTGCAAAGGTCCTACCAAAGGAAACCTCCTTCATTGCATGGCCTTGAGTTCCTCTCCAAATAAAACCTTCCCACCAACATGGCAAAGGTGGCTGCAGGTGGGAAGCTTGGTCTCTGGGAGCAGGACTTTGCAACCTTGCTCCTGTTCTTCCAAGGTGTGTGTTTGTGTCCCCAGCCTCCAGGGAGACCCTGTATGGCAGGGTATGGAGTGAGGGGGGTCACCAGGTCTGAGGTGCTTAGGTATCTCTGCTGGACTCTGTCCCTGGAGCTGGTGAGGTGGCTGAGAGCAGCTGAAGGTTGTTCTCCTCTCTGCAGATCCACATTAAAAGGAGGGAGCAGGATGCTGAGCTGAAGATCTCCTAGGCTGGGGGAGGTCTCAGCTGATGACCATGGTCCTGGGCTGGAACAAGGTGTCTTTGGGCAAAGACATATGGCCTGTTCTTTTTTCCAATAGCTCAGCTCCTTCACCTTTGTCCTGCCTCTTCCTCATCCCTTTGCTGTCCCCTCCCAGGTCCCAACACCAGCTCAGCCCTCCCATTTCCTCTGCAGGGGAGGGTGACAACAATTAACAGGTCTGATCAAAGAACAGCAAACACAAGAGCAAGAGGGGATGTTATTAGGAAATCTCTCATCTCACAGGCATGTGTATCTCTAAAACTGCTAAAGAAACCAATTACTGACATTAAAATGAGTGGGAAATGAGATAAAAGGTTTATCTCCCAGGGCAGATCATGTCAGAGTAACCTGCCTGCGTCCTTTGCTGGGAGCTGGTTTTCAAAACAAGGCAAAATGGGAAGTTTAGTCCGAGCATCACTAACACGGGCGAGAACTGAAGGAAAGGAAAGCGGAGCAGATGGTGCCAGAAGGGGAGGTCTGGAGCTTGGTGGCATTTCCCAAGGTCAGTCCTGGTGTCCAGTCAGGGTTTCTCCTGGCACGATGCGAGTGCCGGCAGGCGGGTGGGCATTCCCCAGAGAGGCAGGTGTGCCTGGGGGGGGGCAGGCTGGGAGCTCATCAAGCAACAACTGCTGGAGGAGAGGAGGGGTGGGATGAGACTTGTTCACCAGGGGGGAGGCAGAGCACATGGTGGCTATCGAGCCCAAACAGGTAATAATTCTGTGATAAAATCTGGAGATGTTATTTATCCTGCAAGTTCCTTTCTTCAAACATCAATGTTTAAACTTGAGAGTGTCCGGCCAAGCTTAGAAACTGTAATCCTGTCTCTGAAACCATCTCAGGTCTTCCTTTTTTGTATATTCAAGCTGATGGATGCCTGCTGCAGCTATAAAGATGGTGATACTGTCTTGAATATCATATTTGTTTTCCAAAGGCCATCTGGCTGCATTTCTTCATGATTTCAGAAAGCAGTGACACCAGTGATGCTACATTACCCCAAAAATGGCCTGTGCTGGGACACTAAATGACTTCAGAGGCAGGAAAGAGACATGGGAGCATTCCGTACTCGGGGCTGTGTATCTGGGATGTGCATCACTTGGTGAGATCTCTCAGCTCTTCACTGAGATGAAGAAACCCAACACTGAGGGTCTCAGGAGACAGCAAGCAGGTCCTCTCCCGTGTCATCTGCTCCTCCAGGTCACCGTCTGGCCAGGCACCAACACACCGCTGCAGCTCTGCGTTTCCCAAGGCCAGCTCTCTGCCAAGGTCTGCAGACCTCCTCCCCGTATGCAAGGAGTGAGCTCAGCGCCAGGCAGGATCAGGCCAAGGTGATGCAAAGCCAAAGAGTCGAAGGTAAGTGGTCAGGCCCTGCCCTAGTTCCAACTCATGGCAAGAGCTGAGGAAAGCCCAGCCCCTGCACTGGTTTGGACCTCTCAGAGGATGATGCTTCCCAGGCTGTCATGCTCTTGGCTGCTGCCATGTTCTGGGGGCAGGGACACCACCCAGGCTGGGGGATGCCAGACCCACAGCATGCATCCATGTCATTTGGGGACCTGCAGCCGCAAAACTGCTCAAACTTTTACATTTTTAGTCTCAAACCACCCTCTTTTCTCACTTCAGAGCAGCATTCAGCTAAGCCTGTGCCTGGCCATGCAGGCTGCCTGCCATCTGGCACAAGCAGGACCAAGTAGAGTTAAATAAATGTTAGATACACACTAATACCATGTGACAACTGGCAAAAGGTAATGACTTCAAGCCCGAAAAGCCTGGTTATGTAAACAGCATCCTGAAATTAATATTTACCTTTTAAAACAAACAGATATTTGGGGTGTTTCGTAGTCTTTCTGCCTAGAAGATGCCAAAAACAACAGCTTGGTACTGCGGGGAATTGGCTTGACAGCTCAGGGGACAGTAAACTCCCCACCAGTCTCCAGGCTGCGAGGTCAGAGACAGTCCCTCTCTTTTCAAGCAGATAAATTCGCACAAGCACCAGCTTAATCTTTGCTCAGGGGCTCTGACCTCTAATGAGGAGCAGGAGCTGCCCCGATGTCACAGCCGGGGAGCGGGGATTTGAACGGCAGATGGGCTGGAGGACGAAAGGTTTGGGGATGCTCAGAGCAGACGCTTGTCCAGAGGGGCTCTGGGGAGGCAGAAGGGCTGTCCCGTGGTGGGAAGTGATGCTTGGGCAGCAGCATCACCTCCAGCCCAGCCGTCGTGCTCCGTTTCCAGCCATTTACCTGTGGGGTAAATCCCATAATTTCTCTAAAGGGTGGTCATTTTGCATATCACAACAAAAGCCCCCATCGGAGCACAGCCAGGCTCGGGGATGAGGCTCTCTGAACACCCCTAGAGTGACTCTATCTTCTGCTGTTCCTTCATGAAGAGATCTCGTGGTCTTCCTTATCCTCCTGTGAGCACCCAGCACTGTTCTGGGGTTTGCTGCGGTGGGTTTTTTATAAAGATTTTTGTAGTTTTCCATCAATGAGACACGTGTGCCTGACACAGATACAAAGCAAAAGTCAGTTGCCCCCCCTAAGGGTGTTTGGGATCTCAGTTAAACAGGGGCTGAGTGGAGACAGGGTGAGGAGCCTGATTTCAGTTTTAGTAGGATGGTTTTTGCAGGTGTCTGAAGCAAAAGGAGTTTTAGGTGCTTCTTGCAGGTCACCACTTCTGCATCACCCACCAGGCAACTTTATTTCACCCCTCTGATCCTAACGCACCTCCTCGGCTTCATCCCTGGCACTGTGCTTTCATCCTCTTTCTCCCAGCTAGGGATGGCTCTTCCCAGTTGGCTGTGGTGCTCATCCCCTCCCGCACCCCATGTCTGGCTGTGGGCGTACTCATCCTGCTCAGCAGCTCCCCAAGGGTTTTGGACTGGCCTGGCTCTGCAAGGCTCATGCTCACAGCCACCACATGCCCATCCCAGCACTCAACTGGCTCCTACCTTGGATTTTCAACTCCCCCCAGCAGATTCTCGGTGCATTTTTCAACCTCCCTTAAAAGGAGAGAGTAGGGCCACAGGAAGCCAGTGGGGTTGGGGATGCATCAGGGCTTGGAGCAGAGCCAGGGATCTCAAATCCGACCCTCCCGGACACGCTGATCCCGTGAGCGTTGCGCCCAGCGCGAGGGGATGTGGGGCTGCCACCTGCTCCTCGCCCGCTGCGCAGCTGCCGGTTGGGATGACAAAGGGACACCCGCTTTCTGGGGCTGTTACCTGCCAGGTACGGCAAAGTAAACCCATTAATGCCGGCAGCATGTGGGTGGGAGCCGGGGCGGGCGGGCGCCAGGAGGATGTGGGTAGCCTCTATTACCCTTGTAAAATAAAAACCAACAACGACGCCGGCACGGCTGCGAGTGAGGCCCATCTGTGGGCAATGGGGGGTGATGGGGACCCGTTAAACAGATAACCCCCCAGAAGTGGTGTCCACCCAAACTGAACGCACCAAACCGCAATGAGCTATAGGATGCTCGGGTGCTAGTGAAGGGCTGCACCCAGCCTGGGGTGCTCAGAGTTTCCAGAGTGCCTGTGCTGGAAAAAAATAGTAATATTTGAGTAAAGATTCATGTTGAATATCTCTTTCTTTTGAAATCTAAACCTCTTTGCATTCAAAGCACTGCCAACGTATGGCTTGCAGTTCCGGTGATGTAAAACACGCTAGCGAGCGATAAGCATCTGCGATGGCAAAGCTGAACTGGGAACCTGCAGCTCATTGCAGGGGACCCGGGCTGGGTGACACGACAGCCAAGCTTTGACAGCCATCGCCTTGCAAGGAAGGACCGTTGGGCTATTTTCTGACTTCGCTTCCTTCAGTGAGTCGTTTGCTGCTGAGGTCAGCCAAAGTTGAGCTGGAGAAAGCAGAGGAGTTTTCCTATCGAGTGACAAGTTCAGGCTAAAGCCAGGAGGATGCAATCGGGTCACCCCGAGGTCTGCAGGGATCGGGGGGTGGTGGCTGGGTCCGGGCGATGCCGTCAGCCCTCCTGCTTCCTGGGCCAGGTCCAGCTCTGGAGGGGGGTGTCCAAAAACCACTTGTGTCTCATGTCTGCCCTGCACCTCAGCGTCCCCTTACTAATTAAAACCAATTGGTGCGTGGTAACCAGATGACAATTTTCCCTAGATAGTGGTTGATAAGACAAACCCTGAATCTATGACGTTAATGGGTTACTTGGGTTTTGTATGAAAGCCTAGAGACTGAGGCTCCGAACGCGCGGCCTCAAATAATCCTCTCCGAACTGGAGAAAAAGAAATAGGGGAGTTGTGAGGAAGAGCCATGTGCCAGTAAGAACAGGCACATTTTCAGAGCTGGGAGCAGGAGTTGGTCTTTCTTCAGAGAAATAGTCACAGAGCTCGGTTTGGGGTCACGGTTTCGAGGAAGTTTTCCTGCCAGCTGATTTTGAACACAGATTTGAATCGCTTTGCCCTGCCTGTTTCCAGCTTGGCAAAGGGTTTTTTCTGAGGATTTGTACACCCTGGGGTTTCTAAGAAATGTTTCTATAATATAGAAGAATAACATAAAATAAATATTTACATAAGAATATGTATGAAACATACAAATATAAACATGTAAAGTCATAAAAATATCTATTGTGTATAATATTCTGCTGTAAATATGCATTTAAAATGTTTAATTTCTTATCTGAACAAAAGCAGAGAGCAGCATTTCTGTTACGGGTGGCAAGGGCTGGAAATGAGGTAGCAGAGGGAGGGGGATTGCCGAGGGTGCCGAGTTGGGTACAGCTCCCACAGACCATGTCCTTGCACCACCAACACCTCTCTCCACACTTCCCTGTGCACCCCGGGTGCAGCTGGTGGGATCACACAGAGCAACTGGCACCCTGGGTTCCCAGGTACCCCCGCAGTGCCTGCGATTGCTCTGTGCAGTGAGCGGGAGAGGCAGGAACGTGTCAAAGCTGGGAAGGTGCCCTGCAGAGGAGCACGTTGGATGGTGGATGCTCTGTGTGGTGCTTGGCACATGCCGTGGTCCCATCTCCAACCCTGGCCACCCTCTCATGGAGATTGCTTTCCTAGAACACTCTCCCTGCTGCCGGGGTCCAGTCCTGGGGCACCCACCACTACCCAGCCCTGACACCAGAGATGCCGTCAGCCTGAAGCCAAGCAGGGAGAAAAACCAGCAGTGCCGGACTCCTTCCATCCCTACGCTGGAGCTGCCGAGCCCAAAATAAGACCTGCTGGAGCAGCCAGCTGTGTTTGACTTCACAGGGGTGTGTGAGTGTGAAACAACACGTGGGTGTGCTCCTCCTGCCCTGCACGTTGCCCAGCTCTGCCTGCCCCGCTGCTGCCGGCTGTTGGTGGGTCCCCCCAGCAAAGAAGCTCAGGGTGTCGGGGGGAGGATTCTTCATTCAATTGGGTTACAGCTTTTTTTTTTTTGAAATAAGTTTTGAGGAATAAAAAAAAATAACCAGCAATGGTAGGGAATTAAAAACAGGTGTAACATCTAAACCATGAATGCAGCAGCCATCTCCTGCCCCAGTCTCCCTGGGCCGGAGCTCACTGGTCTCGGCTACCAGGCGATGTGGCACGGAGCAGAGGGGACATTTCAGCTGGGCAATGTCCTGTGTTAATTTGGATGGAATTTCATTTTGGAAAAGACGAGGGAACAAGCATGTGACATTTTTGTTCTGAACTCAGGCTTCGTTTTATGTGATAAGCCATAGAGCTGGAGATCAACAGAAATTGAAATAATGAGTTTCACTGTTACCGACTTTAGAAAAAAAAATCCATTAAATGGCAAATTCTGAAATGTCATGATTTTTCCGGCTGTTCAGCACAGAAACCAATCTGGAAGTGTCAGCATCCGAGCCCCCATCAGCCCAGTGGGCCTGGATGGCTCCCGAGGCTTTGGCGGCTACCCGGCCGGATCCGTGTTTGCTTTGGCTCCCTTAGAGAGGCCCGTTGGTTTTTGCACGAGGACATCAGCCTCGCTGGCATCTCCGAGTGGGGCTCTGCCCAAAGTACCAGGAGGGCGAGGGGGGGGGTTTGGCAGCTTTGCTCATGGCTGGACCACCCAGCCCGCTCACCGATGAGGAACCTGCCCCAGGATTGTGCCTTTGCCGGGCAGAGCCGGACCAACCGGCAGCACGGGGTGCCCTGGGAGCTGCCAGCTCCACCGGGGAGCGGTGGGGAGCGCAAAGCCCATATCAGCAATGATTTCCTGACAAACAGTGCGGCTCATTGTCTGTTCTCATTTATAAACTGCTCCACACCAGCCATCTGATATCCATTATTACAATTACAAACAACCCACAGTAACTCTCCAGCTGGTCAGCTCCATCCTAACAGCACTGCAGCCATTCAAGGATGCCATATGGTACCAGAGTTTCCAAAGCAGCATTGTCAATCAGCCTTATTAATTTCTGAGTTCATTTCTTTTCCTTTTAGGGATATATATATATAATTTTTTTTTCCTTTCTTTTTCTTTCTGTATAAGACAGAGACACTTCCCTGGCCTTAATTTGGAATATGCAGCTTGACAGAATAATTGAAACATCTACAAGGCAGCTGGCAGAGAAAAGAAGAGCCTGAACTCTACGAGCAGCCCCCCGAGTAATGGTGCTCATGCAAGACCTCCAAGTGTCTCTTACCATATATACCACAGCGTGTGCCACGAGAATATTAAAAACCCATTAGATCCGGAGAGCCGGACATGGCTGGTGCTTTACTGCAGATGGAGGGTTGCTAATGGCCATTTCCCTTCGATCTCTTAGTCTCCTTTGAGCTATATTTATTTTTTTCCCCAACATTTTGGAGCCGCTGGCTGGTATTATTGGAGACAGTTGCAGATGCTGAGGTGCTGCCAGCTCTGCCCGTGCCTGTCCTGTGGTGAGCGGGCACCCGGCTGCATCCCCAGGTCCTGCACAACTGGGTCTGTGCTGCTGCTGTTGGGTGGACCCTCCCTTTGGGGTGATTTATGGAGAAAGAGCCACTTTTGTGCCGGGCAGCTTCCACGTGTCACCTTGCAGCCAGTTGTGCTGGGTGTCTGTCGCTGTGTGATCGCAGCCAGAGGTGATGCCAAGGGTTGTGTCTAGCATGGGTGATGGCACTGGATGTGGCCACTTCCAGCCCTGCAAACGCACCAGGTTTTGGTGACCAGTCATTGCACCTCCTGCATTCACAGCCGCCGGCAGCAGGGACCAGGGGGGCATATTTTCCACTTTGCTTTTG
This sequence comes from Actenoides hombroni, assembly GCA_024336885.1. Classification (NCBI taxonomy): domain Eukaryota; kingdom Metazoa; phylum Chordata; class Aves; order Coraciiformes; family Alcedinidae; genus Actenoides; species Actenoides hombroni. The sequence goes on along the minus strand of WUAM01000319.1, from coordinate 1,931,686 downwards.
TATTTTAAAGCAAAACCAGCAATCACCAAGGGATGGTTTCTTTTCTCAGCTCGAGGGGGCTGGGTTTTGTGGTTCTGAAATGCTTGGCCCTGGCTAAAGCTCAGCACTCGAGCTCCAGCAGGAGTTTCCTTCCCTGGGGCTAGGATGGAGGTGAAGAGGGGAGCAGAGAAGGGGACCTTGCAGGCAGAGCCACCAGCAGCTTGGCACCCTCAAAGTGACTCCGTGAAAATGTCTCAACACACTTTCACCTTTGCTCTCCCCGAGTCGACTGTCGGTGTCTGTCAGGCCCCGGGTGCCTCCGGCAGCATCCCCCAAAGCGCTGAGCTGTGGGTACCCCCAGGCGAAGGACAGGCAGAGCTGCTCAGCGTGTGGTTTTACTCCTGCCTGCCTGTCCTGTGGTCCCGACGGGCATTTCCCACATTGCTTTTAGCTCTTTGGAGGCAGGTCCCAGCCCTGGGGACTTGGAGCCCAGCGATGATCCAGCACCACGCTACAGCCTAACCCAGCCCTGCCAGGGGCTCTGCTCACGCTGGAGCAGTGCCCAATGCCCATCTCTGCTGGGAACATGTCAGCTGCCTCCATAGCATCTCTTCAATGACGGGTGTTTGCTGGTGTACAATATTCACCCCTGCAGGTGCCTACACCCAGGGAAAGTGCAGTTTATGGCACTTCTACCTACACTGGCTCCTCAGTGTGGGCTGGGACCCCCGATCACACAGTTATTCCTTCCTGCCAATGTTTTTGTTTTAACCAATGGACATACTCTCAAGGGTACATTGAAGTGAGTGGATTGATTTATTGATTATTTCTGGGTATGATATCAAATGATCATCTTCTGTGTCTGTTTCACACTTGTTTGGCTCTGAGCACTGAGCCCAGGTCCCTGCAGCCATGGTTTGGTGCCCAGCTCACACACCCATGGGGATGCTGCAGTGCACGGGTGGGGGCTCTCCTGGTGGGCAGGAGTGACTTGTGTCCCCACCAGTGAGTTCCTGGCCATGTGTGACCTGATCTCACCCGTCATAGCTCATCACGGCAGTGCTGTGATGTTGGGGCTGCAGCCTGAAGCCCTCCCTGGTACCTGTGGTCCACGTGGGCTGGGCTTATGTCTCTGGTGAATTTGCATCTGGCTTTCCCCTACCTCTCTGTCCCTCTCTGCTGTGCAGATGAAGAAAGTTTCACAGTCCTGTTTGGTACGGACACCAGCTGAAGCTCTCTCTGCTGCCACTTTGCATTTCCTGATTTGCACCGCATTCAAAGCAGGTCGGTGCAACACCCTGTCCTTCAAGTCCCTGCTCCCCTCCTTGGCTGGGTGTCTAAGGCTTTCCAGGAGGGCTGGGCTCAGGTACAGTCCCCAGTGGTGATGGACAGGACCTCTCCTCTCCTCTCCTCTCCTCTCCTCTCGCCTCGTGTCCCTGCTG
>WUAM01000319.1:1908665-1918805 GCA_024336885.1 Actenoides hombroni | reverse complement strand
AGGCGCACGGTGCGGGTCGTCAAGCAGGACGTGGGGGGACTCGGCATCAGCATTAAAGGTGAGGGCCGGGGAGTCCCGGAGCGGGGGGAGGCACCGGGACCTGTTGCTGCCGCTTTTCCAGCAGCTCGCTGGGAGCAAACCCCCGCGGGGGAAGCGGAGCTGGGGCAGGGGTCGGGGGTCTTCACATCCCGTGGCACTGCCCTAACCCAGCGCTTGTGCAGGACGAGGAAGGGGACACGTGGCGGTGACGGGACCCGAACCACCCCGAGCCCACGGGAAGAGCGGCGCTTTGGGGTGCGGCAGAGACCGGGCAGCCCTTGCCCGCCGGGTCCCGGCCAGAGCGGGGGTCCCGGGCCTTTGGGAGCTGGAGGGGGCTGCCGCTGCCCCTCTGCACACAGGGCTAACGTGCTGTCCCGTGAGGCACAGGGTGCCCGGTTACGCAAAAGCTGCCCTTCTGCTGCCAAAGGGAGGGCGCTGCCAGCTTGTCCTTGTCCCCTCCGCGCCCCCGTGCTGAGAAATGCCCCTTGTATACCGTCGGCAAAACGAAGGGAGCGATTGTAACTTTGCCCTTGGAGATCTCCAGGTGCGGAGAGCCGAGCGATGTCCGCTCCCGGAGAGCCGAGCCGCGGGCAGCCTCCGTGCTGCGCTCCCTGTTCCCACCCCGGGAGCTGCCCCGCTCCTCGGTGACTCGCCTGAACTTCAGGCTGGAAAACTTTTCGAGACGGGGATGACGTTTCTGCCTGTGTTCGCTTTCCACATGGCTCTGAGGGTGTTGGAAACTCCGTGAGAGGAGGGGGAAGCGGGCAAAGGGCCGCGGCGGTGCGTGGGCTCGGCCCGGGCAGGGCGGGCAGCGGCTCCGCACCCGCTCTCGGCTCCTGACGTGGCTTCTCCTCGCAGCTCCAGGGGCCGCGGCCACAGCCCCTGGCTCTGAAAGCAGGGAGGTTTAGCGATGTGGTGTCCGGGTGCTGGGACTGGATCGAGACGGTGCCGCTGGCCGTGTCTGTGGGGTGCCCGAGCCTGCCAGCCCTTCTTTTTGGGAAGCACAAAGCCTCCTTCATAATAACCCCTTGGCTGCCAAGTTGTTGCCAGCTCTGTGGCTCTCCCAGGAAAGGAGAAACACCGCTCGGTTCAGTTAAAACTTTATTTTTGCAGTGACGTACGTGGAAACCAAGTAGCTGTCACCTAAAATGGGAGCTAGAAGCCTCTGCGGGCGCTGGGGCAGCTCTGCCGGGGCCCCCGCTTGCTGCTGGGGAGGGCATCGCTCCTCCTCGCCCGGGCTGCTGACGCTCTCGGGTTCAGCCGTGTGCCAGCTGGGAATGCTTCACCTCAAACTGGGTTGTGGGTGAAGTGGGACGTGGTGAGGGGACGGGCACCGTGGCTGCTGGGCTGGCCTGGCCCTGGCTGGCAGGACAGCCGTGCAAGAGCCGAGAGCTGGCAGAGGTTTCTGGCCCTGGCAAGGGCTCTCGGTGCTGGCAGAGCGGGCGAGGAGCGGCTGCTGTAAGATGGGCTCTGCAGCTCAGCAACCCCCGCAGGGGCCTCTGACAGCTGATAACCGGAGCCCTCCAAGGGGCTTGGCAGGCAGCTGAGCGAGGAAATGCCTGTGGCACTGGCTGGGAGCAGCTTCAGGGTTGGCGGTGACAACAGGCTGGGCTCAGCATCTCCCTTTGGGATGAGAAATCATCTCTTGGAGGCTTCTTGGGACAGGCTGTCCTGGGGCATAGGGCACATCAGGGGGTGCCAATCCCCGGCTGCTCCTGCCTGAGCTGGGAACTGGCAGGAGCTGCTGCACCCCTGCTCCCTGGCATGGGGGCAGCAATGCTGCTCAGATCTCCCTGCGGGTTCAAAAGTTAACGTGCAAATTGATCTCCTCAAGCTGCTGGGAGATTTGAATAGCATCCTTTTAGACCGGTGAACGGGGAGCAGCAGGTAAAGAGGGCTGCTGCGTGGAGGAGAGCAAACAGCCACATCGGTTCACTTCTCCCTGGCTCTTTTGCCTCTCCAAAAATATTCAGTTGTCTTATCTGTTTAGATCATGAAGTCCTTGGAGCAGGGATAGTTGCTCAGCACACACGATTAATTGCAAATAAAGAGAAGCTTTCCTGCCAAAACCAATGGGGAGATGGCCAGGTTATGTGTTCACTCTGTGAAGAAATCGGCATCGTTCGGCGTGGGTTTGGAGCAACTGTAGAATGATAGGATCATAGAATGGTTTGGGTTGGAAGGGACCTCTCAGGATCAGTCATCTTTATTTGCTGTAAATCCTCGTGGTATGTTGGCTGCTGTGGTTGTTACAGGCGTGCCGTAGGCATCCAAGGAAGCAGGGCAGCGGGCTGTGCCCAGCATGGCATGGCCGACTGCTGGGAGAAGGGCTCAGCTTCCCTGGGGCCAACTGGTACCTGAGAATCCTCCTCCCCACCCGCTCCTTTGAGTGCTCCAACGGCCACAACCGCTTTGTTTCTCTTCTGTTTCAAGGTGGCCGAGAGAATAAAATGCCCATCTTGATCTCCAAGATATTTAAGGGGCTGGCAGCGGATCAGACCGAGGCGCTGTACGTGGGGGATGCCATCCTCTCTGTCAATGGGACCGACCTTTCTGAGGCGACGCACGACGAGGCGGTGCAGGCGTTGAAGAAGACGGGCAAAGAGGTGGTCTTGGAAGGTAGGGATTGAGGCTGTGAGGGGGGCGAGGGTCCTCCTGCTTCTAGGGACAGATCTGTGTTATTCCCAGTGATGTACTGGGAGCGTGGGGATGGCACGTCATCTGCATACTCATTTGCATACTCTTTCAAATGGAAAACAACTTCTGCAGACTGGTGTATCTGCTCATCCGGAGAGCTGGAGGTAACTGCTGGGATCTCTCTGTCTCCCTCCGGAGAGGAAGAGACATGTGTGTGCCACTGCTCCATGCCCAGCGGCTCCATCTCCCCGCTGCGGGACCGCAGGCAGGCAGCAATGGGAGGTGTGGGATGGGTTTATGGTGTTTGCAACTCTTCTGTTACACGGCATCACCCTGAGGTCTGCAGTTCCTGGGGCAGTAGAAAACTTTTTCTGCTTTTGCCACGATTTGCCTTTAAACCCACATCCTCGGTCGGTGCGGCTCTGCAGGCTCAGGCCGACGGGAGGGGGTTTACTGGCACCCCACTCCTTGCTGAGCGCATTTTGCTTTCTTGGGGTGGATTTTGGGCAGGCAGGATGAGCAGGCTGCTGGGTGCAAGCAGGGCTAGCTCAGGAGTGTGGCCTCCTCAGTGGAGCTGAATCCCATCTGCAACCCCCCAGATCTGGCAGCTGAGGTTACAAACATCCCAGGGATGTAGCCTTCACCATCCCAGGGGAGACTGGAACTGGTCTCCTGGGAATGGGCTCCCTCTTGGTGGTCGGTCCCTGGTGTCTCCCATCCCTGTGGGGGCTGGCACACTTCAGGAGTCCCCCATGTCCCAGCTGGGGAGTGTGTGAGGGCTGGTGGGTTGAGACCATGGGAGCCCCGAAGGAGCGACCCCATTCTTCTCCCGTTACCCTTCGCATTGCATCTGCCTGTGCTTGCCCACCCTTTGCCAGCTTAGACAAGCAGGGCTGAGCACCCAGGATTTGTCCCCCAAGACAGGACCGTTCCCCTTCCTTTGCTGCTAACCAGCCTCTGGGTTTCCCTGGCTAATCAGGAGGGTCTTGGCACCAGCCACCCTTCCTGGTGCAGTTGTAGGGCTGCAGATCCCAAAGGGAGGTTCTGTTTGCGGGCAGCGCTCTGGGCTCTGCCTGGACAAAGGAGAGTTCTGTGTCTTCTGCTGCCAGCGACCGCCGTGGCTCCTGCTTTCCTGCGCCTTCCCCAGATTGTCTCTGCTCCAGATTTTCATTTTTAGCTTCGCTCAGCCCTTTCTGCTGTGGGTTCCTCCTCTCCTGGGAGCTGCAGGACCACGGTTCAGCCGGAGGAATGTGCTGCTCTGCACAGCTGCTGGGAGCAGATAGGGTTGGTGGTGGGGTGTTCTGCTTGGTTGTTTTTTTGTTGGTTTTTTTTTTTTACCAAACAAATACAAGAGCCTCTTTCTCTGGGAGTCTGTGAAATTCCTCCCCGTAGCCGTTGTTCTTGGACCATGTTCTCTCTGTTATTTTCTTTTCGTCCTTTACTTTGGCACAGGCTTCCTTTCTGCTAGAGGTCCTGTGGGAGGTGGAGAGGAGCTGCCCTTTATGTAGAGAACAAGTTCTCTCCTTGGACCACCTCCTCCTCACCATCCCTCCCCCTGGGGAGCCGGGCACTGCCAGGTTGCCCTCCCGGGAGGCAGCTGCAGGCAGGGCCTTTGCTGTAGCTCGCTGAGCTCAGGTATGACCTGCTGGGCTGCTTAATTAATGAAAACTCCCAATGGGAACCCTTCGGAGCAGAGCGGGGCTGGGCTGGCTCCCACCATGACACTCTGGAGGCTTTGGGATTAGTCTGTAGCTGGTGCCATTGGGTCTGATGGTGCGGTGTTGTTCGGGGTTGCTGCAGGTAACAGTCGGAGTGGGGTGGCGTGTCTCCGCTGCTCACCCCATTGTGAACATCAGCTATGAACATGGTGCATCACCATCACCTCCCTGTTTGGGGTTTGCTGGCGTGGTACAGCCCTGCCTGTGGAGGATGGGGGGACTGGCACTGTGGCATGGACCCTGTCAGGCTGGCACTGCCCTGACGAGGTGGTGGCACTGCCTCGGGATGGGCTGTCGCTAGCTTATACTGGTCACCCTGGTGGCTCTCCAGGAGCTGGCTGGCCAAGCACCCTGCCCTGGGGAGGGCTGGCAGGGCTGAGAAGCAGAGGGTGGCTTTAAGGTGCTCAAAGGGTGTTAAAGGGGGAGCTTCCCTGCTCCTTTTTCCCTTTTGGTCTCGCTTCAGATCTTGGAGAGAAGCACCTTAGCATCACTTAGGTGCTTTTTGGTCCCTGTGTGCTGCCAGGTGTGACTCTGACTGCCCTTACGGTTTCTGTACCTACCAAAACTGAGGAATTTGGCACAGCCTCTGTGCGTTTGCCACCGTGCTGCTCCTGGCTGTGTTCATTCCTGGGTTTGGAGTTTTTAGGGTAGTTTGCAAGCGGTGTCACAGCAGGTAACAAACCTGGGAGAGCTTGGACCTCCTCGTGGGGCAGTGAGCTGGGGTGAGACTCTCCAGTGTGGCAGAGCTGGGACGTGGTGCATTTTAGTTTGAATATCAGCAGCGGCTCCATGTGCCAGGTCTCACCCTGGGCTGCTCAGCTTGGCTTCTGACTCCTGGGTGTAATTACTGGCTGGGCATGAGGACATGCAGATACCTCTCGGCATGTGCTGCCAAGATCTTTTTTTTTCTGAAGTGCCAAACTACTCTTTTGATATTTGCAGGAGGAGTTTGACTGTATTTATATTACATTGTTATTTTGGGGAGAGTTGTTCTTTACCTTACTTTTCCCTTGGGCTTGGTGGTATTTTTTTTGCATTGCTTGGTATCCAGAGACCCTCCTTGGTGGGAGAAAAGGCTGATAAACATCCTTCCAGAGCTTTGGTGCCAGAAGTGATTTTCCTGGTGGGGTCCTTGTACGATATTGGCCTGGGGAGAGAATTGGGAGCAGCAGGGAGGAGGAGCTGGGGCAGCCACAGGCATCTCACCTCTGTGGCAGCCATGGGCTTGTTGGCTACAGGGGAGCTCCTGGTGCTGTCGCAGCTCTTGAAGTAATAGCTCAAAAGGTTGAAATTCAGAAAAGCTCAGTGGTGCCAGGATTGCTCAGGGGATGCCTGTCTCTAGGGGACTGATTGCCCCAACCATGGGAAGCCCAGGCAGTTGCAGAGAGTGCAGAAGTGCCTGGTGTGAAACATGAAATACCCATAAAATTTTGGTGATCCTGGGGTAAATAACACACAATGTGGACTGGAAGGGGGTTTCTTGTGGAGGTGGGTGGTGGCCATTGGGATTTGTGTCATTCCCTGTCGCTGCTGCCCTTCTAGGCTCAGAAGGGCTTCAGGAGAGGAAGCCCTGAGGTAGCCTCCAGTGCTTTTTTGGCCAGTGAAGTGAATGTCTTCTGGCAGATGTGACGGTCCTTGGGGTCTGAGCAGCACTGTGTGTGCTCTTAACATTTAGATGTAACAAAGCCAAGCAGAAAGAGAGGCTTTGGACCTGCCCTGGGGATGATGCAGAGATGGTGAGGGTCCACATCCTCCTACTTTCTCCACACCTTGCTGCCCTGAAGCTTTACTTTCCCTGAGGACTTTTCTGGGGATGTTTCTTCTCCCATGGAAACGTGGAGAGTTGTTCCATGATCCCCCTGGGATCATTCAGCCCGTGGGTCACCGCTGGCCATGCAGCACAGGGGAATATTTAGCAAAGAGCTGGGACATGGCACTGAGTGCTGGGACAGGCTCTTGGGGCAGGAGGGACAGCAGTGGCACTTCCACCCTGCAGTGTCCCATGGCTTCTTTTTCTCTGGAGTAGAAGGACTTGAGGCAGGTGGGACCAGCAGCAGCTGCCTTGTTCACTCTTGGAGCCAGAGGCAGGTCCCTGGGTGGGCTGCTGGATGGGGTGGCTGTGGCAGCCCCAACTTTGAGTATTTTGGAAGCATGTCACAGCATCAACTTGAAGTTTACAGGTCATTTCAGGGTGTCTCTTTGGGATATGTGTTTGCTGACCCCGCCAGTTTAACATGTTAATTTTGCATCGTTAGTCCTGAGGCAGAGAGGGACGAGCTGGAGATGGGTTTAGCATCTCCTTAGGGCCAACACTGGATCTCCAGGACCTCTTGGAAGCCTTCCTGATGTAATGCCCACCAGTACAGTTGGCCCGTTTTGACTCACCGTGCTGTGTAGATGCTGCTGAAAAGCTCTGTGTGGTGGAAGCAGCAGGACCTGTGCTAGCCCTGATCAGCAATTCGTTCTTAAACCTTCCTGTGCTCAATCCATGCGGTGATCTCTGGGCTGAAGCAGAGCATGCCAGCACTGGGCTGGTGACTCCAGTAGTAGATGGGTGCTCTTGAGCCTGCTACTGGGTGTCTATGGCTGGGGCTGTTTTCCTGGTGGGAGGAAGGTTTCTGGCTCCTTGGTGAAGCTCTCTGGACTCAGGAGCTTGGCTTTGGGTGATGCTGAGCCATGGGCATGTGTGTGGGGCCAGTTGTGGTGACTTGGGATCAAGGGTGCAGGAGTGTTTGGCTTGGGCTCGTTCTCTGTCATTAGGAGGGGTGTGCTGGTGGAAGGGGAGATCTGTTAGCCGAGAAGTAAACCCAAAGAATTTTGGCAGTTTTTCTGGAGTGCTAAGGAGGAAAAAATAAAAACAACTGCAACATGGTGAGTGGGACAGGCTGTCTCCCCGGTGGCTTTGGGAGCCATGTGGATTAGCCCAGCAGGCACCGTTTGCCTACTGAAAGCAGCTTTAAGTCTGCAGCAGTGTTTCTGCCAAGGCATTTTTGGAGGGTGCTGGCTAACAAGGAGAGGGCAGCCAGCCTGGGAGATGGTAATTAGAAAAAAAATAAAAATAAAAAAATTCAAGAATTACAGTTACCAGTAGCAGAGATGATGCATAATATGGTTTGAGTTGTTTGCTTTAATGAGGTGCAGGTAATTAGTGAATGCATTCAATACCAAGTGATTCCTCTGCAGTGAAGGGACTGGCAGGAGCGTAAAGTCCTGAGGTCACCAGAGGAGACAGCAGCTCCCATGGGAGGGTGGCCCCCAGGGGAGCACCGCAGCTTTCCACACACATCCCAGCTCCCCGTGCTGGTTTGGGAACCCCCTATGCTGCAGGAACCCATCGGTGCTTCATGATCAGCCTTCAACCCTCCTTAAAGCCACGTGCCAAAGAGATAATGCCGTCCGTTGCCTCATTCTCCATTCCCTGTCCTGGGCTGGGCACTGCCCCTCTCCTCCGTGGCTCCGTCGGGACGTGACCCCACCACCGCACAGCTAATGCCGCTGACGTCCTCCATGTGCCCAGGGAGCTACGGGCTGGCGCGGGGACGCTGCTCGGGTTTCAGCGGCCGAGCGCTATCTTTCTGAACTCCCATTAGTTCCCAGGCAGGGGGATAATGGCAGGTCCCCGCTGCCAAGATTCATGACTCGGGGTAAAATCCAAGGCGGCTCAAATGCCTGCGGGAACGCGGTGGCTATTTATAATGGGAGGCGCAGGGCACGAGGCTGGTGGCCCCAAACGCCACCTCCTTGGCCCCTGGGCCACCGCGGGGTAACTTGACCCGCGTGCTGCAGTGACATCGTGGCCATTTATAGCTGCGTCTCGCTGCGGCCGGGCAGCGTGGGGCACCCCACGGGGCTCTGCCTGCCCCCCACAGCTCCTGCTGGCATTTGGGGATCTGGAGGTTTTGAGGAGCTCGCTGGGATAGGAATGAAGGAGAGGATGGGTGGTGGTGGTGGGCAGGTGAAGGATGGGGGTGGTAGGCTCTGCATGCAGGCTCTCTCTTGCTGGGGAAAAGGCACAAAATCAGGCTCCTGTGGCTTTGCTTCAGTGATGGAGCTGATCCACCAAGCAGCCACCTATGAGAGTCGGCTGCAAAGCCAAGCTCGTGTCACTGCTCCTGCCACCCACACCGCTGACTCGGACCTGGAGTGAAACCAGCGGTGCTGGCTGGGGAGGCAGCAGCAGGCACATGCCTGTCCCCTGGTGTTTTCCCCAAGGGACACCAAAGGGAAACCCTTCCCTGGAGCCAGCAGCTGGTCCCAGGCTGCCCCCAGGGCAGGACCATGCCCCCTGCGCAGCCAGAGTTTTTTGGCTGGTGCTGCTGACCTCATTTTCAGGACTGTAGCTGTGGAGCCCCATCAATTCCTGGTGGCCTTCAGCTCCCCGTTCCCCTAAACCTTGGGAGCTGGCTGCCATCCCCACGCAGCTCTGAGGGCTCTGCCTCTGGAGCCAGCCTCGCTGGGGACTAAAGGCTGGTTTCTTGTCCTTGGTTTCTGGCTCGCAGGGCAGGGCTGTGCAAGCCATGAGCACACAGTTCAAGGCTTTTCCTGGGGCCAAGCCACGGTATTTGAAAGCTATTGCTCCCAGTTGGCGATGGGACTGGCTGTACCAGCATAGTTACAACTCTGTCATTTTGGCCTGGGACTCCTGCCCATTCCCCACCCCCTGGCTCCATGTGCTGCCCCAGGGACCTGATTAGATCTGTGAACTGATTTGGGGTAAAGGGAAGAAAAAAGGGGGGAAAGGCCGTTTTTATCCCTACTGAGGGGCTCCCTGAGCTGGAAAGGTGGAGCAGAGGCATGGGTGTCGTGTCATCCTCTGGTGACATGACCTTCCAGAGAGGTCCTGAAGATCCAGCACTGGCCCTAAGGAGATGCTAAGCCCATGTCCTAGGTATCGTGTCACCTTCTGGTACAACCTCACCCACCAGTGCCATCCTGTACCTGCACCCACAAGGGAGCAGGGCAGAGGACCCGCAGCACCCGTGGGTGGCAGCTCTGGGGAGGTAATGGAGGAGGCACCAGCTCTGAGGCAGGGAGGTGCAAGGGTTTTCAGCAGGGCAGATGGGTGCTGGTGGGCAGGATGAGACCGCCCTGGCCCATACCATGCCCACAACCAGATGCTGCCTCTCTTCCAGTGAAGTACATGAAGGAGATCTCACCCTACTTCAAGAACTCCTCCACGGGGGCTACGGTCAGCTGGGACCCCTCGCCCGGCACCCTGCAGAAGCGGTCATCCCCTGTCCTACCCTCTCGGGAGCTCCGGGAGAGCAGGACCGTGCCCTTGAAGATGTGCTACGTGTCCCGCAAGTGCCTCCCCACCGACCCGGAGCACAGGTCAGGGCATGGTGCCGGGCGGCGGCGATGCCACCGCGGTGCCCTGGGGTGCCGAGGGCCGGCGGGGACCCAGCGGGGCCGTGTCCCTGCAGGTACCTGGAGGTGTGCTCGGCGGACGGGCGCGTTGCCCTCTTCCTGCGGGCGAAGGACGAGGCCACGGCGCAGTCGTGGCTCGGTGCCATCCAGGCCAACGCGGGCGCACTGCTGCCGCGGGTCAAGGAGGAGCTGCGAGCCCAGCTGGCGGGTGCCGGGGCGGTGGCCGGACGGGACGTCAAGCACGTGGGCTGGCTGACCGAGCAGGTACCCCCCAGGTCCCCGACACCCCAGGCCACTGTGCTGCCGGTGGCACTGACCCCGTCCCCTTGCAGCTCCCCAGCGCCGGCACCAGGAGCCTCTTGGCCGTCCTCGCCGAGAA
>WUAM01000319.1:1869791-1886969 GCA_024336885.1 Actenoides hombroni | reverse complement strand
GTGTGTCCAGCTCTGGTCAGCGTGTGGGAGCATCGTGGGGGTGCAGACACTGCCTCTGGGAGGGCAGCCCCACCACGCTGGGCACACGCCTGGCTTGGGTTTCCCACTGCTCCAGTGACCCAGGCTGCCCTCCAGTCCCAGGGGACACGCTGTTTCAGGTAGAGCTTGTTAACCTGAAGCTGATGCTGGGTGTTCAAATATCGTTGTTCGTGGCAGCCATTGGGTGGATGACCAGAAAAATCTGTTTTAAAGACCTTACGTCTTGAGTTCTGGGTATTCAGTGTTGCTTTCTGAGCATGCAGCATTTCCATTTTCAGGCTTCCTTTTAAAAGCAAAAGCTGAGCTTATTTTTTGCCTTCACATAAGTAACTGGACAGTAGCCAGAGAAGGGGCTTTGCAGCTGCATGAGAAAAGAGAACACCAATCCCTGGAACACCGAGGGACCGGCAGCCCTTGCAGCAGGAGTGTGGCAGGTCCAGCCCACCCTCCTCCCTGACAGAGGTGTGCTCTGCAGCCCTGGGTTTCTTTCAGAGCTGGGGGTGACCCTGGGTTTCTTCCAGATCCTGCAGGTCAAGGGTGCAGGCTGCTCCCAGGCTGCTGACTGGTTTCTCCAGCTGTGGCATGAACCTGTCCCCTTGGGAGGCTGCAGGACTGACAGGGGTGGCAGGTGGACTTCACTCAGGTGATGCTAGAATCTGCTCTGGACCTGCCCCCTGTACCTGGGATGTCTCTAGGAGAGGAGATGCTTTGGTGACAGAGTAATTGAGCTCAAATACTGAGGCCAGTGCTCAAGCACCAACATCTGTTGCCACTAAGTCTCACCCTTCCGTGAAAAGGCTCTGAGAAAATCACACTTGTGGGATTGGCATCTGATCTACACAGTAGGAAGGGGGAATTTGGCTACACAGGGTTGGAGTGGGAGCAATCACTAAAAGAACATCAGAAGACATCTTACAGTATATAGCTTCTGTTATCTGTGCAGCTGGACAACATAATGACCATCAAAAACCCCATGAGGGACAGGGTCTGGAACTGGGCATGAACTCCTGCAGGTTGTTTTTGGGAGAGAGAGGGTTATGAAATCCTTCCAGTCAAACTATTCCTCTTGCTCTCTGGAGTAAGAAAAGCAGGACTGGAGTAAGAAAAGCTCTGGAGTAAGAAAAGCAGCATTGATTATGCCTCATCCTGATAGCCTGGGTCTGACCCATCTCCTCTCTCATTCACTTATGCCCAGTCTCAGGTGTCTGTGGGGGCTTTTCTGAGGAGAACTGGCCATCCCATTATAAACTTCCTCCGTGCACAAGCTCCTTCCCACATCTGCCCCCAGCCCAGTGATGCAGCAAGCCCAGAGCACTGTGTTTATCGCTGTGATGTATTCTCCTGCAAATTTGTCTTTGCTTATTGAGTTTATATTTGCACTCAAAGTGAATTAATGTCTGTCCCATCATAAAAGCTGCCCAGTAACAGAAAAAAAATATATATTTTTGTAGAAATTAAGAACTATCACTGATGTACCCACTGCAGAAGGCTGCTCTGGGCAGTGTCTCTGGTGCTGACCCATGGATGTCTTGTCTCCAGGGTAAGATGATGGCTGTGGCCAGTGCTGGCCATGCAGAGAGAAGCCTGAACTCAGTCACATTCAGTGGTGGTTTCAAAATCCCCCAAGAAGCTCGGATTTCCCCTCAGCTCACATCTGAGAGGAGCATGAGATAAGGCCATGAGCACAGGACTGATGTGGAGAAGATCTTTTGTCTCAGCACATTGTATCCAACAGCCAGTGAATGGCATAAGCATCTTTTCAGCAAGAGAGTGCCCTCAACCAAATGCCAGATGTTCCCCTAAAATTTTTGCCCAAATGGGTAACTTTCTGGTAGTGGTGGAAAGGTTAAGCTTTCAAAACTAGAGCATTTTATTTTTGTAACCAAAAAAATCACACTCTTCACCCAAACCAACATTGAAGAGCAGGGTATATTTGAGGCTGTCAGCTCTGCTTTGTTCTCTGTTGTTAAAAAAACCCGTTGCTCCCTGCTTGAAAAAATGTCAAAAGGAAATTGAAAAATAACATTTTCCCCTATTCCTGCTGCCACACCTGCTTTCCTTCAACAGCAACTGGCATTTGGCCAAGCATCTTGACAAGCTCTGTGCTGGTGGGTGCTGCTGGAGCTGGGTCCACGTGGTCGGGGGACATCCTGGCACCCGCAGAGCTCGAGGACACCCAAACATGTTGGGGTGCTGCTCCTCCCCAGGGGTGTGGGCAAAAGCACGGGACCCCATCTCTGATGAACCCTTCCTCTGAAAAGGGATGGGGGAAGGAAAAGGAAGGAAAGGGTTTGGTGCGGGTGTATTATACAGAAGGAGAGACTCAGATATGAATCACAAGTGCCCCGAACTACTGGAATAATGTCACTGTGATACTGAGAGTAAGAGCACAAAGAGTGGCTTGGCTCAGTGGCAGTTGCTTCACCGACTCAGCAGCTTAAAAGCATGGAAATAAGTTAAAAGCCAAGGCACTAGCACCTTTTATCACCTTTCTATCAGCTGTCCCGCAGGCGCTGCCACCTCCCCACCTGCCTGCAGGGCCAGCAGCCTCAGGTTTGCCTGTTTGTGTCACTTGGCTGAAAAAGGAGGGCTGCAAAAGTGCCCACTAACAGGGGTGGGACAAGCTGAGCACCGAAAGCTCATCCGGGTGCAGCCCACCCACCCGGCATCTCTCCTCGTGTCACCTCACTTGTGGCTGGATGCTCAGTGCTGCTGGAGCTGGGATGGGCTGGAAATCCACCGAGCTGTCTTGTGCACCTCGTGTATTCACTGACTGGGCTGCTTTTCCTGCACCTAAAGGCACATGGCCCAGCTAAAGCGCTTGCTCACGCCCTTGGAGCCGAACAAACCAGAGCAGGACCAAGAGAGTGCTTTGCAAACTCAGGGACAAAATGTTGCCCTACCATCAGGGAACGTGAAGGCGTCTTGGCAATTACTTCAGAACTGAGCTTGCAAGTCTGCCGGTTTTGTTCGTGTTCATCTGAAAGCCTTTGACACATCCGTGCTGCATGTTTCTTTTATGAATATGCAAATCAAAGCGGTGAAATTACAGATAATGATATGTAGTCAAAACTTTTCAGAAGTTAATGCATATTCCTTATTTTGCAGATTTCTATCACATTTGTATTTGCAAAATAGATGAGATAACGCCGCTCAAGAGAACAGCTTTCCTGTCACTGACGCAGCGATACACCTTTCAAATCCCACCCTGGAGAGCTGCCAGCTCCCTTCCCAGTGATGGATCCGGGGACCACGCCGAGTGCCTGCCTGGGTGTCACTGTCCCAGGACCCTGCAGCCGAGTCGAGCTGCAGCGTGGTTTCCAGGGCTGTGAGGTTGGACTGAGGCGCTTCTGTTCTTCCACACCTTGCTGAGGTGTTGTGGACCTGCTGTGGATCTGGGACAAAAATCCCGTGGGGGAAGTCACACTGGGAAGCAGTCTTCCCATGCAGGCCAGGCAGAGGAGATGGATGGTCCCCAGCACTTTCTGTGCAGCCCGGAGGGGTTTCTCTTGGAAAAAAACCTACCCTGGTTTGGTCATTTGGTGATGTCTTGCTATAAATCCAGCTTCAGACACACAAGTGACATAATACCAGTGCAGTAAAATACTTTTGAAGATGAGGGTATCTTTCCAAAAAGCAATATATTTTTCCAAAGTGAAGTTTACAAAATGATGCTGGTCTGGTGGGGGTTTCTAGTTAAGGGTGAATGTTACATACAATATGGGGAATTTTACACAAATATTTGGTTTTATTCTGCTTTAGGAGATGTGTCAGAACATTACTACGTCGTGCAAATACCATGTTTGCACGGGAGTGCTTCTGATCCAGACCCAGTCGCTGCTGCTTGTGCAATGCTCCCAGTTACCAGGTGAGACACGGTGCTCACCTCTGCCTGTTCCTCACTCTGCTTTGACTCCTTCCAGTGCATGGCAGACAAGCCCCTGGAACCTATGGAGGCTGCACTAGCAAGTTCCATCCCTTTGGCTATCAGGTATTTCATGGCAAAGCCATGGGGGCCAACCTGCCTCCTGACAGCACCTTGCCCAAGTTCTCTGCACGCTGCTGGGCCTTCTACAGTCCTTGGGTTGTTGCCAGGGGGCTGCCTGCACCTCATCCTCCTCCCAGCTAGTCTAATTCCTCAGTTTCAGCCTGTCTCTGCTGCATTCCCAGTTCATTCCCATCAGCAGCTTCCTTTTGGTTTTTAAGAGGAATCAGCCTAGGCTGCCACAGAGGATCCCCATCACCCACAGCTGAGGGTACTTATGAGAGCATCTTTGCCCCTCCCAGTCCAGCTCTGGTGGGAACTTAGAATCATAGAATAGTAGAATGGTTTGGGTTGGAAGGGACATTTAAAACTCATCTAATCCCATCCCCCTGCAGTGAGCAGGGACATCTGGAGCTGGAGCTCCCAGGAACTACTGGAGAGGGTCCAGCTCAGGGCCATTAAGATGATTAAGTGCCTGGAGCACCTACCATATGAGGAAAGGCTGAGAGAGCTGGGTCTGTTTAGACTGGAGAAGCAGAGGCTGAGGGGGGGGATCTTATCAATGCTTATAAATATCTAAAGGGTGGGTGTCAGGAAGCTGGGGCCAGGCTCTTCTCAGTGGTGTCCAGTGACAGGACAAGGGGCAATGTCCATAAACTGGAAAACAAGAGGTTCAACCTCAACATGAAGAAATACTTCTTCACTATGAGGGTAACAGCACTGGAACAGGCTGCCCAGAGAGGTGGTGGAATCTCCATCTCTGGAGATTTCAAAAGCCGTCTGGACTTGTTCCTGTGTGATCTGCTCTGGGTGATCCTGCACTGGCAGGAGGGTTGGGCTTGATGATTGTTAGAGGTCCTTTCTGACCCCTACCATTCTGTGATTCCATGATTCTGTAATTTGCAACTAGAGCAGGTTGCTCAGAGCCCCGGCCAACCTCACCTGGGATGGTGCCAGGGATGGGGCATAGACCACATCTCTGGGCAACCTGGGCCAGGCTCTCATCACCCTCAGCGTAACAGATTTCTTTCTAACATCTAGTCTAGAATTTCCCCTCTTTAGATTTAGAACCATCACCCCTTGTCCTGTTGCAACAGGCCCAGCTTAAACGCCAGTCCCCATCTTTCTGACAGGCCCCTTTACTGGAAGGCAGCAAGAAGGTCTCCTTGGATTCTTTTCTCCAGGCTGAACAACCCTAAGTTGACGTTTTTCTGCTCTGTTGTCCCCCAAATTAATTTCACCACCTTTAATAATGCGCGTGGGCGAGCAGTTTCCAGCAAGTGACACCAGCTGCGGAGCCCGGCAGCGGCTGGCGAGCCTTCCTCCCTTCCCCCCTCCTCTTTCTCTTTCTTCTTGCAAACACCTACATCCTTCCTGTATTGTTTCAAACCGCAAGATAATAAACTGAGAAGCAAACGGCGAGTGGAAAGGTCTGCGGGGGAAGGTGGACCTCTGTGCTTTGGGGGCTCCACCTCCCCCTGTAAATATCACCGGAAACCTCGGCCCTGTTGCTTGCATAACTGGGGCTGAGGTGCTTGGTCGAGCCCCTGATCTTCTCCAGCCTTTTTTTTGGTCATCCTGTCCCTTGCCACCTCTCCTGCAGTCCCAGCAGCCAGACGCAGCCCAGGGCTTGTGACATGGAGCTCTTCTGCTTCTGGGAGCTCCTCGTTGAGTTCTCACCAGCAGTTATTTTAGCAAAGAGCTTTTTTTCCAAGTTTTTGAATGGCTCTTCTCCTTCCCAGAGCTGTTGTTGGGTCATCTCCATCCCAGCTCTGTGTTTGACAGGGGAGAGGGGCTGGATCCCCCATGCTGGGGTGGCAAGGTTGGGAGGATGGTGCTCCATGTAGCACCCAGGTCCTGCTCTGCCTTGGGGATTTTGGACTAAGGGTGCTAAAGTGAGCAAGAGCAGCAGCAGCACAGCAGCAGTGCTGGAGGAGAAAGCCAAGGCTGCTGGTACCCACACCACACGCAGCAGAGACACCCCTGGGAAGGCACCACCCAAAGCTTTGCTGCTGGTGGGAAAATCCAGGGAAAAATCAGGACTGCTTCTCCAAGCCAACTGAGGTCCCCCTGGCTTGGGTGGGGGTCTGTGGGCAGAGCGATCCCTGTCCTGCATCGCACGCACTGGCTGCTGGGTTTGGGAGCATGACTACTGAGCATGGTCTGCTCCCAAAGGAATAAAGTGGGGCCTGCTCATCTTGTTACCTCTGGAGATGTCTCAAGAATGAGTCCCTGGGTGACTATCCCTATGTCCAAGAGCTCTAGGGTGGTCAGCTGAGCTGGGCTCCTGCAGCAGCACCCAACAGCATCATGTCAATGTGGCTTTGGGGGAGTATTTATAAAATGCCGGGCTTGCAGGGGGGGAAATGGAAAGACAGTGGAAAGCAGGAGGGGTGGGCATACCTGAGCCCCCTGCACCAGCTGGGCTGGGTGCTGAACATGGCCCTGGGGGCACCTTGCCCAGCACAGCGTGGTGATGTCTTCCTACGACCCCAGCTCCTGCAGTAGGACAGGGACTTGGGACCACCACAGGATAAGGGCTGCTGCAGGACAAAGACCATGGCAGGATCGGGACCGTTGCAGGCGAAGACCAAGTTTTGCTTTCACCCAGGTGTAGATCCAGCCCCAAAGTGAGCATAGCTGCCTGGCGACTGTCTGGGCCCCTAAGAACTTGTGGTTTGGGGGCTGGGAGAGCAGAGCACAAGCAGCAGCGCTGAACCATTTGTGTGCAGAACGTGGTTGCAGCCAGTCATGGTTGAAGCCTGGGAGATGCGTTTAGCTCATTTTTTGGCCTTGTCTTTATGAAAACCCTAAGGAGTTTGAGAGGCATCTCTAAGTGCTCCTTACAGACAAGGTAGAGAGGGTCAAGAGGACCACAGCGACAAAGTTTGCATTGAGGAGGAGGGCACTTGAGAAACAGAACACGCTGTGCTGTTGTGGTATCAGGTGCACTGAGGTCTCTACACATTCAGTAAGGGGGCTTTGAAATGCCACCTCTCCACCATGAGCAACAGAGAGAGGTGGGGATAAAACAGGCAGTGACTGTGTGGGCAGTGTGTCCCAAAGCTGCCTGCAAGGTGGGGTGACAGCCCTGCCCCGCTGAGCCCTGTGTGCATTCAAAGTGCTGCTTGAACTGAACTCTGGAGCCTATTTCTTGCCGCAGACGCTGTAATTAGGGGGAATGGTGAGAAGCTGCAGGAACAGAAGGCTCCTGTGACTCTCCAGGAACCGCCAGCTGAGCACCGGCAGTTCAGGCATGCACCGTGTCATCCGGCTTCGAGGAAAACCTTCTCTGGTTTTTGTCACAGCCAAACATTTCCTTTGTACCTCTGAGAAGGAGGCACCTGGGAAGGTCAAGCCGGTTCCCAGAGAGGCAGCATTTAATGGGATTTTGTTCTTGCTGTACTTGGAGGTTATCTGAGGGCTAATACTTAGGTCCTGATAAGACAAGGCAGGGCTTCAAGGGAGCTCAGAGTACCACTGTACTACCACTGTACTTCTCTGCCCCTGATACCCCACGCTGTACAGGGTCAGAGAGGTGGCCTGTGCTTCCAGAAGCAGTGCTGGGTGATGCTATTTTGGGAGAGCACGTGGGCCTGGCCGTATCCTGCACTCCACTCCCCACGCACTCCACCAGCACTCGCAGCTGCAGCACTGAGCATGGACATGGGGATGCCTCCGTTCGTCTCAATCGACACTGAACGAGGCTCTTGTCCATGAATGTCTCTAAGCCCTTTTTAACCCTGATGGTACCTAATGTAACCTGGAGGTACCTATTGGTACCATGGCCACACCAGCTCCCTTCATGGTAGGTCCTGGGGACGCAGAATTGAGTGGAGCTGCCAGCCCAGCTGCCAGTTTGCAAAGGCAAGCTCTTTCTGGTCCCCAGATGAACTGTTTTTCTTAAAATGCTGTGCAGAAGTGCACAGGGGAGTTTCAGGAGCTCAGCTTTGTGAGCTCTGTCTTTCTCAGTATGGTGGTCACCCGATGCCTGTGGCCTGCCTTGGGTGCTGGGAAGAGCCCAAGCTGGGCAGCACTTGGTGCAAGGACCCAGAAAGCAGCTGTGAAACCAAGTCCTACAGTGGCAGACACCTCTGGAAGCACGTGTGTCTTGGTGGGTTGACCTACTGCCTGAGCATGTGAATAAACCTGAACTTTGTGGTCTGTGCCCAGTGCTGGGGGCTTTCTGAACTTTTGTGGTGGTTTGGCTCAGTGGTTTAATAACCAGGGTCCTCGAAAGTTACCAAGCTACAGCTTAAAGGTGATGATCTAAAGCCTACCAAAAGGGGATCTGTTCCTGTGTGGGACAGATCTGTTCCTTAGGTGTTCCTCTGTTGGCAGGGGGGTTGGACTCAATGATCTCCAGAGGTTCCTTCCAACCCCTACCATTCTATGATTCTATGAAAAGCACCGGAGGATCATCTGTTCCTTGCAGGGGATTTTCAGTCAGGGCTATAGTGCTCAGACTGGGTTGTTATACCCTTAGGTATGAAGTTTTGGGGTTTGGAGAGCAGCCCAAGCAATCAGCAGGGCTAACTATGGAGTAAGTGTGAGCATGACCCAAGGATGGGCACAAAGTGTGCTGAAACCAGTGCTGCAGTTACACTTCATACCAGCTAAGACCCTCACTTGCTTTTCTGTGTGCTAAACCATGCAGGAACATCAGCGGACTGGCTGCTGTTGCTGAACCCAGTGAGGGGTTCAGGAGCTGAACTTGCAGGTGCATTGGGGCTCTGCCATGTTATGTCCCACAGAAAGTCATCTTTCTGGTCTGGCATCAAGCAGAATACAGCTATTTCCACCTACAAAAGGCAGTATTACCAGTTCACTCTAACAAAGCAACAGTCTCCCCAAGGAGAATATTCAAGCACAGAAGAAACAACCCATTTTGTGCTCACTCAAATCCTAAAGAGCTGGACTGATTATTTGCATGGCTACCCTACCTGGAGCATCCTGCAGAGACCATATCTCCAGGGTGCTGATGTCTATGCAAATCCAAAACAGGACACACCCCAAAGGGTTTTCAGTTGCTCTCCTGGGATGCTCCGCAGTCCCCTGCCTGCCTGTGCTGTGAGGGAAGGGGTTTGAGTGTTGGAGGAATGGAAGAGAAGGATGCAGTGGTGGTGTGCTATTATTTTTTCATGGGAAATTTCTAGATGAAAGGAAAAAAAAAAGTTTGTGTCTCATTCTGTATTCGCATTTTCTTTTCATTTTGGGTTTTGAGAAAGAAGAAATTATTCATGTCTCCAGTTCTTCCCTCCTCTCTCATTTCGCTCTTTCCCTCTGTGCCAAAAATGAGAACACAAAGGGATGGATGGTAAATGTTTATAGAGAAGAGGAGACTTATCCTCTCAAGGTTTTTGAGTCTTCTCAACTGTATAGCTTTAAATAATGCCCATTATTGTGTAAAAATGGCAACTTGAGAAGAAAAAGTGAAGTGTTGAGACATTTCAGTACAGAGAAAAGAAATCAATTCTTGGGCATTTCTTGTTTTAATGCATTCAGTGTTACGAAGGGGTCAAAGAGAAAAAAACAACAAGCCCAGAAACATGAAACTCTTGATTGAGAGTCTTGAATTGCTGAGGGGGTTTAAGAAATCAAAATTTTCTAATCTGTGAAATGGGAACCACGGATTTGTTTTGCAACATGCCTTTAGATTGCTTTTCAAGTAGTTAAAATAAGGTATTTAGCTATTTCTTCTCTTGATATTTGGAGTACACCAAACCTGCTGTAGGCTTTGGTCCAGTGGCATTACCGACTACTGCCCGTGGTGTTTTGGCAGAAAGACCCTTAAGAATTAAGGGAGTTTTTGTGGAGGTGTTTGGTTTTTTTTCTAACTGATTTGAGACAACACTTTGGTGCCAGGGAAGGGGCCAGCCCTGGGAAGCAGCCAGCTCCCCTGTGGGTACTTGCTCACCTGGGTGATAGGGGAGTGGGACCCTTGGTGGGCTGGTGCTCATTTTGCCCATTGTCAGGGCCATTTGTGTGACTTGCTCTGGACCTTATTAATTCAGCCTCACTTTACAGGCTGGAGCTCCCTAGAGAGGGCAGCAAAGCTGCGATCCTCCACAGCTCTCTACTGGTGACCGAGATGATGAGAAACTCCCAGGAGATGCATTCTGAGGGTGGAAAAAGTCTTCAAGTCCATCCTGTCCCACCTTTTTCCTTTGATAATTTTAGAAAGAGCCTCTCCATGTGCCATTTCCAGAGCGTTGGCAGGGAAATGAGGGGACTGCTTGTGTTTTTCTGGTTTTTTTCTCTGTATGCCCTGCTCATGCAGGTGAGCAGGAGACAACATGAGCCCTCTAAAGGGTAGTGCCATTCAAGCCCTCTGCCAAAAGACCAGCCACAATTAAAGCAGTCAAATAAGGCTCTAATTATAAAAACTCCCTGCATAACTACAGAAATATTTTGTGTAAATTGCTAGGGAAAAAAATTAGTATAAACTGTGCTCCAAGCCAATAAATCTACTTGCAGTGTAGTGCTTCCGGAGACGGTATCTAGCGACTGTCTGTGCATTCCAGAAAAAAGCAAAAAAAAAAAAAAAAAAGGTTCAATATGTTCTGAAATGCCTTTATCCTGTTTCTGTGCTAACTTCCCCCAAGCCGTTCTGTCTCCTGGAGAAATCCCAAATCCCTGGGACTTTTTCCAGCCCTCTGCTTTATTGTGGGTGTTACAAGCTCCTAATCAAGAAACAGCAATGATTGCATGTTACATGCATGTCCCAGCAGGATGGAGAGAGGCAGCCTGACCTCGGACATCCAGCTCCCAGATTCCTGCTGCTGGCACGGCACAGAGCACAAAGGGACGTGGCAGGAAGCTGACTGCAGCAGAGATGGCTCTGAAAGGCCACAGGGTTCTCTCCAGAGAGCCCTCCTTGCTCACTCTTTGGAGGTAAGGTGCAGTCCTGGTGTTCCCCATGGGACTGAAGTGCAGGTTTGAAGCTGGGATGGAGGGAGCCATATTCCCTGGATGTGACTACCATGAGGCATGTCCAGCTCATGGGTGAACAGGAAGGAATTTAGAGGTGAATTGACATTTCTGCCTAGATAGTTCTCAGTTATCAACAAGACGTATGGATTTTCTGCTATTTATCACTAATAGGTGGCATTTTTTTGTTTTCCCCTTTGTCAGAATACGCAGGAGGGGCTGAAGAGCAGAACGACCCCAGCAGTGGAGCAGCTGCCCAGCTGAGCAAGGTCCCAGCAGTGCGGGAGCTGTCAGGCTGGGATGCTCAGCTGCAGGGTGAAGGGATGCACGAGGATGAGGACACGTCAAACTGCAGAAGCCTCTCTAGCATAGATGCATCTCGGGCTCTGTAGCCTGGCTATTTTTTCTACCATTAAATTGTCACCAGAGCACTGGTGTCTCCAACAGGTGGGCTCATTCTGCTCAATTCCTTTGGGTTAATCCTCTCAACTACTTCAAGCCTCGGGATTTCTATTAGTGGGGTATTGCTGCCTTGCCTGCAGATCTCCGTGCCAGGCTTGGGTGGCTGCACTCTCCATTACTTCCCTTCACAAGCACCAGCCCACGGGAGCTGGGCAGCCCAAGGCCTGTGTGCGTGGCCTCTCTTGGCTTTGCAGAAGACTCTGACCTATAGTCTTTATCTCGTCAAAAGTAACTGCCATTTTATAGTCATAACTATCTCCCGTGACCAAAAACTCATCTGGAAAGCAATGAAATGTACATTAATTACACATTGAAGAGCAGGAAAAGTGCTACTCTTTCCCACGGACCTGCAGTGCAAGAGGCTTCACTCATAATACTATTTTAATGTGATTTCAGGCTGAGGAATTGCACTGTACTGAGTGACTGAGTGTCGCCAGGGACTCCAGGCAGCTGCAGGTACCCGATTTGGCTGACAAAACACGGCCATGGGGAGGGACAGTCCTGCAGCATCTCCTGGTCCTTGCTCCTGTCTCTGGGTGAGGCTCCTGGGACATAAGGGATGAGGACATGTCAAGTGACTGGGGGTGTATTTGGGACCCCACCAAAGGATTTGTTAGTCCCCTGTGAACCTTCTCCAGGGGTGGGTTTGCAGTTGGTGCTGGAGTGACAGATGGGTCAGAGTGCAACACGGATGGTTGCACACCCCGTACACCTTCAGGCCATGGTGCAAATGGGACAGAGCTTGGCCTTTCCTTCCATTACCTTCTCATTTATCCCTATCCTAAAGCTGGTCAAGGTTTCTCCATCCATCGTGGCCACAACCACTGCAGAGCCACGGTGGCAGAGGTGTGGTGCTGGTGGAGCAGTCTGGGGAGACCTCTGGGCCGGGAGCTGTGGGAACAGCTGGGGGAGTCAGGGCAGGAGGGAAGCAGGAGGGGGTCTAGGAAAACTGATCATCCCACTCAGGCAAGTAAGGAGCCAGCAGTAATGCACTACCCAGGGCAATGAAACAAAATCCTGGGCAGAGGCTCCCTGGTGGGTCCCCAGCCTTTTGCTGCCTTGGAGCCATGAGGAGACCTTCTTGCTTTCAGTACTTCAAGGGACCTGTCAGAAAGCTGGGGACAGACTTTTGAGCAGAGCCTGTTGGGACAGGACAAGGGGTGATGGTTTAAACTAAAAGAGGGAGATTTAGAAAAGAGAGAACGAAGAAATTTTTGATGCTGAGGATGGTGAGAGCCTGGCCCAGGTTGCCCAGAGAGGTGGTCGCTGCCCCATCCCTGGAACCATCCCAAGTGAGGTTGGCCAGGGCTCTGAGCACCCTGCTCTAGTTGCAGATGTCCCTGCTCCCTGCAGGGGGGGGGGGTTGGATGAGGTGACCTTTGAAGATGCCGTCCCACCCAAACCAGTTTGTGATTCTAAGAAAAGCAAAGCAGTGTGTTGGCAAGAGCCAAGGAGATGCTGGGACCAAGGGCCTGAGCACAAATACCTGCAAATGAGCTCACCAGTATCTTCTACAAAAACACCCACCTAGTCAGTTCTACATTATTTGACTTTCTATCCCCACAAATAATGATGGCAGAGCAACAGAACACTCGCTAATGTGCTTGCAGCATAATAAAGTAACCCCACTAGGAATAAAATCTACAGCAATTACTGTGCCAGGTATTATGCTGATTTATCAAATTGCAGTTGAAAGTCGAGAAGAGTTGAGGATACAGAGATAAAACACGCGACCTCGAATCTGACTTTAAATTACCCTTCTGGCCAGCACAGTATGTCATCCAGAAGAATTGTTATTCCTCACATCTCTCTTCTTCAGAAATCATTGTTCAAACCAATAATTTGGCGCTGCATTATTACTGCTCCACTTACTGGAGTAAGTCCTTTGCTTGCACTGAGCACCGGGGGATCAGCTCCTAAGGTGTTGTTGAGGATTTTGGCCCGGGCCTCACAAACCTCCCACTGCAAGGTGGAATATAAGAAATGGAAGCAAACTGACTGTGGTTCTTCACTGTAAGATGTCATATCTTTTGGGCCCTTCTGTCCTCAGAAGGCAGGCAAAGCTGCACCGAGTTCTGTTTGCCTGATGGGTGGAGCCTTTCTATCACCTGGTGACATCCAGGGCAGAAGGCAGGCAAAGTGCAGCAGGTCCTGCTGATGAGGCTCATATCTCGGCTACCTCGGCCACTTACACCATGCAGCAAGGATTCCATCAACCCCATGCCTGTTCCAGTGGGCTGGGTCATGGCACGGGTGGAAGTATTTGATGGTAGCCACCACCTTTATGAAGCACAGGTATGTCTGGAGATGCTGGGTCCAACATACCCCCTCTTTGCCGGGTTGCACGACACTGCTGAGTCTGAGCTCAGGGGTCCCAGCACTGTACGTGGGGGCTGGCCCAGGAGCTGGATCCTAGAGTCATGGTCTGACCACTCTGCTTCCAGCAGGAGCACAGTGAGAACTGCTGCTCTCACCACACAGCAGCCCTAACCCTGATGGGACCTTTGGAGAATGGAGGCGCTTGCTGAGGTGCAAAGCTGCTCTCAGTGGAGGACCAGGACCTCACTGGGCCTGGCACAAGACTTCTGCTCCTAGTCCATGCTGTTGTTGTCAGGATCCTGGGATTTGTCAGATGAAGTCCTTCCCTTTGGTTCTTCTTGCATAAAGTTTTCAATATTGCTTGTCAGGACCATTTTTTCCTTTTCATTCCATCATCTTAATAACACAGATGTAACAAAGCCAGGCTGTCCCCCCCAGCACTGCTGGGGCATTTGTGGCCATGGCCCCATGTGTTGGGTTTGTGGCTGGTAGGGTTTGGTAGTGGCCCAAGTGCTACAGGGGTATTTCCTGTGAGAAGCTTCTAGAAGCTCCCCCAGTTCCAAAGTCAGACCCAGCTCTGGCCAAGGCCAGGCCAACCAGTGATGGTGGAAGCACCTGTTTTTAGCCTGTGAGCATAACTGGTGAGTGAGCTCACCCTGTCCTGTCTCAGCCCATGAACTTTTTGTTATATTTTTCCCCTCCCCATCCCACTGTGGAGGAGTGGGGGTGAGGATTGACACCACGTAGTGCTTTGTTGCCATCTGGACCTAACCCCTGACGCTCTGTGCTGTGGTCACATCTTGGGGTGGCAAAGCCACCAGGTCCTTTCTGCACACAGTCAGCCCATGGGACACCCTGAGCATGCAGAAGCCTGTGTTCTGGTGAGGTGGTGAGATGCAGGTGGGCTGGCCTGGAGAGTCAACCGTAGATTAGTTTAAGTTGGAAGGGACCTTGGTGATCACCCAGTTCCAACACCCCTGCCATGGGCAGGGACACCTCCCAGTAGAGCAGGTTGCTCAGAGTCCCATCCAACCTGGCCTTAAATACTTCCAAGGAGGGGGAGCAACTTGTTCCAGTGTCTCACCACCCTCACAGTAAACAATTTCTTCCTAATACCTAATGTGAATCTTCCCTCTTTCATTTTGAAACTGTTACCCGTTGTCCTCTCACTGCACTCCCCGATTAAGACACCCTCCCCCCCCCCCCCAGCTTTGCTATAGGGCCCCTTTAAGATTTTAAAGGCCACCAGAAGGTCTCCCCAGAGACTTCTCCTCTGCAGGCTGAACCCCCTCAGCTCTCCCAGCCTGGCCTCCCAGCAGAGGGGTCCCAGCCCTCCCAGCATTGCTGGGGCTCCTCTGGCCCCGCTCCAACAGGTCCCTGTCTCTGCTGTGCTGAGGGCTCCCGAGCTGGACCCAGCACTGCAGGGGGGGCTCCCTGGAGCGGAGCAGAGCAGAGGGGCAGGATGCCCTCCCTCGACCCGCTGCCCACGCTCCTCTCGATGCAGCCGGGCTGCGAGCGCACAGTGCCGGCTCACACCACACACCGCGGTCCCGGGGCAGCACCGGCCCTTTAAGGAGGCGGCGCCGGGCGGCGGGACGCGGTGCCCATTGGCGCGGCCCCGGCGCTACGTGTCGCCGCCATGGCGGCCGCCGGCCGAGCCCGCGCTCAGGGGCGCTGGCGGCGGGGCGAGCGCTGACAGATGTACTTGAAGAGGCCGGCGGGCGGCCTGGCCTTCTGCCTCTTCTACCTGGCCTCCTGCTTCACCAACAAGGTGAGGGCGGGCCCCGAGCCGCCCGGTCGAGGCGGAGGGAGCTGCGGGGGGCGCCGGGCGGCAGCAGGAGCGGGGGGACTGCGCCTGAGAGGGGGAGAGAAGCGCGGGGCCCCGCGGGCAGGAGGCGGGACGGTGCCCTCTGCTCGCTTGGGCTGCGCGGGGACAGCCGGCGGGTCGGGAGGGGGGAACCCCGCGAGTGACACCCGCCTGCCCTTCCCCCTCTGCGCTCCGGTTGTGAACACAGCCGACTCCCCCCGGCTCCTTCCTCGGTGTGTGACAGCTGTGCCCTTCTCGACACGCACGTTGCACTGCTGGTGTGCTTTAAGAAAGAGGTGACATCGTGTTATTCAAATGAATGAGACAGCGCGAAGCCGGAGATCATGCTGCTTCCAAAGCATCAGTGATGCTGAGTGTATATATATATATATATACACATACATTGGTACCTAGCAACAGTGATGCTGACAGAATCCCTTATCGGTATCTAGCAACCACTGAATCACTCAATATCTGGTAACTGGAACAATAATCCCATGTATCCAATGGAAAAGTGTGAAATATTCCGAGTGTGACAGCAGTAGTGAAACAGATATTAATTTCCGTGGACCCTTTGACAGTTTAATTAACCTGCAAGCTAAGGACAAGGAATCTGTTTTCCCTTGTGTGACTAGAAGCTGGCAGAAGATTGTCCATTTGTGAATGAACTTGTAGTTTAAACATAGTTTAAAGGAGTTGTTTTCACTGTGGGAGGAGGGCATGGAGTAATCACTCCTTGCTGTCCTGTTTATTAGAGAACATATCTGTGTTTCTGGTGCAGATTTTTGGAAGAAAAGGTGTTTCTGAAGCAATCAGGATATGGCTTTCCTGATGGAGAGTTAGAGAAAAGCATCATTTCGGAGGTGAAAATGAAATCGTTTCTCAGTATCGGTTGTGGTCCAGGGTACACGTGCCGTTAAGGATTCCCAGAAGTAGACCAAAGTCCAGATGTGAAGCAAGGGTCATCGGGAGAGATAATTCACTTGGTTTTGACAGCCAGCTTAGGAGCAGGGATCAATTAAACAGAAAGGGGCCAGAAATGCTGCCAGATTGCATCATGCATTGGAAAAGGTACTTAGCTTAACTGTGCTTGAGGGGAAGTTGGAAGGACTTTGACATAGAACGTCCATTTTCAAACCTGAACGTGGGTTTTAGCGTAATAAATAAAAAGCTAACCAGCACATAGACCTTTCAGTTATTGCAGGTGGTGTGTAAATGCAAGTGGGGTCCAGGCACGTGCAGGTCCTGGTTTAGAACCCCCGTGGCAGTTCAGATGAGTGTGTGTGTAACCTGACCTGGCCTCCTCTCTGTCTATCGATGCCAGCTGCTTAGCAACGCTCCCCACACGTCAAAACTGGACCTTGGCAAGAGCTCGACACCGTTTCCTCTCTGTTGAAAGCTTCCAGCTTCTTTTGCCATTGACAGCTTCTGTTGGCTCCTGGAAGGAATGGCAGGTTCCTTTGCCCTTCTCCTTTCTTTGCCCCTCCTCCTTTTCTTTCTTTGCCCCTCCTCCTTTTCTTTCTTCACCCCTTTTCATTTTTCTTTGCCCTTTCTTCTTTCCCCTTCTTTCCCTTCAGTTGTTCTTCTCAGCTGCAGACATAACCAGTATTTATATGCTTCATCCCCGGCAGTTGTT
>WUAM01000319.1:1831122-1844096 GCA_024336885.1 Actenoides hombroni | reverse complement strand
ACCCCAACTCTCTCAGTCTGTCCTCACAGGAGAGGTGCTCCAGCCCTCTGATCATCCTGGTGGCCCTTCTCTGGACACGTTCCAGCACATCCATATCTTTCCTGTGATAGGGGCTTCAGACCTGGATGCAGCACTCCAGGTGAGGTCTCACCAGAGTGAAGAATTCCCTAGAATCAGTGTCAGTACACAGAGCTGCATATTCAAAGTGAGCTTTCAGTAGCACTTAACCATTATTTTGCAAAATACTCCTTTCACTAAGTGAGTTTGTCTCGTCTGTGACAGACAGATGATGCATTTTGAAAGGATAAATCAGATATATCCTATTTCATTTACAAATGAAGGTTACACAAAGAGGTTTGTGCACATCCACAGCAGGATGTACAGAAGGAAGACACTGGTCAAATTAGCTCACTGCAAAAAATGAAATTTTACAAGCTGGAATTTTGAAACCCTGCAAGCATAAGGGTAGGGAAATAACTGAATTATATTTAATAGTGAAAATAATTTGGTGTCCTAATTAGAACAGAAAATCCTACTTTAATTGTATACTATTGCATAGTCAGGTTCCACTCAACTTATGTGCCACTCAGGAATCTGCTAGGAAGTTTGATGTTGTATGTTTTTGGCACATGCTTGAGAGAGTTGTCCATGAGCACCAGGCATTTCTCAAGAGGAGAATTTTAAGTACATTGGCCTTTTCCAGAGAAGAGTTAGTGACTTCTGGGCATTACAGCTTAGCAGCTTATTTCAAGCACATAAACTATCAACCAAGTGGTTGACAGCAGGGAATCCAGAAAATGCAGTTCTGTCATCAATATTAATATGCAGTTCTATCATCATAGAATCACAGAATGGTAGTGGTTGAAAGGAATCTCCAGAGATCATTGAGTCCAATCCCCCTGCCAAAGAAGGATCACCTAGGGCAGCCCACACAGGAACAGATCCAGGTGGGTCTGGAAAGTCTCCAGAGAAGGAGACTCCACAGCCTCTCTGGGCAGCCTGGGCCAGGCTCTGGCACCCTCACAGGGAAGAAGTTTTTCCTCATGTTGAGGTGGAACTTCCTGTGTTCCAGTTTGGGACCATTACCTCTTGTCCTATCCCAGGGCACCACTGACAAGAGCCTGGCCCCTTCTGCTTGACACCCACCCTGCAGAGATTTGGAAACATTCACAAGATCCCCTCTCAGGCTTCTCTTCTCCAGGCTAAACAGCCCCAGGGCTCTCAGCCTCTCCTCATCAGAGAGATGTTCCAGTCCCTTCAGCATCTTTGTAGCCTCCATTCAACTCCCTCCTGTATTTCCCTGTCCCTCTTGAACTGGGGAGCCCAGAACTGGACACAACACTCCAGATGTCGTCTCACTGGGATAGAGTAGAGGGGGAGGAACCTCCCTGGACCTGCTGGCCACACTCTTCTTTATGCCCCCCAGGATACCATTGGTCTTCCTGGCCACAAGGGCCCATTGCTGTCCCATGGAGAACTTACTGTCCACCAGGACACCAAGGTCCCTCTCCATGGGGTGGCTTTCCAGCAGGTCTATCCCTGACCTGTACCAGTGCATGGTGTTGTTCCTCCCCAGCTGTAGGACTCTACCCTTATCCTTGTTGAAATAAGCAAATGCAAACCCATCTCCCTTCAAAAGCCATAAAAACCCCATGACAAGGAAAGGCCACCAATGCTTTTGCAAGGTATGATCTTATCAAGAAACATTAGTTGTCTTAAAATTTTCCTCTTCCCCATGTTACAACAGAGATCTTTCCACAAAAGGGGCAGAGGCAAAGCAAACTCAGTGCATCCTTCTGCAGCCCCAGCCAGACCCTCTCTCCTTGGGGCACATGGGTGGCAGGGACCCGTGTGAGGAGCACTGGGTGGGGGTGTCCAAGGGTCAGGTCACAACACCCCTGCACCGGCTCAGGGCTGGGAGGGTGAGGTGCAACCCACTCGAGCAGGGCTTCGAGTGGCAGCAGGCACTTCAGCAGCGCTGCTGAAAACAGCCTCCGTTTCTGCGCGTACCCTTCGGGCTGGCCAAGCCCCCGGCCATGCTCCTCAAGTGCCTGGGGAGACTCTGCTGCTCTGTACCGTGGAAAACCACATCGCAACGGGTGAATGGGAAAAGAGAAAAAAAAACCAGAGAACGAAAAGGGATTAGTCACCCACTTGTTTTTGTTCTTCTCCCAAGCTGTCCCACATGGATGCAACGATTTTCGACACGTCTCCGAAGGTGGCGTTGGGGTTCTGCCCTTTGATGGCTGCTTGTGTGTCTCTGAAAAACAGGGCGTAGGCTGACACGGGCTTCTGGGGCTCGTTGGGATCCTTCTTTTTCTTCTTCTTTTGGCTTTTGGGCTTTTTCCCCAGGTCTGTTGATGGTCTTTTCTCTCCAGTAACCTGCAAAACCAAGAGATGAACCTTAGCAGTAGTCCAATACGAGTCCCTGCTACAGCTTGTCAGCAAAGGGGATGAGATGGGGCATGGGCAGAGAAGGGACTCCAGTGTGGCAAGGAGGGCAGCAGCCCTGGGGGTCTCTTTGGCCCCAGAAGCTTCTGGGATCATCACACAAACTGCTGGTGGGTGCCCAAGCCTGGCTTGGGTGCCTCCTCACAGCCCAGTTCACAGCCTGGGTTCAGCCCTTGCTGTTTGAGTTGTCCCTGCTCCAAAGCTGGGGCTTTCCAGATGCTCACCCTCTGTCCCCCCCTGTCTCCCTCTTCCTCCCCAGCATCACAAGCTCACTCGGACATCTTCAAATGCTTTGCTTCCCAGCCAGATCCCTTTAGCACTCCATGAATTTTTTCAAGCTTGGCTTTCACATGGTTTCTGATTTCCAGCCCAACAATCCCCCTTTGCAAGTTGCTCTGACTTTCCTCGCTCATGCGTGTGCTGGCAGCTCAGCCCCCCCCACTCCCTAGGCAGGGAGGTCACAAGCACCCACCAAGCACCACCAGCATCACATTACCTGTCACACTGGGGCCATCTGAAATTTGTTTCACCCTGCTAACTGCTCTGTATCCCTATCCAGGAAAAACATCCAGGAATTGAACTACGTGAATGGTACGTATTAAGGGCTTTGCACGCACCGCTCACTCTTTACAACCAGTCTGGGTGCATCCAGATGACTGGGTCTGGCTGTGTCCACGCACAGTGCCCTGTGGGTGGGTGAACCAAAGAGAGCAGGACACAGGCAACAGCAGTGGGACTGCCCAGCATGAGTTGCTGCCACTGGGCTGGGAAGTAAAAAAAGCAAAGCTGGAAACAAGGGTGCTTCCAGGAAGGAAGCACAGAGAAGAACGTACAGCTGGGCATCTACTGGGATGCCCTGAGCACCATGTTGAACATATGGGACCAGAGAAGCCTCTGTGTGATGGTGTGCACAGGAAAGGACCCCTGGAAAGCACTTGGACATACATCAAAGTGCTCAACGCATTCGCTGTGCTTGGTGGAAGCTCGCACTACGTCATTATCCTTATTTTATAGTGGAGGAAAAACTAAATACACCACAAGTTAAACACTTCAGAGAATAAAACTGTTTGCTGCCAGTTGGCTGCTGCAGTCTGGATCACAGAATCACGGAATTACAGAATGGTAGGGGCTGGAAGGGACCTCCAAAGATCATCGAGTCCAACTCCCCTGCCAGAGCAGGACACAACTAGAGCACATCACGCAGAAATACACCCAGACAGGTCTTGAAAGTCTCCAGAGAAGGAGACTCCACAACCTCTCTGGGGAGTCTATTCCAATGCTCTACAGCTCTTACAGCAAAGAAGTTCTTCCTCGTGTTGAGGTCTTGGCATCCTCGAGGGCAACCTGGGCACCAGCACGTCTGTCTGTAGACACGCTGTGCTCAAGCATCAAGTGCTCAGCCACTACCTGACTTTGTCTCTACCGAGCACACGGGCTAATTATATTACCTAGAAAGTTGCCCAGTCAGTCACTTAGAGGTCTCAAAAAAAAAAAAAAGTGTTACAAAATCAATTGACACAGGTCTAAACACCAAGCCGTTGTGAAAGCTGTGCTTCCCAATTGAGCACTGGGAGCAAAAGGCCTTGTCTCCTGATGGATTTGCTGATTTGATTGTGAGCTTGGATGGAAGCACTGGGATTTAAGAGGCTTCACTTGAGCTGGCACAGGCCAGGCACGGGGAGGAAAGGGCAGCAGTGCTCCTGTTCTCCGCTCAGCAGCTCTTGACTGGTCATTAAGTTCAGTATCAGTGCAGTGACATTTGTCAAACAGACAGTGACCATTAGTGAATGAGCAGAGAGACCAAAAAAAATTGCATTTAATTTAAAATTGCCCAATTGGCCTTGAATGGGAGGCCTGGAGGTGAAAGGCCAGCTTATTAGGAGAAAAAAAAATGCATGACAAGGCTTCAGCCCATTAGCAAGTGAGATGGTATTTTAACTAACTGTAATCCTCTTTGATTCACTCAAGTGCCGCGGGGGGACCTGCTCTGCTCACAGCCATTGACCAAGAGAAGGCACAGGCGCAACGCAACCACAGCCACGATGATGGTTATACGGTTGGCCCTGCTCAGGCAGCACCAAAAAGCAAATGCTATTTATGGAAGACAGCTGCTGCCTGGAGCAGTGAGATGCCAGGAGGGAGCAGAGGGGATCAGGACTCTGCCTGGTTTTTCTGGGGTTTGCCAAGAATGACTCGGCATGGGGATGAGACAACAGCCCAGCCCTGGATGGCAGAAGATGCTTGAACAATCTAAGCCATGCTGACGGCGAAAGGCAAACCCTGGCGAGACAGGGCCTTGCTGACTGCATCCCTCAAGGGGTGAGCCATGGTCAGAGGGACCCCAAAGGCTCATGCAGTGGGGTGAAGTGCACAGCCACCATCCCTTTCATGGACCTGCTCTGGAGCGGCGGCAGGGGGTATACAGATGTGATCCCATAAACTGGTGGCTTGGTGATGCCTTAGATGTTGAACCTGTGAGGAGCAGGAACCTCGGGGACACGATGGTTTTAATAACTATGGAGAGAGATCCCGAATCCAACCGGAACTGGGGCTGTAACTACCTCTCCTTCCCATGCATGTGTAGACCCCCCCAAAGCAGGGAAGCAGGTAGATGCACCAGTAAGGCTGTCAGACCTCCTAAACTCAAAAGCTCCCTGGCTCGGAGGACCTGATGGACCTGAACTACTTGCTGGCATCAGATCCATTTCTTTAATGTGTGACCTTCTTGGTCGTAAGTGGAATTTCTGCTCGTTAGATGTTGCTTTGATGACTTGTTGCAGAAAGGCCGTTAATGGCCACAAATAAAATGACTAATTGGTGAATACGGCAGCTGTGTAGATAGGGAAAGCAAACAAAACCCTGAAGGCCACACCACGGTTCTGCTGGTTTCTTTACACTTATGGTCTCCTTCCTCCATCAAATACATCGCTCCTGTTCCTCCTTGTCTTACTGGGTAGTTTCCAGGGCAGTAAAGTAGGGAGCATGACTTTAGGATTAGGAAAAATTCAAATCTCTGCAAGTTGTCATGATTTGGACATCTCCAAATTGTTCCAACCCCCACAGGCATCAGTGGCTCAACAAGAAAAGATCCAACCCCAACGTTGTGTCCTCCCCAGTGACTCCTGCAGCCCTGGACAGCCAGGAGGAAAGGTGGGTGAGGCTGAAGGAAGCGGAGGGAGAGAACCTGGCGTGTAACTAAGTTGAAATTTGTTTTCCACTGATGTGAAAGATTTCAGCTCCCAGGAAACTGCCTGGAGCTGTGTGACATGAGCTCTGGGAGATGGCAGACCTTGGGGTCCTGAGGCACAACCTGTCCCAGAATGTCCCCCGAATGTGGAACCGCAAAGTTTGAGAAACTCCATCTATTTTCAATCATGTCTGTCCCTTCTTTTTACAGTTTTATTCCACTGGAGCTGTTTTCTCATCCGCGTGTGCCCTCTGCTTGGAAATGTCCCAGTCTGAAGTGAAGCAGATGAAAAACTACAGGATTGATGGGAATACGCTTGCCTGGATTTCCATGGAAAGGGAAAGGATTTTGCTCAGTCCTAACATTTCCTAGCTTTCCAGTCTCTGCACTGGTAGTGCATTCAAAATCAGTTTTGCGGGACAAGGTTACGATCGCAGTGCTTCTGGTGTCATCCTTGGATCAGCGCCTTCCAGGAGAAAGTTTTCCATGAAAGGCTTTAATTAAAGTCCCCCAGGGAACCTAGTGATTGCCCTGCAGGCCACTGAGAGCTGAAGCAGCAACCCCGTGATTGCTGCAATTTGCCCACAGTAAATAATGGCCGGAAGACTTGTGGAACACAGCGTGTGCTGTTGGCTTTGCTGGTGCATTTTGAGAAAGATGGGCAACGACCAAGACCCCCCAAGCTCCTAGAAAATACTTGGGTTTCTTGATGTCATGCTCAGCAGTGGTTGTGTTGGTTGTAGAGGCTGACTCTGTGTCACTAAGACGTTGCTGACTACCTAAAACACTGCCTGGGTGAGCTAAAAGGCAGAAGAATCTTCTAATTTCTGGGGTTTTTTCCTTAACAAGCCAAGTCCAGTGAGCTCAGCTAAATCCCAGCCTGCACTACTTTCCTTCCCTGTTTTAGTCTCCTCTACCTGCCGCCAGAAATCTCATTTTGCATCCAAGTATCTGCAGAACCTTAGCCCTGAACACTGCTCATCAAACCCCTCCTCAGATGGAACCTCATCATGTAGCTCGATGGACTTGGTAAACCAGGGAGAGAAAAGCTCAACCCTCATTGCTGCCTGCACAACCCCACTGCATGTGCTCACCTGCCAGGTACCTCACCCTGGCCTGGAAACATTCTCCCCAGCCTTGAGAAAGTCTACCACTATATATATATATATATATACATATGTAAAAACCAAACAAGACCGACAGCTGAGCGCAATTTATCCCTCCCTGCAAACCGTCAGCTGCCGTTTCCTCGCTGTGAAACCAGGCGTGACATCACGTACCTTATAGTGTGACTCCGTCTCCTCTTCCTGAGTAGAACTGGAGGGAGATGGTGTAGCAGACTTACTTCCCGGGGGCGAGGGGGAACCGTGGGTAACACTGCTCCGCATCCCCATCTGAGAAATCAGCTGCGACTGGCTGAGAGCGCTCATGGGGCCGGCTAACATCCCGGGGCGGTTGAGCAGGGGCACTTGACGGTTGGACTCATAGGACGTGGGGTCCGAGTGGACCATCTCCTGGATCTGAGTTAGGAGAAGATCACTTTGTAATTAAAAATTATATTTATTTGCTTACTTAGTTAGTTAGCCTACTGTCAAATCACTCTGAGACAAACTCCTGTTGACTGATAAAAAATTTGTTCTCCAGAGCTGGCAGAGTCTCTTCCTTGTGCCTCGTTCTGAACAAGCCAAGAGCAAGAACTGAGCACTCTGCACTCAGGGCTCTGCTCCAACCATTGCCCTGCCCACGGGGACTAGGGAGAGGTGCCGAACTGGCTTTGTACGTAGGTCTGCGTGTCCAGGAGGTGCCCCTGCCTGCCACAGGGACCAGTAGTAGCTGGCACCTACTGGGGGTCTGAAAGAAATGTTCAGAAATGAGCAATCTGGGGCCAAATCACCGAGAGGAAGGAGGGAGTTGCAATGTCCTGGGCATTTCTGGGGCCAAGCCTTGGTGCTGCACACATGAGGCCACCTCTGAGCTCTGGCACATGTTGTATCAGTGTATTTGGGGCCTGTGGTTGACAGTCCA
Organism: Actenoides hombroni; assembly: GCA_024336885.1. NCBI lineage: Eukaryota > Metazoa > Chordata > Aves > Coraciiformes > Alcedinidae > Actenoides > Actenoides hombroni. Next base: position 1,836,433 of record WUAM01000319.1, on the reverse strand, counting down.
GCCCATCAGACGTCAGCGATGCAGCGTTAGAGGCCATGGATCCCAAACATGCTCTTTCTGAACAATACTTGCTTTTGACATTACATAACTGGTGAAAAAACATCAGCTTGTCTGAGTTTATGAAGGTACCACAACCAACCCTCCTGCACCTTCTGCATAGCTGTCAGGTCACTAGTAGGTCAAACTGAGAAGTAGTGAGCACAAAAGCAATCAGTGGAAGCCCCAGGTCCCCACTCCCACCACGTGGCTCTGCTCAAAGTTGTGACGCTACCATCAAGCCAGAGCTTTGTATGTCCCCAAGCCCCAGAAGCCCCGAGCACCACAACATGCACCGAGATGGACCCCAACGCGTGGGGGTAAGCTCTGCTAGTGGCCACCACCTCCTTACAACTCCTCCTGGAGATGACTCTTCCCATTTTAAATACTGCAATCAGTTCCAATCCCACTCAAAATGAATGTAGCAGCAAAAAAACCCCAAAAAACAAAGTCCAGACAAGGGCAAAGAAAATTATAGGCTGCTTGTTAAGATTTCCCAGCGAGGGAAGGAACCCAAAGCGATGTCTGTGAGTAAGAGATGAAGGAGGGGGCTGCGTTGGTGGAGTTCTCTCCCAAAATGAAGAGTTTCCTAATACCCATTTCTCTGTTCTCACCGCCTGAGAGCAAGTGGACATCTGATGGGACTGGAAGGTGACCAACCACACGTGGCTGCAGAGACACATGGATGCAGCATGGGCCACCAGCACAAGTGCTGCCTCCTGAGGCTGCTGAGCCCAAAGCTCTTGAGAGATTCAAAAGAAGAATGAAAGAGATATACATGGCTAATAAGAAATGTCAAGTGTTACGTTGGACAAAATAACAATAGTATCTTGTGGAGTTTATATCCTCCTGTGTCATGGCATAAACCCAAGTTCATCTGGTTGGGTCAGGTGGGAGCAGCAACAACCCCCTGTCCTGGCCAAGGAGAGAAGGTGAGGTGAAACATGGACAAACCAGCCACATAGCAGGTGCACAGAAAGTTGCGGGGCTGCCCTGCTGTCTCCTGAGCCAAGACCTAATTTCCAGTTTGCATCATTTTCCCTGAAAATCCCATTTTCACCCCAGGACCCATCCTTGCCTGGCCATCCCCCAGAGCAGGGCTCAGCCCCTCGGGCAGAACCAAGCTGCCTTCTGCCCCACAGCCCCACCGAGCCATGGAGGAAGCCAATGGGAGGGAGAACACACCCTTCCTGAAACACTTCCAAGACTTTTTCCCTTGTATATTAATCTGATTAATGTTAACATGAGCTTAAAGACCCAGGCTTTCTTTATTAACAACCTTCATTTCCGATAAGCCCGCTGAGGTGCAATCTCTCATTACCAGGGAGTCTTGCCAACTCCATCAGCAGCCCATCCAGAAGGAAACCCAGGGAAGACCTGCAAGGGCTCGGGAGGCTTCAGAGGAAATAAATCCAAACGCAAACCCAGATTTACTGCTGCAGGTCAGGAATCAAGAGCTTCACACAGCACCCGACAGCATGTTCTGCTCTCTCAGCTTCTCCATCTGTAGAGGGGCGTGTGGCAGGGGAACAGACTTCCCTAGATCTGCCCTTTTTCTGTTTTAATTATGGAGTGCAGGGATTTAACTCGCAGGAAGAAAACAACATCTTGCATTTCAACAGAGCCTCTCCCATAAAGACAGGCTGAGAGAGTTGGGGTTGTTCAGCCTGGAGAAGAGAAGGCTCCGGGGGGAACCTTATAGTGACCTTCCAGTATCTGAAAGGGGTCTTTCTATAAGAAAGCAGGGGAAGGTCTGTTCACAAGGGTTTGTAGTGACAGGACAAGGGGAAATGGCTTTAAGCTGGAAAAGGGTAAATTTAGGTTAGACATTAGGAAAAAGTTCTTTAATATGAGTGTGATAGAGCACTGGAACAGGTTGCCCAGAGAGGTGGGGGAGGCCCCATCCCTGGAGACATTCAAGACCAGGCTTGATGAGGCTCTGAGCAGCCTGACCTAGTTGGAGATATCCTTGCTTATTGCAGGGGGGTTGGACTAGATGACCTTTAGATGTCCCTTCAAACTCAATACATTCTATGACTCTATGAACAGCACCGTGGGGGCCATGCTGAATTGCTGTCCTCAGCTGTGGTGGTTGCAAGGGAACACCACCAGCTCCCAGAGGCAGCGGGGTCAGCTTTGCTCCATCACAGAGCCAAGGAAACTCTGCTACTTGAGTCTTATGCACCTTTACAACCTGCCTTATGGCAGAGGTCTGGCCTCTCCTCGCCACGTGCTGCTGCGTGGCAAATCCTGCCCAAAAAGCCATCCAGGACGCGCCCATCGCAGCCGAGCAAGATGGGGATGGACAACGGGCTTGGGCAGATTCCTGCATTTGCAGCTGAGTTTGCAAACGTGATGGGAAGAGGCAGGGGTGAGATGGGTGGAGGCTGCCAGGTGGGGAGACAGGTCAGCACCCATCTGCTGCACGAGCGGGCAGCTCCTTCCCCAGTTCCAGTGGAAAACGCACATCTGCCTTGGGTTTTGTCAGTTTAATCCAGACCTATCACGTTGGAGAAGATCTGCCAGCTGCTAACGAAAAGAAGAATTTATTGTCCTCATTTGAAATTTAAATGAAGGAAAAGTTTAGAAGACGGGTGTCTTGGAAATGGGGAAGGCTATGAAACGTGGCTTAAAAATTTTTAGAATTTAAACTAGCTCATTCACATTTACAGCCATGGCAGTCTCTTGAGTAAATGCTGTATTAAGACAATTTTATTTTTTTTTTTGGAACCTTTTATTATGTGGCCAATAGACCACAATGGCTCCTTTGATCCATTAAATATGTAATCATATACTTTCTCTTTACACTGCACGTTATTTATGCATCAGAGCAAGACAGCTCCAGGAGTGCAATTATTGATATGGGACATGTGCTGCAAATGCTTATGAAAATTTGCAGGAAAAACCAGAAACCTGAGCCCTGGCTCAGAGAATCCACACATGGAAACCTCCTGCTGACAGCAACCCAACCACGGCCCTCTCTTAGAAAGCAGAGACATTGCAATTTTCCTGGAACATCCCACCCATCAAGGACATCTTGGCCCAGAAGCTTCCTCCCAAGCAGCTGTCTATTTCTTTACGTCATTCAAACCTAGTCGCTTTACTTCGTCCTTTTATTGAATACTGCTGGTTTTGACCCCCCTCTCTCACTCTCCCACATCTCCAGCTCTTCTTCCCACGGCTAGGAGCTTTTGCAGAAGGATATGGACAACTCTGCCCTTGAAGGCAACCCTGCTGAGCGTCTTCTGGAGGAGCAGGATCTGGCCCCACTATTTGCCACTCACTAATTTTCTCTCCACTTCGTTTTTTGTTTTTTTTTAAAAATCCAGTTTTGGAAGCAAGAGGCCAGGCTGTCACCTGCCCATAGTTCCTGCCCGTGGCTTCCAACATCTTCAGGATCAGAGATGGTGAGTGGTGGAAAAGACATTTGCGTTCTCCAGATGTAAGTTGTTTGGGGTGAAAATGAAGGCGAGCAACTTATGTGCAGCTCCAGCGCTTCTCCCGTGGGCTTTAGGGTGATGTTGGCCTTTGCTCAAGCTGGGGAGGGGGTCAGTCTCCTGCTTTTGGCTGTGAGACCCTGCAGACACTGAGCTATTTTAGGGGCTGGAGTCTTGTACTCAAAGTAGATGATATCACCGCACAAGAAAGATCCAAGGAAAGAGAGACCCAGAAGCAGGATTCACAGACACTCCCCTGCAGCAAAAGGCCTAATTAGGCAAGTAAATGATGAATGAAATTGCCAGGAAGGCAAAACCAAGTGAAAGAAGGTAACGAATGCAGCACTCCCCCTGCAAAAGCAAACAACCTCTTCTCTCACAGCACACAGGTCCTGTGGGATGCAACCCCAGCCCTGGGCTCACTGGGCCTGCACTCGAGCCTTTCCCCTCCACAAAACATTCAGCATCCCCCCCAGAGCCTGAAGGAAGCACAAGCATAATTAAATCACTGCCCTGCTAAACGTGATTAGCTCCGTCACCAGGAAGAGGGGCTCCTAGAGTCAGGTCAGATTCTGTCTCCATCCTGGGCACTCAGCACCAGCTTGCCAGGAGGTGCTGCAAAAAGCTCAGGACATGTTTGTAGCCTCTGCTGAAAAGATGTTTGTAGCCTCTGCTGAAAAGATGTTTTGTATCTCAGAGGAAACATGAGTGAAATGTGATGTAGTCACTGCTAAAGTAATTAAGTGCATCTTACTTAGCAGATTCCCAAAGGCTGTGCTAACTCAAAGACAGCTTCTTTTTTTTTTCCACAATACTTCGATTTTTAAAAATGAATATGCATATCAGGCCTATAAACACTCTAGCTAATCCTAAGGAGAAGAGAAAAAGAACCTGACAAATGGCACATGCTCTGCACTCCTTGTTTTGGGGGAGAAGGGTAACCCAGCAGCAGTGATAGGTTGAGGACCAGGGTGCTCAACTAGCAAAGATAATGTTTTGAAATGCATCAAGCTGAGCTTCAACTTAACTGTCCCCGAAATTCATATGTAAAAGGCAGCTCTTGCCAGCACTAAGGGTTACAGCACTAAACAGCAGACCTGGGGCTCTGGTCCCAGGCCCAGGCAGGAAGGGTTGCTGTCATTTTGTGTCCTCTCCTGCAAAATCCTGAAGCCTTGGCTCAGGTCTCACCCCCATAACCACTTTCTGCCTTCACTTTGTATGGGATTTGTTCCCTTCGTCCTCCTCCCACTTTCCTTGGTCTTGGCCACACCTCACGGGGTTTTGGTGGCAGAAGTACAAATGCAGAGGCCGTGTGCTATTCCCTGACACGTTCTGTGTTTTGCCCTTGCTGGGTATGTGCAGCAGAGATGCTCCAAGCTGCTCCAGCCCTGCCAGCCGGGCACCGATTCCAGGTGGGATCAGTGCTGAAGCCCTTGAAGATGTTACCCAGCAGAAAAGGAAGAAATTTGGTTGGAGCTTCCCGCATGGTGCTGGCTGACCCCAGCTGCACTGCAGCCACCCCAGATAAAACAGAGCCATGGGAAGTGGGATGTGCAAAAGATAATGGCCAAGACCAGTGGGAGTGGGCAGAGGGCAGAGACCCAGCCCAGGGGCATCACCCCATGCACTGGGGAGACCAGCACATGGGAACCATGAGGTTTCCTGTTAGGCTTCCCTGTGCAGAAGGACTTGGGGGTACTGGTGGATGAAAAGCTGGCTGCAACCCCACAACGTGCAGTTGCAGCCCAGAAAGTCAACTGTACCCTGGGCTGCACCCCCAGCAGCGTGGGCAGCAGGGGAGGGGGGGATCCTGCCCCTCTGCTCCCAGGGATCTGCTC
>WUAM01000319.1:1799261-1821775 GCA_024336885.1 Actenoides hombroni | reverse complement strand
GGACTCTCTCCAGTATTTCCCTGTCCCTCTTGAACTGGGGAGCCCAGAACTGGACACAACACTCCAGATGTGGCCTCACTAGTGCAGAGTAGAGGGGGAGGAGAACCTCCCTGGACCTGCTGGCCACACTCTGCTTTATGTCCCCCAGGAGACGATTGGCCTTGCTGGCCACAAGGGCCCATTGCTGTCCCATGGAGAACTTCTTGTCCACTAGGACACCAAGGTCCCTCTGCATGGGGCTGCTTTCCAGCAGGTCTACCCCTAACCTGTACCAGTGCATGGTGTTGTTCCTCCCCAGGTGTAGATCTCTAAATCCACACACTTTTAGGAAGTGCTTCCTTTAGGTTCCAGCAGTAACATGAACCTGAGTTGCTGCGCTGCCTGTGTTGTGCAATACAGTTTATTAGATTAGCAGCATCTCTGTCCTCTTGGACTCCCTCATGATGGATAACAGACACCTCAGAGATTCATTTATTTCCTTCTAACATCAAGACACTCAGTTCCTGGAGGTGAAATATGCCATACTAAATGAAGCTTGGGTCTGCCCAAGACTGGATTGCCACAATAACGAGTGTTCCTACTGCCAGTCTTTATTTAATCCAGGTAATGGCAGGGTTTCAGGCCATCAAAACCACTTCCTTCCCTCCTAAAACATACAACCCCAAGTGGAAAACCAAGAGTAACGCATAACCCCATTAAAGGTTTGATTTTTTCCACTGGGATTGCAGGCTGGCACTGGGGAGCTTGATCAATTGAGTCTTGAGGTTCAATCAATAAGTGTCAACGACAACATAGTGCATTACAGTGATGCTATCCATTTGTCAACTTAAATAACTCCAGTTACCCAAAAGACAGAAAGCACTGAACCAGCAATTAAGGTCTTAGGGGAAGTCTGAACTCTGCTGCCTCTGCCAAGCCAGAGGCTCCTGGGACAGCCCTGGGTTTTCAGTGCTCCCGAGGGAGCCAGAGGAGCTTCCACCTCAGCGTCAGGAAAGGTGGCCCCGGTGTCGAGATGTTCGACAGACACAGCAGGACTCAAAGGCAACGGAACACATTTCCATTAGGCTTCTTAAAAAAAGGGATCGCTATTTTGTCTTACACGTTGTGTCACCAAAACATTTTGGATGGCGTGTGCCACGCTCGGCGCCGCATTTGCATTTCCATCTGATCAGACATCAAGGACACATGCTAAGTGAATGTTTACATTCCAGATCAACTTGCATATCCAAAAGATCTCATTAACCTGCTGACCTGGAATTAAACAAAACCACCTGGAAAGGAAGCGCTTTCCTCACCAAAAGATATCTTCTGAGTTTCCCAGCCAAGCTTTGAGCTTGGGCAGCTTCACGTAGGTGTAAGGATTTGTGTTCCCTGGAATTATTCCCAGGTTTTTTTTTTCTGTCCAGTGAGTTTCAGCACAGGAGTTTGTGTTCCTCAAGAGCTACAACCACCTCTCTATGTACGAACAGGCTTTAGAACCAAACAGCACGGCAAAGGCAGTAGGTCAGGGGCAGCAGGTGGAAGGGAAAGCACAAGCAATATTCAGCCCCTTCAAAGGCTTAGCATCTCCTCGCGGGGCTCACAACGGGTGAGCACTTCAGCTCTCCTGCTTCTGAGGACACTGCTGTCCCTTCTTCATCACCAGCAGGCGCAGAGGGGAAAGCTGACAGTGCAGCCCCCGGCCCCTGTGCCCGCCGGGGCCCAGGGCCCCTGAGGAGGGGTGAGCGGTGGGGATGGTGCAGCCCCTCTTGCTATAAGCAAAGGGGTCCATCTCCTCCAGGAAAAGCATTTCACAAACGTGCCAAATAGAGAAAAAAAAAAAAAGAGAAAAAACAGAAAAAAAAAATTCTTCCCCTTCTGCTCGAAAAAAATGCAGCGATCTCAGCTTGAACTTTGGGGTTTAGGCTGTTATTTATGTACATCTTCGTTTTTTAAACAAAAACTTAAAGCTGCTTAGGGGAGACGACTGCCAAAAACTTTTAGCACTTTCACAGGCTTGTTTTCCAGGAATCAACAGTATTTCTCAAGTAGCCGTAAGTGTACCAGAGGATGCGCCGTAGCAGATAGGCTTGGGAGAAGCTACAGCAGGATTCTGGGATCCTGACTTGGAGGAGGGGTTTGATCTCACTTGTCTCAGCTTCCCCAGCTGGAAATGCCAAAAAAAGCAATTCCTCCAGCCCTAAGATGGGCAGACACCAATGCTGTGTCACGATGGACAAGATCAGAAAAGATCTGGCCATTCCACACCTGCAACTTCCTGCTCCTGAGATACAGAAGTCGAAGAAGAGACAAATATATTACCTGGGAAGAAAGGGTTACTTTTCAATCGAAAATTAATGCACCGAATTCTGAATTAACACGTGGGATAATTAAAGCCATCTTTCCAATGAATTTATTATAGGATATACAAAGCTAATTATAAATTCTCTGTTGCTTAATCCCTTGCAGTTTGCTAATGCAGCGTTGAAATCTCTTTGGCCACACTTGTTTAAATTATTCATTAGACACAGCAACAGTTGTGAACTGTAATTTAAATTGGCATCTCATGAATATTCAATTAATACAATAAACACTGGAATGTTTTACTGCACACTGCTCGATAGTTTGTGCTCGAGCTTGTGTTGACACATTTTTATTAACTCTTTATAAAGGTGTTACCTATTTATGTCACTGATTACAACGAGAATAAAAAGTCCCGCTCATAAATATTTGTGTCATTGTCTTTCTTAAGAGAGACAATGTGATTAGGCAAAGCTTCAAAAGTCATAATTAATATTGGGTGGGTACCCTTTCCCTCCTGTTTGCCTCTGAACAGGCAGGCTGGCACACTTTCAAAGCCTGGCACATCCATCCACCCCGAGGCTTTGGCACCCAAGCATTCCAAACCGCCCGGCCAAATTCTGGGGTGCCCCCCCCATGGGGTGCCCCCAAGTGATGCTCCACCTGGCACCCTGCAGCCCTGGGGACTACCACCGAGCTGGCATCCCAGCCTGCTGCTGCTGCCTTGCTCTGCTCCCACCACCCAGGGGACAGAAATCCAGAGATAAAGCAAGTGGGATATAAATATTTCCTCTCTGGTCTGAAGACTTTGACCCACTAAAATTAGGAAATAAAAGGCAGCTGGAAATAAAATCCCTGTGTGTGGCAGCCTGACGGCACTCTGCAGTGACTTAAGAGTCTTTTAATGGGGCACTGTTAGCAGCGGCACTAAAAAATAATTATCAAGTGGCTGTATAGTTCAGTGTGGTTTTCTATTTTAGGACTGAACTTTTTCATTTAAAAGCAAGATCCCGCTTTGACAAGAGACTGTAAAAACACCACCGTGGGACTCAGCATCTGTGGCTTTTCAGCAGCACCACATAACACTGGCTTGGTTTAGTTTAGAAATTAAAATATTTTCCCCTTCTCCCCCCGCCACCGCCAACTGCCATCCTTGCAAACAGGGTTGGTGACGTGAGACTGAAGGTTGCACAGGCTCAGCATCACACGGGGCTGAGAAGCATTCCCAGCAATGTGGTGAGACTCAGGGAAATCCTTTGCCCTCAAATGCACCCTTGTGCACTGGTTTTCACCTCCACAGATCAGAGTTGGTGGGTAAGAAATAACAGCTTTTGAAGCCAGAAAAAAGAAGGCTTTTTTTTTTTTGGAGCAAACATCTGGCTGGGGCGTTCTCACGTACACGCCAAAGCCCACCTGCTCACTTCGGGGAGAATATCCCCATCCCTCTGTTGGATGGGGCAATCTTATTAGCAAGTGGATGAATAAAAAGACCAAAGGCCAAGTAGTTTAACCCCGCAGGAGATTTTGTTGATTGCTGATGTGACCATGAGCTGGTCTGAGGCTCTCGTGTCCTGGGGTTGGTGTAACACCACGGGGAGAGCTGGGCTGAGAGTCCTGCATCAGCTCACAGCTCATCCCTGGCAAGTGCCTTGACCCCTTGGCCTCTCCTGGGTACCCAGAGTGATTTTCCTCGGCGAGGAGGTGTGGCAAAGCTAATGAATATTCACAATGTGCTTAAATGCTCATCACAGAGGGATCAGCCGAGTGAACAACTTCAAAAACGCAGAAGTTTAACGAAACAACATTATTATAAAATTATTACTGTGTCAACACATTTTAGTTGCCTTGGGGTCATGTGAAGGATTTCAGACACGGGTTCAAGGAAAGCAGCTTCCGTACGTGCTTCTGCTATAGCAATCCACTCAGAGTTTCATAACCCTGAAAGCCATTCACAGAATCTCCAGCAGACACCTACAAGCATTTTCTGTATATTTTTACTTTCTTCTGCCAGGGGAGACAGCAGCCCAAAGCTAACCACCCATGGCTTCTCTGGCAACACTCACCTCGCCACACTTAATGCTCAACATTGAGTGGAACCTGGCGAAAGATTTTAGGCATTAAGGTAATTTTTCCTCTGCTCCTTTTTTAACAACATGCGTCCACACCACGGGACGTGTGGCGATCGCTTGTTGGTATCTGAACGGGATTCCTCCTGGGGAACATCATTCCCTCCGCTATTCCCCTGCCCACACAGCAGGAGCCCCCGGCTCCTCTCTGAACTTTGTACGTCTTTTTTTGCCTCTCTCTAGGACAGAAAGCTGGTTTGGCATCTCTTAATTACGGCTTTGTCGTCGGCAGTTCCTCGGTTCACCTCAACTTTTATTTCCAGTGACAGAAAGCGTACGACTGTTACGCTCTCCTGTTGCGATGCCTCTTGTTCCAGAGCGACTGCCTGTGAGTCAGCGGCGGGTTCTGCACCCCTTGTACTCCCCCATAAATTAGTAAGTGATACTTTGGCTTGAACTGCAAGGGTCTTTCAAGAATAATTGTTGGTGTTTCTTCCAGTTATTTCTCACGTACCGCAGCTGGCGTCTCGTTTCAACCTCGCGGTAGAACAGAGACAATCATGACACTTTGTACTGCTAATGCCTTTCTTTTTTTTTGATCCATGAATAATTCTCTCTGCCACTGTAGCAGCTCTCCTAGAATACTAAAAGCCACGCAGCCTCCTGTAACCATGTCAATTCAGCTCTGACGTGAGCCGGAGAGCTGCAGCGCTCCCGGTGATGTCAATGCATGATTCAGACACACTTTTCTTTATGCTCCTGGATCCAGGGCCTGTTCTGCTTCTCTGAGAAGGGGAGAAGCTGGCTGAGCTCCTATAAACTCTGCCATAATTCACCCAGCCCTGCAACTTCAACTCAAGTAAACTGGAAAGTGCCCCTTTACTCTGTTCAGCTTGAATTATCTTCTCCCCAAAGCCCTGAGGAATCACAGTGGGTAGAACCTGGTACCCAGCACCCTAAACGGGATGGATCATTACTGGTGTCCCCTTTTGCTCTTGCAGGATTTCCCTGCCTCATGGACCCTGTGAGACTGGGGGCTCCCTGGGCTACCTCCACCCCAGAAGCAGAATCTGCAGAGGCAGGATGAATGGTCCGTTGAAAGAGTGAAATTTGGCAGATTGTAGATGTAGGAGAAAGTAGGAAGGAAACTCCTGATCTATGGAAGAATTTGGTTCTTGCCATTTTAGCAAACACTGGGTTTTGTGGGCGAATGCCAATGTTTCCATGTAAAATTCTCCATCGCCTGCATGGGATGGATGCAAAGTTCAGGATGCACCTTATTTCCTCAGCTGCCCATGAATGGACCTACTCACATTGGTGATACCTTCTGCTAGGATGTTCTGCCACTAAGTTCCTTGATTACACTGACTGTCCCAGAGGGCAGGATATATACTGTGTATATTCACAGCTCCTGCTTGTATGTCACCAGAGGTTACCCTCACCCTGTGAACATCCTACTACATGTTCACATCTACTCATGTCTCTTCTGAGCATTGCAAAGACAGAACATGATTTTTTTAATTTATTTACCTTCATTTTCCACATGTAACTGTTCCTTTTCACTGAACAGCTGCAAAAAAATTGACATCTGTGCAAACACAGGCACCTAAAATATGGACTAATGGATCCAAGCTGGATGTCTAGTTCTCCTCAAACGCCTACAGAGACATCTGCTTCATCCCAGGGTAAGTACTCCAGACATGTCCAAAGAATCACACTCCAGAAGAGTGTCAAAGGAGCCTGTGTGACTAATTCAGGCTTGGTGAGTAACTCCCACCCTGGGTGTCACTCTGCAAAGTTGGCTTATGAATGTAGGTATGTCCCACCTTTGCAATGGTTTTAACTAAATGGCCATGCTCAATGATCAGTATTTTTTATACTCCTGATTCAACATTGACATTGCTCTGCACTCGACAATCTTATTCTCGGCTTTGGCTGGAAAACTTGTCTTTTCCTAAACAGATTTTTTTTCCTGATGGACTCTGTAAGCTACTACCTCTGACAGACTTTTCATAACTCCCTTGTCAGACCCTCCAGCAAGAACAGGAGCACCTGTACTCAGTGCCTCTGACCCAAACCCCATCAAAGCAGGGGATTTCTCCTTATTTCCTCTATCGCCGTGTGCTTTTTGGCTTTGAAGAAGTCCCCTGAGTGTCTGTTTGTACTACGACCTGTTGCTTTCAGTCTTCCCCATGGTGTCCCACTGAGGTGTTGCTGTGTGCAGGCTCAGACCAGTCAGCTCAAAGCCAATGTCTTTCCTCAATAAAACCAACTCTGCCAACCTCAAAAAAACTTCCTGCTCCATCACACCCCATATCAGGTGTCTTGGGACTGCTGATATCACATAAGGTTTCTTTGCTGATCAAAGCACCATCCTGCAGGACCAGCTTCCCATTCCACCCCAAACCAGGCACCTTCACAGCACTGGCCCCAGAGGAAAGGGCTCATGGAGTCAAGCCTTACAATCCCATGAAGCAGCTGCCTGCTCAAGTCTTGTCTACTCAGCATCACTGCTGGCTATACTAATTTCACACTGAATTCAAAGTGGCTGACAAGTCCACTCTGCTCGTGTTAAATACTTGCTTTTCTATTCAGTGATAAATAGAGGGAAGAAGAGAACTAGGAAAGGGTTTCTTGAAGTGAACTAGGAAAGAGTTTCTTGAAATGAACTAGCAAAGGGTTTCTTGGAGGGAAGAGTTAGTCCAGCCTCCCTTGAGCTGATGCTGTTTTCCGTAACTCTGACTCTCAGCTCTTGACAAGATTGACAGGTCTTTGTGTAAGGGAGCATCAAGCTCACAAGGTCTGGCTGCAGTATGTATTGATTTTAATGATCCATGTTTTTTAAATGACTGTAGATTATGTACTAGAAAGGAGCCATCTTGCTACAGTCATAATTGTAGTTATTCGTCTAATTCTTCCCCAGCAAACCTTCAATGTAAGCCATGACTGAAGTCCAGTTATTATTCATGGTGCACGTGGCATCAGAGTGTGCCAAGTGATTGACTGGGTGTTAAAAACATTACCAGCCACTTTCTCACACCTATTTATTGGAGTCATTATGGCCAACTTCCCACACAACACGAACGCTGCAAAAATGTAAAGACAACGGAGAATGATTTAAAATGATGGGCAGAACCTCACTCTCAGTTCCTCATGGTGACCTCTGACTTCCACGGACAGCTGAATAACGGAGCTCAGCATCACCCCGAGGAGACAAGAGCAAAAAACCTGGCTGTAATAACGAAACCCTTTGACCATTCATGGGCAACAGTAAAAATCGACATGAAATTCACGGGCAGTGGCACTTCCAGAGAAGTACAGCACTTCTCGGTGAATGGCTCAAATAAATCAGCATGGCTGAATTGTTGCTGACTGCACCAGATTCATTCTACTGAATACGACTTTTCTATTTCAGTGAGAAAGCAGAGCAAAAGGGAATGAAGCAAACTGTCACTCCAGAGAATTCCAGCTCCAATCAACCATTAGGGACCAGGAAATCCAAATTTTCAAAGGGGCCACAATGTAGTCCTGGATTTTTGAGGCGTGAGACCCAAAGCATAAAATCAAAAGGCAGCATTGGCACAGATGGAAGTTTTCCAGTGTGGACCAGAAGTCATTGCACAACAGGAGCGTGTACAGACATCCACACACAAACCATTCCTTGCTTGTTCGATGAGCCTGGAAATGCACCTCTGTGTGATCCTAGCAAATTCATGCTTTTCCCCCTCAAAATTCTTTGGAAATTCCTGTCAGGGAAGCTCTGTCAGGTCACGTTTCATCAATGCTCTATGACCCTGAGAAGCCAGAGAAAAACTACTTTTGGAAGTCACACTGGCTGGACCTTGTACTAATCCACGTGCAAGTCCCTTCTACAACCAGGTTGATGTTACAGATCCTTACTGCAAGATGAAGATCCACTGGGTTAGCAGAGGACACATTTACAGCCCCACACTGCTCAGCCACACATGCCCACATCCCATAAATCAGCAGTGGTATTGCTCTTCCACTTGGCATTAACACAAGACCCTCATCATGGCATAATGTTTGGCTTCCATCCCTTCAGGAGTTGGATTTCTGCCTTGTAAAACAGAACGGCAGAGACACGGATGCTGAATTATAAAAGGACATTCAAAATCAGCCCATACCCTGGCTGGGACAGGGATCTCTAACCCACCTTACAAATTCCCTGACACAGTTGGTCCCCAGAACAACTGAGACTCCAGCAGTTCAGCTTTTGTGGAAGGATTAAGAAACATTTTTCATTCTATCTTGGCTTCTGCTGTTTAATTCTCAGGGCAAATCCTGCTTAGCTGCTCTGTAGATACTGTAGAGCATCTACTCTAGGTGCTGTAGAGAATTTACTGGCCACCATGGTGTGGCTGAAGTTCTGCCAGCAACAGGCAGTCACTGAAGAAGCAATGACCAACCCAGGAGGACGAAGCAGAACAAGAAGTGCTTGGTCCTCTCAGCGACCTGATGGGATGAAGGCAATAGAAGGACCCATAAGTACAGATCTTTCTGTCCTTCAATTGTGGATGCATCAAAATTAAACTGCTTCCTGATTTATAGCATCCTGGCATCTAAGACATCCCAGCCAGAGCCCTGTAGTCACTTCTGGAGCCATGAAGAGAATTCTGTCTCCAGCAAATATCTGCTCAATGCCCAGACTATTTCTGAGCTCCACAGTATGGTTTATTTCTGGACATTTTTCACAGACCTCCAGTCCTCCTACATCCTTCGGAGAGGCCTGATTGTACCCTCAGCTCTGTTACAGGAAAAATGAACCCAAACGTATGTTATGGGACATTTGCACGGGTAGGTAGGCTGTGGTATCTACAAATCCTATTATGAAACGTAAGCTTAAAAAGGAATGGATTTCCCAAAAGAAAGAACTTAGGCAATACTACCAACCAAACCCAAACCAGCTGGCTGTGGAGGTTGGACCTGCCTCATCATGCTGGGTGAGAAGGCAGGTACTTTCTACCTTGCCTATCAAGGCATAGAAATCAAAGCAAAAACTCAACTTCGCTTGCTGATACCAGCTTGGTTTTTTCAGGGGACATACAGGAAGGGAATGTGTCCTACCTATCCCTTTTTCACTTTTTTCCCCTCTTGCCAGAACTGGATGTTCCCAGTTCTGCTCAACATGAACACCAAAGTGAACAGGACTCGTCTCGAGAGGAGAATGATTTTAGTGCAGGTAATCATGCTGCCTCCTCCTTCAGATCAACGCTAACCAGATGGCCAACGGTCTGTGGACTGTTGCTGAAAAATGTGGGCTGAGAATCTCTAGGACAGATTCAGAAACCTGATACAGAACTAGAAACATGCCGCATAAAAGCCCAAGGAGCAAGAAGCTGAGAGCTGCGTGCAGGATTCTCTCCAGCACTGGGCAGAAACTTTCTGTGATAAAGCAGGTGGATTGGCAATGGCAGATGGATGTTTTGCACTAAGAACATGAAACCTGTGCCGTGTTAACAACTGGAGCTCAGCTCTTCCAGACACCATTTCTGCACATGCAAACCAGGCACACAGGAAAAAAAAAGCATCTTTGAAGAGGTGGCCTGCAAAGGCTGTGCTAGACCAACAGGTTGGCATCAATACAAACTGGAATAGAGCAATGGGACAGACCTTCCCTCTGGGTAGGAGAAAATTATGTTAAAGAGATACCTTAAAAATGTCTCAAGTAATACAAAGTTATTAATGTTATGGGGTTTAATTTGGGTATGTGCCCAACAACACAGCATCCAGGGCAAGAATAAAACCTTGAGAGATCCAAACAAGTCATGATGTGCATGAGTCTTTCATCACTGTTTTTTCTAATATTAGTCAAACAACATAATAAAGAATGGGAGAGATTGGCAACAAATGCTTCTCCTCTACGGAAAGTGTCCTGGCTCAGGACAGCTACTACCTGACTGACCTCACTCTTTGCTATTCCCTTTTCTTGCTGCAACACCTCAAATTACCCCAAGTTCATCCACATCTGCCTCTGTCATCGCAAGGAGAAGGTATGTTCTTCTCAGCTTGCCAGTCACCCCATCATGCTGAGGGGGCTGGAGCATCTCTGTGCCCAGGAAAGGCTGAGAGCCCTGGGGCTGTTCGGCTGGAGAAGAGCAGCCTGAGAGGGGAGCTGAGCAATGCTGAGCAAGAGCTAAAGGATGGGTGGCATGAGGATGGGGCCAGACTCTGCTCAGTGCTGCCCAGTGACAGGACAAGGGGGAACAGGCACAAACTGGAATCCAGAAGGTTCCATCTGAACCTGAGGAAAAGATTCTTTCCTGTGAGGGTATCAGAGCCTGTCCAGGCTGCCCAGAGAGGTTGTGGAATCTCCTTGTCTGGAGAGATTCCAAACCTGCCTGGACATGGCAATGCTGGGCCTCCTGCTCTGGGTGACCCTGCTGGAGTAGGGGGGTGGCACCAGCTGATCTCCAGAGGTCCCCTCCAACCCCCACCATGCTACAATTCTGCGATGGTCTCCACTTGGGCTGCTACCAATTTCTGCAGATTCCAGATGGGAGGGGTATCAGTCAGTGGGGGCAACTGTGTCCAACGCAACCTCGAGCAGCATGGGCACAATGCCCATCATGGGGGTGCCCATGTTGGTCACTATGTGCCTGTCTTCGGCCTCCAGCTCCAAAGCAATAACCAACACAAATGCAGCAGGCTTCAGGCAAAATCACATCAGTGCCTCTGTGCTGGGAGCCTAACTCACCGGTGGCTGGAGGTGAAGGGAGCAGATCCTGCTCCCTCTAACAGCACCGTTGTGTCTAACAGCTGCCTACTGCAGGTTACAGGACGTCTCGACCCATAAAGAGAAATGCCCAGTTCAGGAGAGATAAGTGAGAAGTATAAGGCTGGCAATTTCTAGGGATGTTGAAGAATGGCAGCAATACACTTCTCCCTCCCTTGCGTGGCCGTTCGGAGAGACCAAACAATTTCCATGGTGTAAACGGATGGTTCCTAATGGGATCCTGCAGAACTAGAGACAAATCTAACAGCCACACAGAGCATTAAGGAATGCTTTCCAGCCAGCAGAGCTGGAGTGAAACACTTGGACATATAACATTACCAACTGGCTCGCTGCCATGCATCAGACACAGAAACATTTTTCTCTTTCTGTGACAAGCTGCATCTGTAGCAATCATTATAATTTCTCTTGACATTGCATCCTACACCTCTTCACAGAGGCAGGACTCAAGTAGCATTCTTCATTTAAATGGTAGCTTTGATTTTTCTGGGCTATGGGGATGTGAAGTGTTTCAGCCTATACCACTAAGGCAGAAGGGAGGACTGCTGAGACCTGGGTTTTTCAGGGGGTGCTTCCCAGGTTTAACACTTCTGGTCATACAGGGGGGTCTGAATTTGGCAGGTGGACCTTCTCAGATTCACATCCACCCCACTGGTAAAATGCAGGTAGAGATTTGGGGTGTTTTCTGAAGAAGGGGAAATCTGACTCAAGATTCACGTTTGTGTTCTCCCTTGCTGTCCACCATCATTCACCCCAAGAGCAAACCCCACAGAGTACACAGGCAGGAGAAGACTCCTCTGAAAAGGTGAGGATTACCAGTTATATTTACCAGCTGAGGAAACCTTACCTACCAATTAGAAATCATTTCTCCCTTCACTCCGAGTGATGAGTGGCTGATGTAGCTCTTTGATCTCCTCATTGCATAACAAAGCCGCTTACAGCCTATTATTTTTATTGTAAGCACTTTCTGTTATTTGCCTCTAAAAACAGCTCCCATTTAAATAATAAAAAAAGACTCACTCAACGTGCCCACACCTAGAGCAGTGAACAGTCATCATAACTTCTACAGCTGAAACAAAAGCCGTGGAAATTTCCATCCTTTTGTGCTCTCCTGCCCCAGGCGAGTGCTGGCGGGAGCTGAGCTGTGGGGACAGAACCAACTTTGCCTCCAAAACCAGGGCCATTGGGGTGAGAAACTTCTGGAAAGGCAACGGAAAGAAAACCACCTCGTGCAGCATGTGTGTCTTGATTGGAAATGAACCTCAAAGTGGCACGGCCCCTCCTCGTCAGCCAGGAAAATCCAGGGCAATGAGTAATTGCAGGAGCGGGTTGATGCAAGCTGGTAACATGCGAAGAGGAGGCAAATGACAGCTAAGAGATAAATATGATTGATCTAAGGGATAAGGGCAATTAAAGATGGGATGCAACATTGATCAAAATGGGCAAGATGGATGGCGAAGAGTTGCCAGACATACTAGTTTGGTGGGATAATTGACAGCATACAGTTTTTCCTGCAGCAGAGGTGCTGCTGGTTAAAACTGGCAATAAAAGTATTGTATTTACAGCTGCCTGATGCACTACAAAGAAGACTTTCTGCTGCATTATGATGTGGCCTGTAAAGACATATGGGAGCATGAGGACTTGGTGGCATGGCAGAGGTTAGGACACAAATTAGACACTTCCATTTGTCTTTTGGAGGCTCTTTCACATGGCACAGACCCCCAGCCACCACATCTCCTTCCTTCTTGCCACGGGAACGAGAACGCATCGCTCAGAGGGGAGCGTAGCACGGGATGGAAAGGACAGCAAATGAGGTGAATATATGGTGCAAGCACCCAGTGGGAAGGAGGGAGCTCCATCTTTTTGGGAAAACCACCTTCCCTGCATGAGACCATTCCCACCAGTCTGGAGAGGTAGCAATGAAAGCTCAGCTTTGTTTTGCACCCCCTCTGCTGACAGCAGTGACAGGCAGTGAGCAGGAACAGGATGCAGGAGAAGGTGCAGAGACACGTGCCTTGGGGATTAGTACTGCCTGGAAATTACCCTGTTTTCCCACTTGTGACCCAAACAAAAATAAGTCCTCAGATAACCTGCACCATTGAGTCATGTGCACAAAATAAGGCACGAAGACAGCTTTTTTTTTTTCCTTGGGGAGGGAGAAGTAGATTCCAGCTGCAAGGGGGTTGAGCACATTCAGTAAGAGGTGAAGGAAGACGTAAGATACTGCAGCTCCCACCTGAACTTTCTGCAGTGCTGATACCTACACACAGCCTGGGCTGGTGGAGGAGCACTGGGCTTGGTTAGCAGAGACTCCCTGGAAACGCATCAGCGTGACCTTTATGTGCTGTCGCCAAAGGGGCTGGGGTCTCTGAGATCCAAACTGGATCTAAAACCACTATGCCAAGGATGACCAAGCTTGTAGAAAAGCCAGTTTCACGTGATTTATCTCCTGCTACAGTTAAAGGCAAGATGTTTTGCAATGCCCCAAGTAAGTTTGCATGGACAAGGGTAATTCCAACACTTTGTGACTATTTTCTGCCTGTTCAATATTGTCATCTTTTCTAATGCCAACTTTTGACATAATTTCCTATATTTTTACAAACTGTGACAGGGTGGCAGAAGGTGGCTGAGATTGTCCCACAAATACACCAGAGCCCAAGCAGCTGGGAAAAGCCCCCATACAGGCACCATCTCCCAGCTCTTGGGGCCAAGGGGACAGATTCTTCACAGAGAAGATGTGGAATTGCCCACACTGGGGCATTCCTTCCCCAGAGCCACATCCCAGACTCCAAGGAAACCCTTCCAAACCTCTAGTTCAGTTTCAAAGCTATTCTCATTTGCAGGTGTTTTCCTGATGTGGGCAAAATCCACTTTTTACCTCTCCCAGAAAAATTATTGCAGTGCAATTGCTTGCTAAGAAGGGGGGGAAATATCATCCTGCAGAAGTACACAACCTAAATCTAAAGGGTTAAAACTAGGCTAAGTAACAGGCATCCATCTGCACGTCTGTTTACTACAGACAAGCACTTTAAAGATCAGACTCAGTTCTTAAAAAAGACCCACCCCATGCCTTGAACATATTTACTCCGGTTATTTGATATTGTTCTGAAAGCCTCCTTCATGCTATATTCATCTTATCTGCTACTGTAATTCACAGATTTTATATCCCACTATATTTTTAATTTATATCATGTTTTATTTATATCACTGTCTGTTATGAAACCCCAAATTTCAAAACTGACATAAGCATTACACACATAAAGTAGACTTCTTATTATCAACACGGCATAGGAGACAAAAAAATGACAGGAATAAATCCTGGGTTTTATGCTGGCGAGACGTTCTGCAAAGTAAGTGACATTTCTCAGCGATACAAATTGTGCATTAAAAGATAATTTTCAGAACATGATACCAGCTCTGGAGTGCAGCACCATTACGCAAAGCAATATCGAAGCCGTGCTTTAGCAAATGCTGGGTTTACGTCGTACTACTTCGGCATCGAGATTGCATCAGGTCTTGTGAGCAGACTTTGAAGTGATTAAGTTTACTGTGCACAAAAGCCAGTTATTTGGCAAACTGTCAACGCAGCGTAATTGATATTTTAATTACACTACTAATACCTACAGGCTGTTCACAACGAGCCTCCTCGCTTGGCGTTACATAAACCGCGCAGTTACAGCACTGATTATTGTTTCAAAGAAGTTTGCATTGGTGCGAACTCAAAGAATCACAGAACGGTAGGGGTTGGAAGGGACCTCCAAAGATCATCGGGTCCAACGCCCCTGCCAGAGCAGGACACAACTAGAGCAGATCACACAGAAATGCACCCAGACAGGTCTTGACAGTCTCCAGAGAAGGAGACTCCACAACCTCTCTGGGGAGTCTATTCCAATGCTCTACAACTCTTACAGCAAAGAAGTTCTTCCTCATGTTAAGGTGGAACTTTGTGTATTTGAGCTTGAATCCATTGCCCCTTATCCTATCACAAGGCATGAGTGAAAAGAGGTTGTCCCTGCCTTCTTGATGCCCAGCCCTTATGTATTTATAGATGTTAATTAGATCCCCTCTCAGTCTTGTCCTCTCCAGACTAAAAAGCCTGAAGTCTCTCAGCCTTTCCTTGTAAGGCAGGTGTTCCAGCCCCTTCATCACCCTCGTAGCCTTTCGTTGGACTCTCTCAAGTAGACCTCTGTCCCTCTTGAACTGGGGAGCCCAGATCTGGATGCAATGCTCCAGGTGAGGTCTCACTAGGACAGAGTAGAGGGGGAGAAGAACTGCCCTTGACCTGCCGGCCACACTCTTCTTAACGCACCCCAGGAGACCATTGGCCTTCTTGGCCACAAGGGCCCATTGCTGTCCCATGGAGAACTTGTTGTCTATCTGGACTCCGAGGTCCTTTTCCACGGAGCTACTCTTTAGCAATTGGTCATATCGGAAATGGCTCTGAAAGCAAACCAGAGAGTTTTGCAAACGCTGGCCAGCAGGCAACGAGCAGCACAGAGCAAACCAGAGGGACGCTCTCGCTTGACATCTGTTGTGGGCATGACACCTGCACCCTCCCTGCGGTTACCGAGCGGGTATTTTATTGCTGGTAAGGCAACTCTTTAACTAGTGGGGCTGCCCCAGCGCCATCGGCTTATCAGAAAGATAGTGACCAGCCCAAGGAGAGGAAAGATTAGGAGAACGAATTTCTATGGAATCACTAAAAGGTGCAACACAACCGGATCACCATGTGGTGCAGAGATGCTGCTTAACTGAAAGCAGCAGTGACACCACCTTGAGATGGGACCTGCGGTCTTTCTGGCCAAGCCATGAGAAGAGGGAGATAAGGACCCAGTTTGCAGCACAAAACCGACAGACGCAGACAAGAGAGACACTTCTACATTAGAGCAGGCTGCCCAGGGAGGTGGCAGAACCACCATCCCTGGAGGGATTCAAAAAACATCCAGATGTGGCACTTCAGCACATGGTTTAGTGCTGATAATATTTAGTAGACAGTTGGACTTGATGATCTTGAAGGTTGTTTCCAATCTTAATGATGCTATGCCTGTTGGCTCCCACTGTGCAAGACCCTCCCAGTGCAGCACGACATGGTTCTGTAGGTCACAGTGCCTTTTACTGCTTTCCTACAGCCCCTTGTTAAGAGGACAGAAAGAAAAGGGTGGACATGAACACATAGCAGTGGCTGCAGCGTGAAGAAAGATGGACGGGGAAGAAGAAATCTAGAACAGGGTGTGTGTTTTACAGGCAGCAGATCTGCTGTGTGCCTCCGGCTGTTACTTTGTACCTGCCTATTATTTTTCTGTCTTGTCGCTGTAGGTAGTAAGTTCTCCAGGGTAGGGATATCTCCTCCCTGGATGTTTTGCATCATGTCAAACACCTTCGGGTCTAGCCAAGGTATGTATAATATACACGACATTACGATTGTAACAGCAGGTAACTGTGCTAATCGTAACAATAAGAACACTGATGCAATACTACAGAGCAAAATCAATTTCTAGGTGGATATCATGGAAAAATCTCCTGCGAGCCCTCCCACTGGACCCAGTAATCCCAAGAGACTGGTCCTTGGAGAGCTGCCAGGTGGGATTTGTCACATGGAGGCAGGATCCCCCCAGGCAAGATCCTGGCACCAGCTGGTGGAAGCCTGCACAGCTCAGGAAGACCTTTGCTACCGCCCAGGAAACACCAAGCACTTTGTGTATGTCCAGGTCTCGGAGCCCACCTCCATACCGATAGGGCAAGGGGCATGTGAGGTGCTGACCATCAGCCAGAACCTTCAGCCATCCATAATATTTGGAGGTTGCAATCAAGCCCCTTTCCTTGGAGATTCTGGGCTGTTGGGAGGAGACTGTCTGCAGAAGGAAAACCCACTTTACAAAGCACCAAGGAGGAGATACGCAAAGAGATGAACAGGAGAAGCTTATGTGACTACCTGCCTTTTGGAAAATCACTTCTCAAAACCCCTTGGCCACTTCCCTATGAGTGCAAGATGCTCTTGCAGTGGCAGCGCCAGCTGCCCCATCTCCTCTCCTCCTCCCTGGCCTTCCTCCGTGCACTGTGCCAGCCAGAGGCAGGCAGGAGACACGCTGAAGGACTTTACAGCATAAGACAAAAATAGGATTTTAAACTACTGCAGAAATCAAATTGCCTTATTGCAAAGTAAATGAATTTGTTAAGTGCTGTTGCTCTACTGGGGGCTGACCAGAATTGTGGGGGATGGACTAGTGGGAAAGGGGAGCTGGGACTGCATCTGCCTCTGGAGAAGCTACTCTGGGTGAAAGTTGGGGTGTCACCTCGCTGGGGGTGACCAGAGGCTCAGCAGCCTCCCCTTGTGCCCAGCTGAGCTAATGATGAGCACTTCTAATGTGGGGAGGTGGCTCTGGCAGGTTTTCAGGACAAAAAGGCAGGTTCTCATGGAAGATCCCCACCCTGGCAGGTGAAGGTCACCCTCTCCCAGGTCTGTCAGGTCAAGGTGACACCTTGCCTTCTTCCTTTCCCTTGTTCAGGGAGTAAATCTTGCATTACCGAGCAAAATCCACATCTGCTTTGCTTCTCAGCTACCAAAACAGTTCACTTCTGAGAAAAGTGTCTCGTGACACCTTATTTTCTCATCTCTCAGCAATGGGATACCTATGGATGAATCCAAGGACCAACCACACAAGCATACTGGTAGGAGGTTGGTTCTCAGGTTCCCTTTTCTCATGCACAGCCCAGTGCCTGTCAGCTCTCTTGCTGTCTGAGCACTCGCAGAGTTGGGACCCGAGTGTGAGTCCCATCACCCCAGTTCCCTCCCAGCACTGCTTGGCAGGGACCACGCAGAAGCATCTGCATCAGACATGTGAAAAGAGTAGCTGCTCCTCTTCAGGGAGCTGGTACTGGTGTTTGGGGTGACTGGGAAGCTCAGGGAGGACCTCTCCCACAGAAGATGAGGACTGGTATTCCCACAGGGACCTGCTATTCTGCACCTGCATCTCCAGTGCCAGCCAGTTGCTCTGAGAACAGGGGCAGGAGCATTCCTGGTGGGCTCCAACACAGAGAGCTCGGCCACGATGGCTAAAACTTCAGAAAGTAACTAGCCACACGCAGCCCTTCCTCTGACAAAGCAAGTTTTTAAATACAGACAAGAACAAGTGACTCTTTGATTGGGAATCTTGTCTCCCAGGTTCCAACCTGGAGTGAAATGTTCTGACCAAGCGATAAAGCTCAGGGGGAGGAGGCTTGGAGGGAAGGGGGGTTTCAAAAGAAAATGCCAACAGATACTTAAAGCCAGAAGCGTGTGTGGGTGTTGCTAAATTAAGCTCCCAAGTAGGTGGGGCAAATGCCTTAAACGAGTTTGCGAAGGTAAAATAACGTTCATTAAAAATAGAAAAACAACTGAAAAAATATCCTTTGTATTCAACTTCACACTCGTACATCATAATGTTCCAGTAAAAGCCCATTTTCCCTTGAGATAATAAAAGAATTGAATTTTTCCTTATCGGTCATCTATTTTTCTAGCTAAAGCTATTACTCCCTCTCTGCGGTTGCTAGGCAACAAGAAATATTAATAGCAGCTTTTATTAGCTTAGCTTTAGCAGTGGAGTACCAGAATGAGAAAATGGAAAACATAAATGTGTTACATAAATCTTTCAACCTTTCAGGGTTTGTGTTAGTCTCTGTTTTCATAATGATTTATTGAAGTGATGGTTCATTTATGAGAAAAAGGAGTGTGAAATAAGAAAACGGAACATTACCCCGAAGGACTGTTTGAAAATAAATAATTATAGGAGGTGAAGAAAAGCTGTTTAAAACCATTTTTCAGAGTTTTATAAAATTTAAAAAGACATATTTCTTTCATTTATTGCCTCTGAGAAAAACACTAGCAGGGAATTGCAAACAGGGCTCTGTTTAATACAAAGAACCCTTCATGTATGGTTGTATTATTACTATTTTCCACCAAGGGCTCATGTACGGGACTTTAGTTTTTAAATACCAAACCATTAATAAGCAGAAAGGCAAATTAGTCAAAACCTAAAGCCCATGACACAAAATTGCCAGTACAAACTTATCCGGGACCAAAACACGGGGGACTCGGCAAAGTTTTTGCTGCCGGTGACCCTCTGCCAGGCTGCGGTTCGACGGAGCATCCCCTGACCCCCGCTCCTGCCAGACGGGTTATTTATTAATTTATTAGAGAGTGAACTTGCTCTAAAGGGCACTGCTGCAGGGACCTCACAGTGGGATGTAGGGCAGTTTAAATAACTCGTCTTAACGGGCAGTGATTCCAAATGATTGAAATATTTACGCACTGCGAGTATTTACCAACAGCACAGAGGTTGCGTTGCCCACTGGGATCACATAAAATCATAGAATGGTGGGGGTTGGAAGGGACCTCTGGAGATCATCGAGTCCAAGCCCCCTGCCAGAGCAGGGTCACCCAGGGCAGCCCACACAGGAACAGATCCAGGCAGGTCTTGAAAGTCCCTTGAGAAGGAGACTCCACAACCTCTCTGGGCAGCCTGGGTCAGGCTACATCACCCTCACAGTAAAGAAGTTTCTCCTCATGTTGAGCTGGAATCTTTTATGCTCAAGTTTATACCCCTTATTCCTTGTCTTACTACTGGGCACTACAGAAAAGAGACTGGCTCCTTCCAATTGACACCCACCCTGCAGATATTTATAGACATTCATAAGATCCCCAATCAGCCTCCCTTTAGTCCTCCTGCTCCAGCATGAAATCCCCCGTGGGCAGCACTGCCCTTTTCTGGCATCCCCTGCCCAAAAAGGCAGCAGGACGACACGCTGCTGCCCATCTGCTGCCAGGGAGGCTGCAGGGGACAGAAATGCCACCACGCAGGAGAGGATGCCTTTGGTGCCAAGCTGGGAAGCTGGCTGTGGCTGGTGGGGTGGCCAGCACTTCGTCACCCTCCCCATCCTCTTTTGTGGAGCTGCTGGTGGTGTTTAGCTGGAGTCACTGCAGCAGAAAGAGCGACTCCAGCCTCGACAGCCTCGGAGGGCAGGGAGGACACGTGCGCTGGCACCCGCGCTCCTGCCGTTTGGCTCGGGGAGCGGGCCAGGCTGGGACAGCCAAGCTGGCGGCTCTGCCCGGGATGGGGAGGGTTTGCTCAGCCAGCCTGGCCTTCAGGAGCTGCCCTCTGGAGCAGGCTGGGCCATCCCAACTGCAAACCCTGAGGGCCAAGCCCTGGCTGTGCCGAACAATGTCCCTGACCCCCGGGTTTTCCAGGCTGGCAGCTTTTGTGGCCGTACAACCAAGAGCTGCCTGGCTTGTGCTGGCACAGCAGCCCAGGCTCGCACCGGTGAGGGTCTGATGGAGCCATCCCAAAACTTCCCCAGAGGAAAGGCAGGCTGCCCAGCCCGGGCAGCCCCAGCACCCCGTTGCCAGCGCGTAGCGAGGTTCCCCCCGGATAGTGGCCGGCAGCATTTCCTCCGCGGCGGCGAAAGCCCTGGCAGGTCAGGGGCGGGCGGCACACACAATGCCGGGGGTTATCCAGCCCCTTATCAGCTCCCACCATGTGCAACGGGGAGGAAAAGGGTTTCAATCCCAGCCAAGCCACGTTTCCGGCGGGAGCCGTTCCCTCTGTCACGGGGTAGGGCTGGACCATGCCGTGCTTTTGACACCGGGGCCAGTGGAGCAGGGCTGTGGATGCCATGGGGAGAGGGGGAGAGCAGAGCTGGCACCCTGTATCCCCGTGGCACTGCCAGGGTTCCTCCTGTGCCAGGGAAGCTGCTGGTCTCTGAGCAATGCAGTTGCTCCTGCCCCAGCTTTGCCATGGCCTGGGCATGGCCACCAGCAGAGCCTGGGGAGGGGAAGGGGCCAGAGCTGGTGACCCCCAGGAAAGGGGCTGCCACCAGGGTGTGTGGCAAAGGTCTGGGATGGCAGAAACATCCTTTGCTGGATGTTGCTGCTCCCTGTGCCAGGAACACAACCCACAGCCCTGGCATGCCCGGAGCAGTATGGGCAACCTGAGAAACCTCACCGGCAAAGGCCACCTCTACCAGCCAGGAGGGGAAACTGAGGCACGAGGCAATGCCAAGGGTGGCCTCCTGCCCTCTGGTCCCTAGGCTGCCGTGGGGCATTGTTCCCGAGGCTGTCCCAGCCGCTTAAACCCAGCTGGGGGAAGGGGACCGTGGCCCAGGCTCACTCATAGTTCCTTAACCTAAAATCAGAGGGTGAGTGTGACCCCCATCCCTGGCTCCTCCCCCCAGCAGCAAGGGGGGGGTGGGCAGAGGAGCTGCCAGAGGCTGCCGCGCTGCGATCCCTTCCCGCTCCATCATTAATTGAACACGGGCTAAAATTAGCTGTGGAGGCAACACCCCCTGGGGTCCCCCAGCAGCATCCCACTGCCCACCGGCTGCCTGCAAGTGGGTCAGCCAGTGGCTGCCTCCCAGCTGGGCTCCCTGGGTGCTGGGGGGACCCCCAGCCTCTGCTGCAGGCTGCTGCCCCAGCTCAGAGGCTTTTCCCTCTCCCGCTGCGTTACAGCCGGAGCAGCTGGGGAGGCACAAGGCCACCTTCTGGGATGGCAGAGTGCAGATCCCCGTCATGTTCCTCCCCGTGCCTTCAGGGATCTCTTATTTTTAGCCACTCTCCCCATCTCACGTCACTAGCGAGGCTCCATCTCTCTTTTCCTCCCCCTCCCCAGTATTAATTTGTTTTCTCTGTATTCTTTGCAGATTTGGGGAGGCACAACCAGGTGGTTCAGCCCAGGGGGCCACTCGGCCACAACCTCCCCCTGCTGCCTTCCATCCAGGGTGTGGGGGTTTGGTTGGGTTTTTTCCTGACTGTTTTTAACCCCCATCAGCAGCCCCAGGGAGATGAAACACCGCGGGGTGAGGCAAACTGGAGGCACCCTGCAGCCAATGTGCCAGGCCAAGCTCGTGTCTGCAGGGGGATGCTCCCACATGGGCAGGGCAGCAGCTGGACATGGTCCCCAGCATCCCAGGCAGGAGAGGGTCTGGTCCCCCCAGGCCAGCCCCTCCTGGCAAGCCCTCTGCTCCCTCCTGACCCCCTGCACATCCAAGTCTGCAATCTCTGCCAAGACACACTGACATGCGAGCTGGGGAGAGCCAGAGGATGGGTTGGTTTTTTTTTTTCCCCTTGGACTCAGAAGAAAGCAAACAGGAAAAAAAAAAAGTTAATTAAAAACTTCAAAGCCAGATACTTCTAATTTGGTTTAACGCGGCAGCGCTGCTGTCACTGAGGTGCCTGCCTGGGGCTCAGGCTGGGAAGTGCCCAGCCTGTCACATCATGAGGTGTCACAAAACATCGCCCACCGCCCCTGCAGCCCTGCGGCCTCCACCTCTGCTGGGCACTGGGGTGTGAGGTGCCACGGTGCTCAGGTCTGGGCATCTGGGGACCGACCCCTCCAGCAATCAGGTTTTGGAGGCACTGGGAGGGTGATTCCCTGGGGAAGCGATGC
>WUAM01000319.1:1788996-1799161 GCA_024336885.1 Actenoides hombroni | reverse complement strand
GCTCTCAGCCTCTCCTCATCACAGAGATGTTCCAGTCCCTTCAGCATCTTTGTAGCTCTCTGTTGGACTCTCTCCAGTATTTCCCTGTCCCTCTTGAGCTGGGGAGCCCAGAACTGGACACAACACTCCAGCTGTGGTCTCACCAGTGCAGAGTAGAGGGGGAGGAACCTCCCTGGACCTGCTGGCCACACTCTGCTTTATGCCCCCCAGGAGACGATTGGCCTTGCTGGCCACAAGGGCCCATTGCTGTCCCATGGAGAACTTCTTGTCCACTGGGACGCCAAGGTCCCTCTCCATGGGGAAACTCACGTACTGTCAATGACTTTGATAAAAGACTGGCACATCTGACTTGGCTTTTGTGTCAACATCTAATTGGTTTCTTTCTTAGAGCCTCTACTGGAAAAACTTTCAATGCCCAGCAGCTCTGCACAGCCACATCCAACTGTGCTGCCTCCCACCAAGCACTGGGACCAGCTTCCTAGGGCTGCACCCAGGGCTACCAGAGAAAACTGCTGCAGTCCCCACTGACTCTGGCTTTAAACAAGAAATGCTGCTGAGGCTGCTGGGGAGCAGTGGTCTTGGGAAGGATGGGAGCTGGGGAACCAAGCAGAGCTGGCCAGGGGGGTGGCCTTGCAACCTGCTTGCAGGATGACCTCACTTGAGGTCTTCTGGTGAACACCAGAGAGCATGTATCTTCTTGGAGCCCTACACCATCCCCATGGCCCGGGCAGGCACACCCCAACTCTGGGAAGGGGCTTCTTTTCCTTTCCATTTCCACACATCTGGATTATTGCTGAGTTGTTTTAATGTTTTCCTCTCTGTTCCAGAGCAAAGCCCCCTAGTGCTGGGAACAGCTGTTCAGATTGCAAACTCAACTGACTAACCCTTCAGGAATTTCAGGGTTGCACTCATCCTTGCTACTACAATTCACCCCCATTTACCCATTACTCTCTCCTCTCTGCATAAAAAGGTTCCACAGGTAACTGGAAATTTGATATTTTTACACCATGAATGTGCTTTTCGACACTGAAGGTTTTTAACATTTCTCAAATAATCTGTTTCCACTCAACAAACTGAATCAAAGAACTTTCCAGCTGTGTCTGCAGCCTTTCTTGACTTGCACCAGCTTCCTGTGAGCGGAAAAAAACTTATCCCACTGGGCTCAAGGAAATGTTAGTGCCTTTAAAACTGTCACAAAGATCTCTTCTTGTGAGAGGCACCAGGAAGATGCAGACATGGCTGCCCATCTCTCCAATCAAACTCTCTGCATCTGCTACAAAGCCAACAGTTGTCCATAGCAGCTGCCACGTGGCCAAAATGATGCTTCCCCCACCCAGAATCACGTGGCTCTGCCCTAATGTCACCAGGCTACAGCAGAGAAGGAAAGGAGCAGCCTCCCAGAACGCACCACAGGAAAACAGGCTGGTTTTTCGGCATGTCCCAGCACAGCAACACCCTTTCACCGGGCTTGGAGGAGCACACAGTTTTGGGGCTCCAGCGAGGTGGTGGCGGGCTCTGGGCAGCACTGTCCCCACCGACCAGAGGCTCCTGGCTCCCCCCACCCTGGCACAGCACCCAGGTACCAGCACTGTCACCCCTGACGGGCAGAGATACCCCCAGCCCATTCAGCCACGAGCTGATAGTTATGGAAATATGTTTGCACTACACTGTAGATTCCCGGGCTCTGACCTTGATCACCCTTTGTTTCTGTCAAATATGTTCTGCCAAATCCCTTCTGAAATCTCATTTATTCACAGCGGCTCCTTAAGCCAGCAGGCACCGCACCTCGCTGGCGACTGACAATGACCCACTGCCGTTCTTTGCCCCCTCCCCTGCTTTCCCTCACGGCCCTGTGGCCCCCAGGCTCCAGCCCCGGTGGGACCCCAGCCCAGCAGGTCTCCCCGTGGGGCTCAGCAGCTGCTTGTCCACGCTGTTAACACTGCTGAGGTGTTCACAGTGGGCAAAGCCACCCTCTTTCCCAGGAAAAGAGCTTTTTTCCTCTATTTTTTTCCTAACTATTCCCATTTCTCAATGACAATCACATCTCTCTTACTTCCTTTCCCTCCTGTCATTCCTCCTCTTTCCCTCCTCTTTTCCTATAGCAAAAGAGGACGGCAGAAAAAAAACATACTCGCTATATTAAGAATTTTCTGTTTCTTGACACCAACACAAAAAATAACACGCCTTCCCTACACCAGCCAGACCTGCCTCCTCCTCAGCCTCCCTGCACCATTGGTCCTCCTGATGCCACGTCTTCTGCTATCTCTTTGCCTACTCTGGTCCACCCAGCCGTGCTCCTCTCCTCTCCAGCTCCCTGCACTCCACCTTCAGCCTATGAACACTCCCTTAACTTTTGAACAAAACAAATACAATAAGGAAATAAAAGGCCAGGAACAGCAGTGAAGAAACATGCTATGTAAACGTAAACCATGGGGCACAGCTAAGTGTGCAGGGGCTGGCAGTGTGGAGGGTGCTCGGGATGAGGATGCAGAAGGGACAGGGAGGTGACAGTGGCTTTGGGTTTTCCCCATCAGGGTGGAGCTGCTTTGCTCGATTGAGGGGCTCCAGCTCCTGACACCCCCCATGGGTGAGGAGGACCCAGGAGCAGGGTCTGACACACAGCAAATCTACCTTCTCCACGGGAATTTCTGCTCTGATTTAAACTCGCTCTGATCTGGTGTTCATCTGCTCAGGGGAGCCGCAGCCTCCTCCCTTGCAGAGGCTCTGGGAAGCTTAATTCAATCTCAGGGTAATGTTGGGACATCCCAGGACAAGAGACACACCAAAGGGGACAGTGACCCCCCCACACCTGTATTTTCCTTACTCCAAAGCTGTAGAGAGGGATGCCACTCCCCAGTGCTCTCAGCGAGCCCTAGCTCACATCTTTTCAGCAGCTCCAGATTTTTTCATGAGGATGCCTTAAAAAAAATCCCAAGACTCAAGCCGCTATTTTAACGGAAAAGTCTGACCAACGTCTAGATGTTTTACCTCGACTTGCTTGTCATATGTCGCTGCATTCAGACCAAAAGACATGGCAGCAAGGCAGGAAATAGCTGCGTATGCAAAAACCGGTAGGAACTACAGCAAAGAGCAGCAGCAGAGAGGCTCCTGGCTCCAACATTTGCATGAGCAACGTGGGCCCTGGAACAAAGACGAAACCTCCGCACGCCTCCTCCGCAGCGCTCGGGCAAGGCTCGCTCCCAGCCTGCCTTCCCACCACTGCCCTGGCAGGAAATCCTCTCTTTTGGGAACTGTCAGCAAACAAACCCCTTTCTCCATCCGGAGGTTTCCTGCTGCAAACAACCCCCCACCCCACCCCAGAGGTGGTCGACTTTGGGGCAGGGTGACAGCGCGTCGCTCAGCGATGCCCCAAGCACGGTTGGCTTCACGGGGCCACCACCGAAAGGGCTGCGGCTCGATGGGCACGTGGGCAGGAGGTGCCCAGGTGGCCAAGAAGGCCAATGGCATCCTGGCCTGGATCAAAACCAGTGTGTCCAGCAGGAGGAGAGAAGGGATGGTGCCCCTGTACTGGGCACTGGTGAGGCTGCAGCTCGAGCACTGGGGTCAGTTCTGGGCGCCACAGGATAAAAAAGACATCGAGGTGCTGGAGAGAGTTCAGAGAAGGGCAACGGAGCTGGTGAAGGGTCTGGAGAAAATGTCTGATGAGGAGCAACTGAGGGACCTGGGGTTGCTTAGTCTGGAGAAGAGGAGGCTGAGAGGAGACCTTATTGCTCTCTACAACTACCTGAAGGGAGGTTGTAGTGAGGTGGGTGTTGGTCTCTTCTCCCAAGTAACCAGTGATAGGACAAGAGGAAATGGGCTTAAGTTGCACCAGGGGAGATTTAGGTTGGATATTAGGAAAAATGTTTTTACTGAGAGAGTGGTGAGGCCTTGGGACAGGCTGCCTGGGGAGGGGGTGGAATCACCATCCCTGGAGGGGTTCAAAAACCATCCAGATGTGGCACTTCAGGCCATGGTTTAGTGGTCCTGATAATATTTAGTAGATGGTTGGACTTGATGATCTTGAAGGTCATTTCCAACTTTAATGATTCTACGATGCTGTCAACCACAGGAGGTAAAAAACCTGCTCTGTCTCTGGGGTTTTGTTTTGTTCTCACGTGCATGCGCTGCTCCCATTACCAGCAACGGTCAGTTATATGTGTGCCATGGGACGGATGCTGCTGTCGTGGGCTGGTGCTGGAGTTAGGGGAGACTTGATTTGGGTATCCAAAAAAACAGGAGGCTAGAAGGTGTTACCTTTCAGTGGGAGAAAGGGCATGGAAAAAGGCTCTGACAGGAGGGTCAGACCTAAAATTGCAACGCAATCACTCCCTGATCTACTTCCTTTGCTGCTGGGACCTCTGAAGATGTATTACAGCTCCAAGGGTTTCCACTCAAAACTAAACAGTTTCAATTCACTATCAGCTCAGAAACTCAGAGTTCACAAGATTTTTTATTTTCGTGGTAAGGGGCAAACAAATCTTAATCTCTCCACTCTACGTTTACAGCCCACTAAGCCCCCTTCTTATCTTCTCTGGCTCAGTCCTGATTTATTGTCACGACACTGCATTTGTAAAACAGTACCATAAAGTAAGAAGGAGAACATTTCCCAAGGACTACTCCAAAATAAATTATTTCAGACGTACAGAAGCTGCTTAATAAATCCCACTATTCTTGTTTCTTTAGGTATTTTAGAAAATGATTTATAAGTGCAATATCACCTCTCAAAAATGAGACAATCAACACAGGATAAAATTATTGTGTTATGAAAATAGGGGTCAGGCAGAGGGGCCGTGCTTTAAATTAAACCAGGGAAAAATATTTCATCTAAAATTGACTCTTTTTGTCTCAGAAATGAATGTTTTAATCACCTAAGAACCTAAAAGCTAACACAGAGGCTTAAGTAATATTTAATTCCATAGAAATATGCCCGTGTTCAATATTGATGGGCAGAACATGATATTTTTCTTAAACACATTAACAACGGAACTTGGAGACGCATCACGACTTGCGAAAGCCTTGGGATTTGCCTAGACTAAGAGATAATATCCCATTTAAATATTTAAATATCACTACCTTTCAGACCGTTATCTATTCAAGCAATCAACACCAAGTGCTCTGCAGCTAGCGCGGTGCCAGACTCGCAGGCATGCTACTGAAG
The DNA here is from genome assembly GCA_024336885.1 of Actenoides hombroni. Lineage (NCBI taxonomy): Eukaryota > Metazoa > Chordata > Aves > Coraciiformes > Alcedinidae > Actenoides > Actenoides hombroni. The sequence goes on along the minus strand of WUAM01000319.1, from coordinate 1,794,000 downwards.
CAAAATTAACTCTGTTTGATATTGATGCTGGCCAACGGCACCCATGAAAATCAATGATCTTAGAGAGAAACAACAGAGGAAACTAACCATAGGGCTAAATCTGCTAAAGAGGAAAATATTATTAAACGGCAACAGTATTAATTCAATACCACTGTCAAAATCAAGTCACAACCTTTCCTCGGTGCTGCTGCAACAGAGGCGTCGTAAGGTCTAATTAGCCCTGAAGTTTCTTCTCAGAGCAGCACTTTACTTCATTATCCCTCCCTTATTTATTCCTCCAGAAGAGTCATTTGAAACTTCACAAGGTATCTCCTTGCCACAGAGCGAGCCAAGAGGCAATTTGAGCGTACAAGTGCAAGGAGGGATCCTGTTCCCCTTGAAATCAATAGGACAGCTTTCCCTTCATGGAGCATCCGTGCTCCTCCTCCTGCTTGATGCCACCAGGGCCACCCAGGCAGCAGAAGACAGGGGTGACAATTGGGGGGCTTTTCCCAGCAGGAGAAAGGACACAGGGTGTAGGAGCTATGAACTAGGGGCTTTGGCTGGTCACCTTCCCATGAGGGACGGGGCAGACGCACTTTGCTCGGTTTGGCGAGGATGTTACGTACATGGAGGAAAACAACCTTCCCCCTGCTTTTGAGTGGCTAATAAGGCTCAGGAAGACACCAAACTGGAAACAAAAAATTGCCACCATGGGCATGGCCATGGAGGTGACTGCAGCATCTGCCACCACACCCCTACCAGCGCAGTGAGGTTGGGCTGTGTCACCAGCTCTTCCCAACCCCCAGCGCAAACATCTCATCATTAACATCCTTCTGTGCTCAACTGACTCATAACTCAAAATACAGAGAGGCTTTCGATAGTAAGAGCAGAAAGTCACTGACCGTGGGTAGCTGGCTGGAGAGAAGATGCCCATCCTGACTCAACATGTTGGAGACCATGATGGCCGGCAGGTCCATGTTCTGGTAGGGGTACGCTGGTATCAGGCTGTTCGGAGGGAGACTGTGGCACAGGGAGTGATATCCAGTTTCGTGGTCCACCAAGTGCAGGAGGGAAGGGTCAGGGAGATTAGGAGGCGTTATGGGAGGGATCTCATAGTCTTCGTTGTTCTCATTCTGACTGTTGTATGTCTAAAACATGAAAAAGACATTTTGCAGCGTGTCACTGGCCTTGTTGCTTCAGCAAAGAAAAACGATTGTTCATATAAGGACTGCAAACCCACATTCCAGTAAAAATGGCTTTCTTTTAATAAAAAGACATCTCTAGTCCCAGATACCAGCAGGTTGTCACGAGGTAGGAGCCAGGCAGCGAATATGGCAGCACCAAACCATCCGTCAGGGACACCATGGGTCCTCACACACCACAACCCCACTGCCCCCCTCTCCCACACCACATCCCCATAGCACATCTTTAGCTCACCAAAACCTCAGCAGAGACCTCCAGCCAGGCAACCTATGCTCTCAGTACCCACAGCCATGAAGGAGCACGGCCCTCTACCAACCAGCTGCTGCCTTTTTAAGTCAAAGTCCCTCTCCGAGCACCCAGCTCATCTCTTACAGCATCTACAGTCTGAGTTTTCAAGAGGTTTTCTTTATGAGAATCAGCTCCATAGAAATAACTAGTACTGGGTAACAAAATTCCCATTGACTCCTCACAAACTCCAGCACAGAAGCTGCAACCAGGGAGGGACGCTAGGAAACACAGCCATGGCTTTTTGAAATATCCTCTAAAGAAAGCCTGTGTGACTCCACCACACACAGAGATTCATCCTTCCTTACAGCCTCACCCAAATTTCAGTTGGAGAAGCCTTCCCTCACCTCCCGACCCATGCTCTGTCAAGGTGACCACGAACACATGGAGATGCTGGCACTCCTTGTGCTTCCCGTGTTTTCTGGTGCTTGTTTACTTCTAAGCCTTCCAATTTATAGGGAGAAAAAATATGGGTTTGCACCTGTGCAATCGTTCTCACTTCAGACAAAAACATATTTGCTTCATAATGTAAGTGTGAATCTATCCAAAATTATTAATTATCGCTGTAGACTATAACGAGTCTCTGGCAGAGGAGGCTTACTCTAAACATCTACTGTTTCAGATATTATTATAGCATATGAAATTCTGATTAGCCATAGTATTATACACATGGATTTTGAGCTAAATTTCCCAGATCACCTCGTTTCATGGTTGGATTTCGACTTAATACTTGATTTAAGAGCAAAAGCCCAGATGTGTGCAAAACCAGTTAAGCACTGTAGGCTTTATTAATCCGTTGCCCCAGAGCTCACACTCTGATTCGTGCTCTTCATCACCCCAGACTGCAGGGAGAAAACCCTGCTTAAACTAAACCTAACCTCGTATTTAACTGGAAGTCAGTGGGAGAGGAGTGGGAATCGAGAAGGTATGTGTGGATAGGTGGAAGGGCTCCAGCTCTGCCTGGGAGAGACGTGTCCCCGTGAGGCATCAGGGCAGGGGGGCACTCCTGCCTCACCCCAAAACCGGCGCTGGAAGAGGCTCATCCTCTGCTAAGCTCAACCTCCCCACCTCACACCTCCCTTCATCCCATCACAAAAAGGGACGGAGAAAAGAGCAAATGCTGCACATCCCACCGGACCCTTTGTGTCCGCCCAAGATTCCCACTGGCTGTGGGGAAACAGGAGTACACAACAAATCCCAGGGTGAGCCTGGGCTGAGATCACTCTGTACCAACAGTTATTGGGTGGAGGAAATTCAAGCCCAGCTATTTTTTTTCCAGCCAGCTTCTGTCTGGCAGTGGTATTATATGGGGAAGGCAAGGGACCGAGGGGATGCACACAATGGCAGACAGATAGATCCCATTTAATACGTCTAGTAGTTGGGTTTCTGTTTGGGCTATGCTCTTGGAGGTACATCGATTCTTTCCCAGTTATTTAAGAGGATTTCGCTCCATGCTTTACGGAAAGGGATTTAAATAAATCATTGCGCAGCAAACTCGTTCCTCCGACTGGGTTTATTTTGGTAGCGGGTATATAAGCAAGTGGCTTTGCTGTACTTAACGAAATTATGTAAAACCCACTCAAAGTTTCCTAAAGCTCTCTTCAAAACTACGAGTTCCTTGTGCTGGAAACGAAGGGCTTTGAGGTGGTTTTGTAAGGAGCGCGAAAGCCCCGTCGCCCTGCTCGCTCCCCTGCACGCTTCTGCCTCTCTTCTTATTCCACCCAGGGAAACAAAACCAAACAAAACAAAACCCACAACAAAAAGACCTGTTTAAATTACAAAGCTTTCCAAATAGCTACGGTATTGTGCAGACGTATCAAAATTACAATCAAAGCCGTAGAGGAGCAAAAAATCAGATTAGACAACATCCAATCACCACAACCAGGCTCGGCACCTGCAAGCTTTTACACCCTATGGCCACGGACAATTTACCAAAGCAAGCTGCGCTTATTCTGTATATGTTTTAAATAGATGGCTAGAAAGATAAGGAAGGGAGATGAGACAGATAGATGCTCGGAAGGGTGGGAAAGAGGGGGTGATTTATTGTCACACACGGTACCTATTGACACGTGGCAGGTGACGTCTCCGTCCCCGTGAAGCATCAAGGGTCTCGCGTCGCGTGGGCAAAAAGACGTTGTCTCGACCCTGTTGCCCAATGCTCCTTTCTACCACCATGTGAGCTACGCTGCAGATTATATTTTCTATTCTTATGTTAATGGGAATTAAATTAAACAGCCAATTATACGTTATAAGGATACATTACAAATTAGATTAGCGAGCTGGTCTGAACCCACTCATCCCACCAGGACTCCAACCGCAGAGAAGCTCACCCTGCTAAAAGGCTGCCCGTTAGGGTACACAAAAAAGCTCTAGGATTTTCCCCCGGCAAACAGATGACGGTTGTTGTGATTACGCACGATTCCTCTCCAAACTGCAACACTGAAATCAGCTGAAACAACAAACCTCTTCTTGCAAACCCTCACATGGCTGCAGGGCAGCTCCTGAGGGACCGGCTGCAATTCAACCAAAGCCACAAATTCACCGTGCAGGTGTCAGGAGGGAGCTACAATTGGTGAGCATGTTGAGCTTCCTCCTGCCTTTCCTCTCCTGGAAGTGAGGAGGAGTGCTGTCCGCCTTTACAGAAGCCTCCAGAGATGGCCAGCACCAGCTCTCCACTGCACGTTGGTATTAATCATCGAGAACGGGACTTGACCAAAGACCTGGGAAACAGCTCTCCTTGGCAGCATGGCAAATGTCCAGTGACCCCAATTCCCCACCGAGCCATGTTCTGTGTGATTAGCCATGAGGATCCAGGAGTTGCAGCCAAACATTGATTCGGAGAAATATTCATAGTGAAAAGGATAGAGATTCACAGTATTATTGCAGGTAAATATTTGCCCTGTCAAATAGCATTCAAAAGTAAATAGGAGCCTAAGAGAGAACATTTATTCTTGGTACGGTACAAGGAAATATGTAGGCTGGTGTGATGCATCCCACCCTCACCATCCAGATGACATAAAGCACCATGGACTCTGTACCATCCTTCATCTACAAACTAGGTTTTCCCTGTGAGAGCTTCCTGCTGTAGGAATGTGACCCTCTGGACACTTCAGAGATTAGATGGGTCGAAGCAGACCAAACCCAACCTGACAAGCCGACAAAGTGAAGAAAACATGGCTATTTGTGAAGCTGGGAGGTATCAGCACAGGCAACACCTTGAGCTCCTGGTGTGCATGAAGAGCAGGGAGAACATAGTGGTTATGGGGTGTCCACACCATCCCATAAGCAGTAATGGCCATCCCCCCCAGCTCCCACCTGAGCCCAGCCGGTCATGGGGATGGCAGCAGGACTGGGCCCGAGGGAGAGTCCTCCTCTCCCATCAGCATCACCAGCTCTACCAGTGCAGCTTGGGGAAGGGGCTGCAGAAAAACAACCGGTGGCTTCTGGGGTATCTCAAAGAATCATTTAGGTTGGAAAAGACCCTTGGGATCATCATGTCCAACCATTAACCCTACTCTACAAGTTCACCCCTAG
>WUAM01000319.1:1771477-1788896 GCA_024336885.1 Actenoides hombroni | reverse complement strand
CAACCCCCTCCCTGGGCAGCCCATTCCAATATCTCACCACTCTTTCCGTGAAGAATTTTTTCCTAGTGTCTAGTCTAGACATACCTTGTTTCAGCTTGAGGCCATTCCCTCTGGTTCTGTCACTAATTACCTGAGAGAAGAGACCAGCACCAATGTCTCTACAATGTCCTTTCAGGGAGTTGTAGAGAGTGATAAGGTCTCTCCTCAGCCTCCTCTTCCTGAAACTAAAAAGACCCAGCACGATTGTACCAAAGCTGGATGATGCATCAGGTGGGGTCAGAAGCGAGATAAGCACATTGCTTTGTCACACAGAGACCTTCCCTATTTCTCTTACACACATATGAAAGGAATCACCACGTGCCAGTGTCGACACAAGCTGCAGGGCATGCCAGGTTGAGAGAAGATCCTGGGTCGTATGAAGACAAAAAGAGTCCAAACACAATGAAAAGGTGAAAATCAAAGCTCAGTGAAGGCAAGTCACCCTGCATTTCCTTAAAAGCCTGCAAACTGCTCTTCTGCCACACGCATTGCTCGACACAGACATGATCATATTTGCAAGAAGCGGATTTTGCTCCTTTTCTCCAGCATGTAGACCACAGAGGTTTCCTGCTCAGTGCAAAGCACTGAAGCCACAGGGATGGAAACATTACTTCAGGTGGCAGGAGAAGGTGGAAGACACTTGACCATTGCAAACTCCAGAGAAATGCTCCAGGGCCAGCAAGGGAATTGACGCGGGGTGGCCGGGGGGCTGCGGGTAGGGACGCAGACCCCTCGGCACCACTTCTCCGGGGGATGCCGGAGGGCTGCGATCGCACTTGGGATTCCCTAAGCCCCATGCCAAGAAATGAAGTAGGGCTGATTTTCCACCTCAGCAGCTCTGGGTCTAAGGAATGGAAATTGATTTGCCTCATCCTCACGCACGGCGATCCAGCGTGTGACTAGCAGGGCCAATGAATTACTTGGGTAGAGCTGGATAAATACTGTAAAGGAGTATTTATTAGCAGTCGGTCACATACTAGCTACAAATTGTCTCTGACATGTTCCCAGCCTCTTCTTCTACATTAATTTCCACATGCTCAGGTTTTTGACTATGGGAATGCAGTTGAAAAGGGAAAAATGAGCACTTGCATCAACATAAACGTGCCTTGGAAGCATCTCCACAACATTCAGTAATAGGAGGAAGGGAGCACAGCAGAGCAGCAGGCAACCTGTGGGGTTTAAAAACCTGCAGCAGTGGGGTTTTAAATCCCCAAGGAATGTCGGTTCACCCAAAAAGAGCAGGCACACACCCCCACGGCCCCCCCACTGCTCCGACACAGGCTCTGCATGCCACCAGAAAGCCAGCCTCCAGCTCAACCACGGTGCTGCTGGAAGGCTTCGCCTCGCAGCAGAGCTGGGTGGTTACACCTCTTAACTTTACAACAGTCGACTTTGTCCCATCTCCTACAGACAGAGATCCCACGGGTACCACAGAGCCACGGGTGTGCCAAAAGTAGGAAGCCTGCCAGATGGTGTCAACCAAATGTGACGGAGCCAAAAAAGTCTCTTTTCTACAAGTTTCATAAAACCACACGTGCACGGAAGGGAGATACCAGGGTCTGAAACATTTTTGCTTCCCCTAATAACCTTTGATCTCCTTGGCCGGTTGCTACAGCAGTGAAGGGATGGCTGCGATGTGGTGTGGTGGTGCTCAGCAGGATGGGGGCTGCGAAGGGAACAGAAAACCTTAGTTCACTCAGAAAGATAAAAGTTTGGGAGGCACGCACCCAATTCTGCTTCTCACCAGAGAGGGTTTTGTGGGCTTTTTGTTGTTATTTTATATGCTACCAAAGCCAGAAACAACATCCTTGGGACTATCTGGCCTCAACCTGTCCACTGGTACCTGGTTTATGTGGGTGGGAAATAAAGACCAGGGTATAAGCTATTAAGAATCATCTGTATGATGAGTGATTCTTGAGATACAACCTGGGTAAGGACCCGGGTGGGGCTGCAGCGGTGACGGTCCCTGCCCCACACCCTCAGGTACAGCCCAACACGGCTTGGGATTCAAGATGTGAACCATGCACGTGCCATTCTGCTGCATCCCTTCTCGGAGTAAATAAAAGCTTACAGTCAGTTTTCATATTGTCCAAGCTGTGGTTGACCTGCATCACCACTTCACTAAAAAAAAAAAAAAAAAAAAGAAGCTAAAAATAATGGAGTTCTATCAAGAATTTACAGCTAAAGAAATCAGCCTTATTGTAAGCTTTCAAAAAGGCTCCCAACCCCCTCTCTCCCTCTGCTTTTTTTTTTTTAATCAGTATCTTATCCAGAACTGGAATCCTGTCAAGAATAGTGGATAGCAGAGAACTATAACTTCTTATTATGTGTATAGTGATTTTATGAATTCAGTGGGGAATGAAATGCAATTTTGTCAGACTTGTCTGTGTTCATAATGACCAAGTCAAATTAATCATCGTGGATAATACTCCTGTGTCAGCCATTCAAGAGATTTTTTAATAGAATTTTTCTGATTCATGTCTTGCAGTACATCAGATCTGTAGTAATGCAGGCACTTCTAAAAATCAGTGCAATTATGGCTTCTTGTTGGCCTGTCATTTTCCTGGAATAAAAATGTCTCTGCAAAAGTCATATACGGTACACAAACCAAAATGGAAAACAAAAATATAGTTACAATTAGGCTTGATTTTTTTCTAAAGATTTAATATCTTTCTGAGGCCGTTATTTACAGGCAATATTCAAAGCCTCCAGTGCATGATGCTGAAGATGGACTGGTTTGTCACAACACGTACCCCTTTTGTCCTGGCTGTCATTCTTCCTTTGATTGCCCCGTGAGTTACTGTTCTGCGCGGGCATGGAAATGACTATCCCATAGAACAAACAGGGGATAGGTAATGGGCTCGCAGTCAAATTATTGTGTTTATTAAAAATGTATCCAGGAAAGCCCACACAGATCCCAAAGGCCTCTTGTTCAGGAAAATCTCTGGTTCAGGAAAAGGTTACGGTTACCATAAAGGCAGATCTACATGCATGGCAGCAGCAGTGCAGCATGCAGTGGTATATAAAGGATTAGTAATGCGGTGTTTATCCTTCTGAGGGAAGAGAGAGAGACAGACCTCCAGCTCCCCAGTGACACGGACACAAATGAGTTTTGAAAATAGTTACCCCCAGGAATAAAGAGGAAGAAAAATGAAATCCACCTCAGATATCGCAGCTTTTCCTCCTTTCATTGCCAGGCAGCAATTGCTTTGCAGGAGAGCACAGGGAAGGACCCTGTCAGAGCCACTAAATGTCACAAGGAGAGCTCCACTTGGACCTGCTGGAACAACTGTCCCTCCAGTTCCAACTTCTCATGCCATCAAATACATCTTGGAGAGAAGAGCTCTCAAAGCCACTTGCAAGGGAAGAACAGAAACCTACAGCCACATATTGTCCTCCTGAGAACTCAAGTTCAAGAACAGTGAGACCAGCAGTTCACCAACATGCTGACCTAAAAATTGGCCAACATTAGCCAGCATTTTGGGGGAGATATAAAAATCCCTAATGAGGAACTATAGAAGCTCCAATTCATCCCTTCCCTTCACCTGCCTCATCCCTTCTTTCACCTCCAGGTCCTTCCCCCTCCTTTCTTCTCTATTAAGCTCTTGATATCAACATCTAGCAGCAGGGAGCTCCTGAGGTTCCTTACAAAACATGCCCCAAACTTGCAGATTTGCTGTTGTCACTTCTCCAAAATGCCATTTTCACGAGACCGAGCATGTCCAGGCATCCCCTTCCTCTGCCCCGTGCTGGGGTCTTCACACACTGGCACACATGGAGGTGTCACATCTGGACCCCCTCCCATCTCCAGCTCTGGAGGCTGAACTCTGTCTGACAACACCATCTCCCTATAACCTCCAACTCCCATCTCCACAGACGTGGTATTAAGGCTCAAAGTCGGCCGGCAGCGTTTCCAGGAGCGCTCAATATTGGCTTATGCAAAGGGCAGCAATAACCAGAGCTCCTGCAAACCCCTTTGTTGTATCTTCATAAGCAAGGCTGGGACTTTAAAGGCATGTTTGATGTGGAGCTGCTCCTGGATCACTCGTAGCAGTCTCTTCCTTCCCCTGTGTTTCAGTGACCCACCCACCTGGGCAAAAGAAGTGTTTCCTTTCGCTGGGTGTTTTTGTGGCTGTTCTTCCCTAGTCTTTGAAGGGACACGTGGCAGCGCTCCAGGGGAAGCCAGGAGATGAGCGAGCTCCCCTCCACGTCGGCAAAGGGGAGGCTCTGTCATCTGTCTCGCAATCAGTCTCCTTAAAATTGTTTATAATGATTTTTTTCCTGTTTTTAAAAATGTATTGCAGGGCCTGTACATCCAGTGAGACTGGAGCCAGTGGGGGACCTAAAATTAGACCGACCAGGCCAGGCAAATATAAAACCTTTTCTTTTCTTTCCTAGTATCTTGCCTGGAAGCGAACACGAGGACTATGATAATATTCTGCTCAAGAATATCATGCATTTCTGGGAATTATTTGAGTAGAGATCTTACATAATTGCCTTTTTTGTCTCATGGCATACTGAACTTGCATAATAAGATCAGGGCACTTCACATAAGAAATCCATTGTTGGGCTGCACGGATTTGGTATTTTGAGTTGAGCCAAGGGTACATTATATAATGATGTATAATGTATTGTAAGCAGGTCAAGAGATAAGGCAGCCTGGAAACAGTAATGCAGCGCGTGCAAGGAAGAATTAGTAAAAAGCACTCTAAGAAATTAATTCAACCTGATTTCAGTCGAGCCAGAAGGACCCAGAGCAGGAAGGAAACTATTCTGTGCCATACTTGTCCCCTTTTGGTTTTCATCTTAGAGATTATTTCCCTTATGCTCCACCTCAACATGAGGAAAAACTTCTTCACTGTGAGGGTGACAGAGCCTGGACCAGGCTACCTAGGTTGTGGAGTCACCTTCTCTGCCCAGGGCAGTGGTGGAGTCCCCATCCCTGGAGTGGTTTCAAAGATCTGTAGATGTGGTACTGAGGGACATGGTTTAGTGGCGGTCTTGGCAGTGCTGGGTTAACGGTTGGACTCTATAACCTCAAAGGTCTTTTCCAACCTAAATGATCTTGTGATTCCATATGCACCACCTTCCCACATCTACTTAATCCCAGGCTACCCTTTTAGCAGACAAACAAAGCTTCACAGCACTCGTGAGTGTTGGTACCACTCATAGTCCCAGTCCAAACCTATGAAGGCAGAGCAAAGCTACTGTTCAAACAGTAACGGCTCTTGGTACTCTTGTCTACAAAGAGAGGGGATCGTCCAGATGAAATCACAAACTTGGCCAGTCCCGGTACATTTGCTAAATCTCGAGTTATCTGATGCTGTGAGCCCAGCCAGCATGGCCAGCAGTGACCGGGATCAGGCCAGGACCTTTGGAACCCAAAGCATTGCTCACCACAAAACCAGTCCAAACGCTTCCAAAGTCAGGCTCGGAACCCCAAAGCAAATTGACAAGAAAATTACATATATTAAAAGAAAAAGGTAATAAAATGCAACAGAAGCAGCGGCAGCCCCCTCCCCATCGCCCAGACTTGACGTGTCTGATTAGCACGAAGAAAGCTGCGATGTGGGGAGAGTTTGCATAATGTGGTGCAATCTAGCACCTCCCCCAGGGTGCCCAGCTGCTGCAGAAGCAATTTCACAGCTCATCATCCATTATGAGATTAAAATAATTTTTTTTCTTTTTTTTTTCCCCCCCGTGAAATATTAATAAATTGTGCAGGCAGACCAGAGTTAGTGCCATTTACACAAATGGTAGTGAATCACCCACCTAGTTATTTCTTAATGGATTGAGTATCTCTCTTCCTCCTTATCCTGTAATTTCAAAAAATAAATACACAAACCTGTTTATTTGTCTCATCCCGCCCCGAGCCAGCTTTTATTAAGCCTGGAGGATATGGGGACAATGGCAGAGCTGCAGTCTCCTGTGGACCTGCCCCAGCACTTTACAAGGGAACAATACCAAAAGACCCAGTCGATCAATACAAAAGGGGAAATGCACTACAAAAAGACCCAAGCCCACATTGAAATTCCTCCCAGAATTCACTTATTTTCCCTTCCGGGGGCAAAACTCACTGAGGCATTGCTGATGTAATGCAGTTTTCTTGGTACACATAGTGAAGATGTAAAGCTGTAGTCAGAGCACCTCTAATGGCTCTTTGAACATCCCTGCTTTATTACGGTATCAGACGAAGCAGGCATGTTTAATGTTTAAACTTCCAACGACAAATGCCTTCAGCAAATATGTTTTATGTATTTATTCAGTGCTTCTTAAGTGCCTGTCGCCTTAGCAGCTAAGGTGATGCTTGCCCTTTTTTTTTAAATATTATTTTATTAAAATTAAGAACGTATCGATGCTTTGTAAAATGCCACCTTCTTCCCTCCTCTCTCTCCTCTTTATCCCCAAGAGGGGCTTGAAATCCTTTACCTGTTCGTCCACAGCAAAACATTTCCGACTGCTGGGACATTGCCAAAATGGGAAAAGGAAACCAACTGACATCAGCAGCGGGATAAATCAGCCTCTCACATTATCCTGAAGACCAGACATCTCAGAATTTGGCTCTGGCACGTGGGAGAAGTGCCAGAGCCAGACACTTCTGAGTCAGCTTTGCCAAAGGAAACCCTGAGCTGAGCTGGCCAGAGCATCTACCCGTTTCCAGTGTCAGTGCCTGGGCTTGGGCTGGCACTGCCTGAAATGCCAGGGCAGGCAATGTCTGTCTGCAGCTAAGCATGACCTGGGTTTGGCTGGGCTAAGGAGAGGCTACAGATCACCTATGGGATGGAGGTGCCTCTCTCCTTGCCGGCCCTAAACATACAAAACTCATCCTGCCAGTCCATGAGATATCAGGATAATCATCTGGGACGTCTCTCTACTTGCTTTGCATTTATTGAGCTTCTGAGCACCACAATGCCAAACCTTCCTCCACAGCCACGAGTACATGGATTTTATTCATTTACTCACTTACCCAAAGCAGAAGCTGTCACATCACAAGAGGACAAAGATGCTGGGCTGTTAGGGAAAGCACAAAGCACTAAGAGACTCGTGAAAAACTTGTGAGAACTGTAACATGGTGCACGGCCAAGTATCCAAATTCCCAGCAGAGGTGTGAAAATCTCAGCCTTAGATCTCCAATATGTGAATTTTGGGAAACAAACAGATTTTATCTCCTTTTTTTTCCTTTAATAAAACCAGGCTTATGTATGGTACCTATAAAAGGCAGGAGTGCACACACTGCTGTGAGGGGCTCATTTATGTCCTAAATCACAAATGCTCATCAAATACCTTCTACAGCATTAAGCAACCTGGACAAAATGAATAGCTAGAGTAGATACTATCCTTCCAGGAGGAAGGTAGAAAGGAACACCATTGAATTCCCAGTCAAAATAGCAATGTTTCCACAAAGTAATGACAACTCTCCATCTAGCACAGCCAGGCTGCCAACCTGCTGGTCACAGCAGCAGTCACCTCCAATGCTAGTGGTGAGCAAGGACCACTGTAGGCACTGGCAGCTCTAGAGGCAATGGACAGCATTTGCTGACGCAGGAAAGAGCTTTACAGATGAGATGAAGGTGCAAGATGGCTCACAGCAATACCAGCATGACCACTGCATGACCATGAGGGACCCAGCACAATACCCAAGGCACGAGGCACTCCGTTAGCAGATGCATCCAAAGAAAACCAGCCCCAGCTATCAGAGGTCAAACTGCCCAAAATACATCAATCACTACAAAACCAGTGAGGTTTTTCTATTAGTTTCACCAGATTGCAACATGCCAGGTAGAGCCTGAAGTGTTCCAAGGGAAATGGGCAGAAGTAGAAAAGTCAAAAAGTGTGAGAGATGATAATGGAAAGGTGGGGAAGGCCCTGAGCACAACGGGGCTGCAGGTAACAAAGCCAAAACATTGACCTCATGGTAAAAATTCACATTTGCACAATGTACAGCTGCCATCTTTCAAATCCAAGCCCACACAAAGCCTAGATATTTCCAGAAACCTATAAAGACTCAGAGATGAGTAGTTCTATTGTTAATCCTGGTACCCAGCCGGGTACCTCAAGAGTCCTACTTGTTGTTATCAAAAGCATCATCCCAGTCTAGCCCCAAATATGAACAAAAGGAGACAGTCCCTTTCGAGGGAGATTCCTAGAGAAGCTTGGCTGCAAGCTAAACTGCATCTGCTTTCACCATTTCTCCTCCCATGCTTATTCTTGATATCAAATAACAGGAATCTCTTTCCAGACTGGAACAGAGTGAGGCAGAAGTTGGCAATCAAGTTTTCCCTGGACAAAAGAAAAAACCACACAATAGAAGCACGTAGGTGCCTCCAACACGGCCATTGCAAGGACGAAGAGGTCTGGAAACTAGGGCAAATAGAAAAACTACACTGTATGTTCAAACTGCAGCATTTCAAAAATTAAACACCATAGCACCAGCTGCTCGAAGAGCTTCAGAGGGTCCTGCACGTTACAGAGCGACGTTCCTTTCTGATCTCCAGCATCTCTGCCTGAGCCTGAGAAATTCAGTCCTGAAGTTGCATTCGAGTACCCCAACATTTCCACCCTTTCCCTGCAGCTCCTCCCTCGACATTTCATGACCAATTTTTTGAGGAAAAACTTGGAAGGCCTGAGCTGGCAGAGTTTTGCTACCTGGTCCCAACAGAGTTTTGCTAACTAGCCCTGCGCAGCCGGACGCAGAGCTGTGCCCTCGTGCAGGGGGGTGGAGGAAACGCTGGGTCTGCAGGGGCATCAAGGTTAACGGCACCTGCAAGAAGACATGCCAAAAATTCATGCAAAAACACACAGCTTCCAACTTTCTAACACAAACATCCTGCTGATTTTATGAAATGGGGCTCCTACAGCTCATTGACTTTTGATGGAAAGAGTGATGTTTCCCTTTAGTGTCTTCAGGGCAGGGAAACCTGCCCTGGGATGAGGGGTGGGCAGGTGATGACCACACGTCTTCCTTTTGACACCAGTGTAGGCTCCTGGGCTTGCAGCATCCTGCTCTGCAAGCAAAAGAGCACGACCTGCTACTCCCTTGTGCCCCACCTGCTTGCAGAAGGGACCAGCACCCTCTTCCAGCCAGGTCCAGGGTGGAAAAAAAGCACCTTTTGGGTGTTTGCTTCTAAAATGCATTAGGAATTGATGAAGCCTGGGAAAAAAAGGCTCCTCTAGAGAAAAGCAGCCCAGCTTTGAGCCCAGCATGGGGAGCACGAGCGCTCAAGAGTCATATGGTTGTCTGGTTTTGTTTAGAAGTCATCTGGAATTCTTAAAATAAATTTGTTAAATTGTCTTCCAGAGACTGATGGCTTTTTTTTTTTTTCCTTCCTTTCCTCCTTAATAAACTTTCAGGGGTATCTTTATTGTTATGTCTAATTTTAGAGAAAACTAACATTTCCTGAGATTCAATTTCTCTCATAATTGTTGGAAGGAAACTAAATTGTCTGCTGTAAACATTCACTGTATTGTGTGAAAAGTATCTTTATTACAGCCCACTGGGAATACTAATAAAATTCCCAATCCTAGCCCTTCCTCACTTTTTTTTTTTCCCCTTTTTTTTTTTCTCTCCAAGCTGGCTCTGTTATATACCCATTAATGTCAGTTCAAACATTCTGCAGTCGAGATACAAGAACTTAAAATATATTATTTAACAATCAAGGGTAGAATGAAGACTTGTGAGCAGTGAGATCCTTTCTGCCTGCTCTTTTGGTGCTTTCTATTAGAGAAGCTGAGGAGAGCCATTCCATTTGTCTGTGCACGGGCTCAGAGTTGATGAAAAAAATCTCATTAGTTTAGTCTGACATATACTCAATACAGTCTGTGTACATATTTTTTTTTTTCATTTTATTCTACAGCTGCAAAATGATACTAAATTTCATCAGATTGGAACGAAAACTGTGGTCTTGGAACATTTCCCTTTAAGGGGCTTATATTTATTCAGAATTCATGAATCATTTTCCAGTAATACAACTATAATTATTCTTAAAGTGTTATGTTTGAAGGTTTAATATGAAATACTTGCAAAAAGCTCTTTTTCACTTTGATAGTTTGTAATCTTCATGGTAATCAGATCAGTTAGCTCCTTCACACAGCAGCCAGGAAAATACAATTTAATCTGAATCTCATATTCTTCACTCATGTTTTAATTAAAGTAATAAAAGCCAAGTCATATTTTGCCCTTTACAGTGTACACAGATGTATAGACCTGAGCTACACACCATCAGCTCAGACACTTTTGATGGCTGCTGATGGATTTCCTGGTTTGAGATACGTTTAAATCGGGCTCACTCAGAGGCTGCTGGCCATGAAAGCGGTGTCACCAATGAGTGAGACTCAGCACGGTCCTCGGCAGGACCATGATACAGGTGACAGATGGGAGGGCCAAATGCAGAGCTCTGGGTCAGCTTTGCCACCTTCCACCCTGCCAGCAGAAGCTGAGACTGCTGCGACAGTTTCCTTCAGGCTGGATCCCCACACCTCTGCCAAAAGACCAGAGGCATCCCTAAATGCCTCTGATTTTTGGGTCCCACCGCAGCTCTGAGCAGCTCGTCCCTGCGCATCATCTGAGAGGGAAAGCTCTATCCCTTCCCAAAGAAGTGAAACCTCACAGGACTGGTGTCACACATCTTCCCCTCCCTGGGAGACTACTGCTTGCTCCCTACCCGCGGTACCCACATTGCACTCTCGCCTTCTCCCTGGCTCCCTGCAGCAGAGACTGCCTTCTCCCGGGTACCCGTGGTGTGTGCTCCCCTCCTGGGCACCCCCAACACGCTCCCCTGCCCGGGTTACCCACGGCACCCACGGTCCCCTGCCCAGGTACCTGCCTGCTGCACCCACTCTGAGCCACTCAGGCTTTGAGAAGGAGGTTGCCGTGAGGGGTACTGAACAAATCACAGAATCCCAGCATAGTAGAGGTTGGAAAGGACATCTGGTGCCACCCCCTGCTCCAGCAGGGTCACCCAGAGCAGGGGGCCCAGCATCGCAGTGTCCAGGTGGGTTTGGAAAGTCTCCAGAGAAGGAGACTCCACAACCTCTCTGGGCAGCCTGGGCCAGGCTCTGCCACCCTTGCAGGAAAGAAGTTTCTCCTCCTGTTCAGAATGGAACCTCGGGGGTTCTAGTTTGTGCCCATTGCCCCTTGTCCTGTCACTGGGCACCATGAAAAGAGTCTGGCCCCATCCTCTTGCCCCCCAGAGGCCCTTTAGCTATTGATCAGCATTGAACAGATCCCCTTTGAGTCTTCTCCAGCTGAACAGCCCCAGGGCTCTCAGTCTTTCCTGGGCACAGGGATGCTCCAGTCCCCTCAGCATCTTCACAGCCTCCACTGGACTCTCTCCAGTAGTTCCCAATCTCTCTTGAACTGGAGAGCCCAGAACTGGATGTAATATTCCAGATGTGGCCTCACCAGGCAGAGTAGAGGGGGAAAACATCCCTCAACCTGCTGGCCCCACTCTTCTTCATGCACCCCAGAAGACAATTGGCCTTCTTGGTCACAAGGGCACATTGCTGCTGGCTCAGGGTGAACTTGTGGTCCACCAGGACTCCAGGTTCTTCTCAGCAGAGCTGCTGCCCAGCAGGGCATCCCCTCCCCTGTACTGGTGCAGGGGGTTATTCCTCTCCAGATGCCAGACCCTACACTTGCTCTTGTTGAACTTCATAAGGTTCCTCTCCAGCCAACTCTCCAGCCTGTCCAGGTCTTGCTGAATGGCAGCACAGCTCTGGTGTGTCAGCCACTCACAGTTTTATTCGTCAGCAAACTGGCTGAGGGTCCCCTCAACCCTGGAGCAGAAGCAGAACAGCTAACACAACAGACCTGTTGCATGAAGGCACCAAGTCAGC
This sequence comes from Actenoides hombroni, assembly GCA_024336885.1. Taxonomy (NCBI): domain Eukaryota; kingdom Metazoa; phylum Chordata; class Aves; order Coraciiformes; family Alcedinidae; genus Actenoides; species Actenoides hombroni. The sequence continues at coordinate 1,777,022 of WUAM01000319.1, read as the reverse complement.
CCATTCTCATGGGTTGGCTCCCCATGAGGTCCCACCACTTGGTTAGAGCAGTGAGGGGTTGGCTACCATTTCACACTCACAGGAAAGCTGCCAGAGCACTGCAGGACACCAGTTTGGGTCCACTGCTCTGCCCAAACACATGAATGAGGAGAGGCTGGAGTGAACGCTAACTCCGAGCATAAGGAGCTGGATGGCCACAGTCAGAATGCATCACCCTCATCATCCTCCAGTAACCCAAGCCCCGAGATGCTGTGCTGGTCAGGCCACGGTGGGGTTGGAGTGGAGCCCAACCCCTCACACACCCAGGGCAGCCCCAGAGCCGACATGGAGCGAAGGGCTCGTTCTGCAGCCGGCCAAGGCTGCGGAGAGGGGTCTTCCTCTCTGCACAGGCCTTCGTCCAAGCTCTGAAGTGGAAAATAACGCTTTCCTGCTGGCAGTAAGTGGCTCCCCAGTTAATCACTCTGTTGTGACGGCAGAGCCAAACACCAGCTCGGGCTGGGGCTCTGATGAGAAGACAAGCAGTAATCAATCAGTTGGGAAAGGAAATTCCAAGTGCTACAGGCTGGTGGGTGCTTTGGGGCCCCCCCCCCCCCATATTCCTGTGTCCCATGGTGCTACGCTTCCACAAATAAACGCAGGTTTCCAAAGCCCCTCCCCAGAGGTCCATTACCATGGGAGCCAAAACCAAACCTCCCAACAGGACGCAGCAGAAACGGTTGCTCGTGGCAGCTGACGGGGATGTTAGGGCAGGATCAGAGCTCAGCGTCGATCACCCGCACGTCAAGCCCTGGCTCCCAGTCACGCTGTGTGGCAGCGGGCTGTTGTGGAGACACGCGGTGAGGAATTAGCCCAGTCCCACGGAGCTGGAGGATCTGAAGGCAGGAAAGAGCCTGTGCATGAAAGCTCCGGGCTTACCTTTGCCTTAAGTGACAGCCACCATGCAAGGACAACCCAGCACCCTCCCAGGAGCTGACCAGAGGGGCATCCTTCAGAGGGTTTAAAGCACACGTAAGCACCATATTAATGCGATACCTGTGCTTTGAAGGTGATCTGCTCCCTCCAGAGCTGCCCTAGGTTCCCCTTCGTGTAGGTCTCCACCTTGCCCTGGGCCACACCAACCATCAGAGGCAGCAGCTCTGAGTACACCACGTGCAGCCCTTAGACAGCAGCGTTCAGCACAGTGGGAAATCTTTGATAAAGTGACACTTTCTTGGCTAAAGAATACTGCACACCACCTCCCTCTATATTTTATTGCTGGTTTATGAGCCCTTGGCTTTACCAGCTCATCAGGATTACTGGACAGCCAGCCCATATGTCCTCATGTCACAGGAGTCACCACACACGCACACCAGCTTCAGTGTTCTTTAGGCTGACTGGACCTGATCTGTGCCCCACAGTGCCCTGAAGCAGTACCAGTTATTCCATCTCCTTCACCCTCCAGCACTCAGGGAGCATTTCTGGAATCTCAGATCCACATTTCCTTCAGCTCCACTGGTGGGCATCATTTCTGTGTCAAGAAACGTCTATGTCCAACCCTCTATCAGAGCTCTTCTTGGTATCAATATTTTCTGAAACTTTGGATCAAGATGCAGCAGCAGCAGATGTTGTTTCTCAGTGGGATACACAGCATCCTGCTGCTGCCCTCTCCCTGCCAGCCCCTGGGTACCCACCACCTCCCCAGCCCCAAGGCAGCTGGACCATGGCCTGGAGTTGTGCTGCCTCCAGCCCTAGACCACTCTCCTGCATTGATTAGGGTTTTATTATTACATTTTTTTAAATGTTTCGCTGTTTATGGACTTCTACATTGAAAAAAAAACCCTGAGTTCTGTTTGAAGGTCCTCATGCACACCTCACAGACTGAGGGCTATGGTTGGATGTGCTGCTGAATGCCAGCTCTTTACCACTGAGCAAGTTCAGACCCCAGAAAACCTGGGACAGACTTGGGAAAGGGAAAGAAGGATTACTGCTTGGACTGACCCGAGGGCCACAGTCACCTGGAAAACCGTGCTGCTACTCTGCTTTCTGACCAGTGCTCCAACATATCTGAGGATCTCCTTCTCCTTCCTGCCTTTGCACCTAAACCCAAATCTATTCAGGAACCTCAGTTCCTTGATGAAACATCTCTATGTGTGAAATTCAACCACCACAACAGCTTCAGAGTTTTCTGTCCCTACAAGGTGCTCTGCATCACCTGACAGAGGTTTTCAATTGTATAAGATGCTATTTCTTCTCACCCCCCCCCCCCCCGAATAAACACAGTAGAAACAGAGACTATTCATTTTGGTCCAGGAGCAGCTCAGTGACATTAGCTTTTCACTCTGTGATGCTTGGTGTCTGCTCTTCAAACATCTTTTTGTTATCAACTTAGGAGTCCTTTGCGACCAAGGGTTGAAGATGATGTTTGTTCTGCTTGCAATACCAAAGGACTTTTTTTAGTATTATTTTATTTAAGCACTACAGCCGATCCCCCACCAGCAACAGAAGCTTCCCTGGCTATGACTAAGTTACAGGAATCACTTCCTGACTTCACCTTTCAAAAATTTCACTGTCACACAGGAGTTCATGCAAAATTCACACGCCTGGAGCATCAGCTGTAGTTGTGCTCACCTCCAAAACCCTGCCTGGGAGGCTTTCCATTAGCTGCTGATTGTAATAAATGACATGTAACACTCTATTGTTCATTCTAAAATAGTACATGAGATGCTTCCTGAATCGTCTGTTGAGAAAGGCTTTTAATATCTATCAATGTCTTCCCTCTATTTTTTATTCTCTAACACAACACACGAAATTCCAGAGTATTACTCAAAGAGCAGCAGGGGAAGAGTAAAATCTGTATCTTAGGCTGGGTACTCCTGGCTTCCACTGCACTGCCAGCCTCTGTTTAGTCCTCTCTTTCAACCTGGAGTCTGAACAATGCTCTCACTTCTCTTCACTCAGGGCCTTATCTAAATATATCTATATCTCTATCTGTACACTTTCTGTCAATATTTGCAATATATCATTGTAAAGGAACTGGGGAGTCATCCGATTTTGACTTTAAGATGTGCTCTGCTCCTGTAGTGGTTGACTCTAGGCTTTAAAAATACAGACTCTTTGCAAATTGGAAGAGACCAGGATGCTGTACAGAGGCAAGAGAGCGAAGCACAAGGAGCACAAGGCTGCTGGGAATTGAGAAGTGTCAGAGCTCTCCATGCCTGGGGCACAGGTTCCCCCTGTTTGAAATCCTTCTACTTGTATCAGCAATTTTCTCTAACACCCATCATCCCCTGACTATCATCTGTTTCTGTGATTAATAGATCAACCAGTCAATAGCCAATGAAGCCCCCGAGACATGTCTCCTCAAAGTTAAAACAAACACAAGTTTCTGCATGTGCAACGACTGATCAGACTGCTTAATGAACTTCTGTGTTTCTAGAGGACCCAAGTGGAAATTACATGAAGAATAACCTCATGGTGGGCTCTGATTTTTCCCCCACCACTCTGTTGTGCAGTCTTTACGTATCACAAGGCTCAAGAGAAGGCTCACCCTAAGATTTTGCTCATCCACATGCATGATCTGGTTTTTTTCCAGCCTTTCTTCTGGAGCAAACCCAGGTCTGAGACAGTGGCTGTGGTATCCACGAGCAACCATATGAGCTACAGGGACAAACTGCTGGAAACTCCTCCAAATTTACACATCCTGGTAGGTCTGGGACCAAGGAACATGTTACGCCTGACTCATTGCACACCGACCTTTCACTACCAGCCAAAGAGCATCTCCACCAAAGCCACTGGTGGAGGGAAAACCAAAGTCCAACATTGGTCCTATTTTACACCTTCCTTCTAGGGAGGAAGGAGCAAGAACAAGGGGAGGATGACCCCGGTCTTCATTAGCAGCACCCAATTGCCCTCACGCTACCTGGGGCTCCCCAGCCAAGGACTGTGCCCCAGCGGGGCAGGGGACTCCCAGCACTTGCCTGGAGCAGATCTGCCCCAGACCCAGCTTTATTTTATCAACTGTTGATGTTTTGCTGCAATTCAGTCGAGATCGGTGGGAGGCCCAGAAGGTGGGAGGACAACGCGTCTGCCAGTATTATGACAAGGTTTGATGGCATTTTGGTTTTTTTTATAGAAGAGGCTGCCAAGCCGAGCTCTGTCTAGTCTGGAACATCAGCAGAATGCGAGGAAGGTGTCCGTAGCTTCCCGCACCGTCGTTAATTTCTAATTACCCCACTGCTTGCTTTCTACGTTATTGCTTATTTACCAAGCGCAGCCTTATCGTACCCTCCAGTTCCTTATAACTACCCAGCCCATTGTTATGTTAAAACCAACGTTCTAAATGTTATTTATTATTTGATAAACCTTGTGTAACCCTGAATGCGGACATTAAATGGCAAGAACACTACTTCAAAATCCCATTTTAAATAAGTCACCAAGACAGCTGTGCCTTTATAAAACACATTAGAGTGGCACTCAGAGCACATATGGCTCAGGGATATATACAAATTATACAATTTCTGTCATTCGATCAAATAAGAGGGACGTTTTGACCCCAGAAATGAGTCAAATGTAAGTTGTAATTCAAGCCCCACCGGAGGCCCTGGTGGTAATGGATCCTGACGGCTGATCAAAGAGCCCTGACCATTTGACCCACCAGATCAGCGACTTACTGTATCTATTATGGCTAATACAGACCCGGGCTTGAAGATGTATGGAGACAAACAGATAAAGGGCAATAGATACAGGAGATAAACGTTGATTTATACGCATCCGAGCACACGCATACATAGGCAGATGGATTTCCTGGGTGTGGAAAGGGGCAGGCGTGTATAACCTCCCAGCAACATTTACACAGGGACACATTTGGAGACTGCTGCTGTATACGTGTGCACGCACGTGACAAATATAATCCCTCCTAACTCCGTTTCCCTTGGTCTAACCCCGCACTCAGCTGAGCTCCTGCTGGTCTGCACACAGCCAGAGATAAAAACACCTCCTATTTTCTGCACGCGCTGCCACGGACAAACCCGTCTGTGCCCTCAGATCTGCTTTCTCAGCAGTATAAACGTGAGCAGCTCCGTCCCCCGGTTACCCAGTCTCACCCCAAGGCACACAGCCCAAACTAACACCCTCTTTGCTGCTCTGCAGGGTCACCGACACCGGGCGTCTCAGCAGGGTTGGCTGGAATCCTGCTTGTTCTACGCTGCTGTGCAAACCTCCCCAGGACAGATGCGGTTCCTGGCAGCCAAGACCTGATGGTTTTGATACACAGATGAGCAGCCTGACTGTGCCAGCAAGAGCATCATACAGAAACAGCATTAGGAGGAGGAAATGGTGTGCAAATAACTTTCTGTCTGTTTAATTATCATACCTCCACTGCTTGCAGTTAAAGCTGCAGGGTCCTGTCTGTGCTCTCAGTTACAAAAGCAAAGAATCATAGAATGGTGGGGGTTGGAAGGGACCTCTGGAGATCACCGAGTCCAACCTCACTGCCAGAGCAGGGTCACCCAGGGCAGCCCACACAGGAACAGATCCAGGGGGGTCTGGAAAGTCTCCAGAGAAGGAG
>WUAM01000319.1:1739880-1758891 GCA_024336885.1 Actenoides hombroni | reverse complement strand
GGGCCTCCCGCCCCCGAGCAGGGAGAGCAGAGGGGCAGGACCCCCCCCCCCCCTGCTGCCCACGCTGCTGGGGGTGCAGCCCAGGGTGCCAGTGCCTGCTGGGCTGGGAGCACACATGAATGAGATGAAGTCTTAAGGCTTAAAAAATCTTATCGTTAAAAAGTGGTTTGGTTGGCTGGTTTTTGTTTTAAGAACAATTTACAACTAGGATAAAAGTCTGATAACAGTGACTTCCCAAATGTACAAGAGGCAGGAAACCTACTGCAGAGCTGGTGGTGCCAAGGGCTGCCCAAGGTACTGTAGAGACTGTCACGAAACTAAAACCAGGTGGGAAAGACAGGAACGACCTGCACTGGCTTGGACACTGATGGAGTACTCAGCAGTTCCCAGACTGGAGCATCTCCCTTGGAAAGACCCATCTAAGTAACTCTCACACTGGGATGGCCAGTAGAGAGGAAAAAAACCCAACAACAACAACCCAAAACCAAATCAACAAAACTCTAAGGAACCTGCACAGCCAAGTGACACTTACCCACCTGCTCTACAGCAATGCTAGATAACAACCACGGCACGTAGCCTCCTGCCTGTGCTCCAAACCAAACAGAGGTGGCCATGGGAAGGTGCCAGAGCAGCAGGTCTGACTCCCTCAGCATGAAACCATCTGGAGCTGCAACACACCACCCAGGCAAGCGGAGAGAAACCCGAGAAGAAGGATGTGGACGTCCTGCCCACTTCAGTGCTTGTCGAATGGTCAGCAAGTACCTAGAAAAGGTGAAATGATCCTTCGGGATGGACTCCTCACAAGGTTCCTCAAAAAAGCACTAAAACCCAAACCCAACTGGTCATGGGACAAAAGGGCAGGTCCTCTCGCTCACAGCCAGTGAAGAGATACTCATTAGGTTTCAGCAAGAAGAGGATCACGGTCCACAATCCATCTGCACTAAAATGTATCAAGTTCATGATGTAAGCGATCTAGAAGGATTCCAGTTATTAGTGAGACAAAAATCACTCAGGCTAGCCCAAACGAAAAGCCACTTTGAATGGCTTTGCATTAAGACTCTCACAGTACTAAGTGGCAGCGAGGAAATGGAAGATTAAATTTAATGTGAATAAATGCAAAGTAATGCACTGGAGAAAAGCAATCCTAACAATACCCACATGACAATGGGCCTTAAAATAGCTGCTGCTGTCCAGAGGGGAAACCATGTGTTTGTTCTGCAGAGTTCACTTCCAACTTCTGCTCGCTTCTTAGCAGCTGCCAAAAATGTCATTCAAGTTTTAGAAGTAATTAGGAAAAGAATAAAATGATTTTACCATCTGTACAGTCAGGAGAAGGAGAGAGGGCAACTGCAGGGAGGACCTGAGGTGTGGGATGGTGCACATGGAGGAGGAAAAGAGGGGAGAGCTACAGAGGGACTCAACGGAGATGTACATGAAATCATGAGAGGAGAACAGGGAACTGCTCTTTTCTGGTTCTCTTAGTCTAAAACCAATGAGGCAGACACTGAAATCAGTGGAATTAAACACCTTACAGAAAAGTTCTTCATACGGGGCCCAGCAGCAAAACCTCTCGCTGCAGGATGCTGTGGCCTAGAAGGATCCAGAATTGGACAAATTAGAGGGGAATAGTAAATCCAAACCATTCAGCTCAAGATGACCCTGGCCCGTGGGCTGTTAGAAGCTCCGTGGGTAGGTGCAATCTCATTAGATATTAGGAAAAAACATTTTCCAGGATGTGGTGATTAATATTAGACCATGAAGTTGAGGCTCTCCACCCTTGGAGATACTCAGAGCTCAGCTGGACCAGGCGCTGCACAATCTCTACTGGTTGGCTCAGCTTTGCTCGGGGTTTGGGACAGGCAGACGTCCCTCCCAGCCGGCAGCACGTGGTATTTGGGTGCTTGTGTGATGTGGGGTCACACAATGCTGACCCAGGCAGCCACACGGATACCCACCCCAAGAGCATCTCCAGCATCCCCTTTTATTCTCCCGTACTCGAGGCTGGAGAGATCTCAGATGCCACCACTATTTGAGTGACAACATTCATTTATCTAAGAGACTGGCTGGTTTTCTGTGAACGCTGCACACAAAATTATTGTTATTATATTATTTGAGGGGAATGAGGACTTGAACTCATTTACCTGGACCTTTCAGAGCCTGTGAAGAAGTTCAAACTCTTCACATACACACACACACACAAAAATAAATCCATCCAGTGAAAGCTACAGGGAGCAGCAGAATTTAGTCTTAAGACTGACATGGAAATAGATTAATTTTTTTTTCCCCCATTTCATATTCTAATTACAATTCTTTTCCCCCTACTATTTTCTGTTCTCATTACAATCTTAAAATTGCTCTGCAAATTCTGTACCTTATTCTGCTCTTCCTACCATCTTTGTCATGGAAATGAGAAACAGAATGTATAAGCATGAAAATATTGCCGAGATCAAAATTCTACTTAACCCTTTCACGGGCGACTCCGCAAAGAAGCGAAAGCAGCCCAGCCCAGCTGATCCTCCATCCAGCCTCCTCTCCTCCTCCCAGCCGCAGCAATGGAGAAGAACAACCCTCTGAGAAATGCACTATTAATTTAAAGGCTAAAGTTGCTCGCACTTAACACCGCCTTTCGGGCACGGAGGAGGGGTTGGGTTTTTTCAAGTTAGCAGGTTTTGCCCCCAAGGGCAGATCTTGTTCTAAAATGTGCTTTGATCGTATTCAGATGATTGTGTTTAGTTTTCAGGTTTCAGTTTGCTGAGCACCCTGACGCGACGCTGCTTGGGGAAGGAGTTACGTGGTGCTTCGAGCAGCCCCAGAGCACCGGAGATCTCCATCCTCCTCCTCTCCTGCTGTGCAGAGAGCTCACCAGAGCTGCAGCTTTGGCCTCACCAAATCCTTCCCGATTTCTCACCAAGTTTGGCCATAGATAAGGAAAACAGGCTGCCTGGGAGGTGAGCAGCACCTCGTGACACCTACCCTCCCAGCACACCCCAGCTTTCACCCTGGACCTCTCCAGCCCATCACTGACCATGCTCGATGTGGTTTATTTTGCAAGATACGATCGCACCGGTGTAGCTGCGACGCTCGGGCACGAACATCACTTCCTTTTCGAAACCAAACAACAAGCACATCCTGCGTTGTTTATCACGCTTACGCAGGTGCTTGAGGAGTTTATCTGCAAAGAAAAAATAAAACCTGGGCTCTCGCTAAACTGGTCCTTCTCTCGTTAGCAGCTGAGTAACTGGGAGAGCTGCAGGCACCAGCCCGGTGCCCTGCGCGTTGCTGGGGAGGGAGGAAGGTAAATGAATGCAGCAGGTTTCCTGGCACCGGGCTGGTGTGTAGATGGTCTGAGACAAACACAGTAAGTGATAATGAGACTTAACTGCGCTGCCTGCTTCACTGGTAACACTGGTAATTCACAGGAAACTAAGAGAGGCACAAAACACTCAGAGATCTAAAAGAAGCCATGGAGGCTCTGTGCAAGAACTGCACCAGCCTCAAAGGCACCTCGAAACATTGTTTTCTGCAAGATAAAACCTCAGGGTTGAGATAAAAATAGAGCTTCTACCTGTCTGCCTTGGAAGCAGCTACCAACGTGGCTCTGCTCTGGAAGGCTTTTATACAGAGGCTGATTTCCACACCAGCCCTCGCTGCAGCCAGAGTCAAGGCAGCAGTAGGGATGGATAACACCTTAAGCCAAAAAGTTTTCCCATCGTGTAATTTTGGCCCAGGGAGCGAGCGGGGTCCCCACGGGGGCGGCAACGTCGGGGTGCACACCCAAGCCCGGGCCTGTGCCCCAGCACCGGGCCGGAGAAACAGCATCTCGAGGGGGTGAGGAGAAGAGCAGTGTGAGCAAGAGGAGGAGGCAGCTGCCGGCAGAGCAGCCCCGCGCCAGCGGTCGCTGCGGTTACGCCGGGTTTGACGAACGCGCACGGCGCGGCAGGAATTGCCGAGGTCTCTATTTACCTTCTGCTCAACTGCAGGGTAAATAAAGAAACAAACGTGCTGCATGGGGATGGGGGGGGGCTGTCAGCGGAGCCACGCGGAGATGGCTTAAAGATGCTCGCTTTTGAGGTGAAGTCCCCGTGTGTTACGCTTCTCATCCCAGCGCCTCGGTGAGAGTTGCACAGGTGAACAACCCGGCTCCCGAACACCTCCTGACTCCCTATGAAAATTCACAAAAATCAAGAGTATTATTCAATTGCCATTTGAGAAAAAATCTCAAAAACCCCTACTAAGTTGAAGTCTCTCTAACTGTTCCTTCAGCAAAGCCAGTCGGAACCCCAGGCCAGAGCATGCACTGTTCACCTGCACGCACAGCTGGGTGCTTCACTAAACACTTCTCAGAATCACAGAGTGTCTTTGGTTGGAAGAGACCTTCCAGATCATCTAGTCCAACCTTCCACCCAACACTGCAAGCTCATCACTAAACCATGTCCCTGAGCACCAAGTCCACAGGCCATTTAAATGCCTCCAGGGATGGTGACTCCACTGCTGCCCTGGGCAGCCCATTCCAATGGTTGATAACCCTTTCAGTGAAGAAATGTCTCCTAATATCCAGCCTAAACCTCCCCTGGTGCAGCTTGCAGCCATTCCCTCTGGTCCTGTCACATGTCACCATGGACTTCCACCATTTGAAGCTCTGCCCCACTAGCAAGAGCAAAAGCACATCTCTGCCCCCCAGAATTCAAGACCATAGTTTTTTTTCCTCCTTCTGTTGCAAAACACATGGGAGAAGAATAAACCATTTTCAAGACAACGATGGTGAGAATGGGGAGTGTTATGCAAAACCAGCTTGTCAGGAGAGAACGAAAAAAGAATAAATCAGGTCGTTTCCATGCTAGTCATTTAGAGAATAGTTTCCAACACACAAATATTTGGCACCGGTGAAAATCTGCCTTCTGTGGTTCTGCACTCAACTGTGTAGGCAAATAACTCTTGCAGCAGTACAGAGTATGACTTGACAAAGTACAACCCATTTCACAGTTTTACCTTAGATGTTTGGACATGTTCATGATTTTAAGAAAAAACAAACAAAACCAAAAAATCTAATCAAAAGTAAGATGTCCTTTAAAGACAAAAAAAAATAATAATAAAAAAAAAACCAAACAAAACCCCAAAGGATGATAGGAAGGTAATTTCTGAAACTACATCCTGGAAGTCTGGAAGCACCTTCACTGCCCACTTTCCATACAGCTCTAGAGCACTCGGTGTTTTTCCCTCTCTCATTTGGACCTGTCTTACTTAAATCACAGACTAGACTCCCCATGCGTGTTCTGTAAGTGTTTTTACATCACCTACCTAGATCCAACTCTGGAGAGAGTCAGGAAGGTTCAACGTGTCCACAGCACACAGCTTCCTGCTGTCAGAGACTAGGCTTTTATCCCATCAGGATCACAACCCTGTTATTCTTTCTAAATCCACACCATCAAACCAGAGGGGACAACTCACAACCTCGATGTGTATTTTGACATATACAGGACAACGGTGAGCTCGTCCTGGCACCTTTGGTGACTGTGCCACAGGAAGGATGAGCAGGGGACCCCGAACCCCCGTGCCAAGACTGTTGGGAAGCAGAGGGGGTTTACCCAAACCTCCTCACTCTTCTAAGGCTCGTGTAGGCTTGAAGGTGGCCAGATGTCAGATCCCTCTTCTGCTGGAAAGAGCATCACCTCCAGCACATGGGCCTCATTTTGACTATACCACTGGTGCTGCCTTTTAACAAAAATTGCAATTATCCTCTTAAACAAAGAGCAGCGAGCCCCTCAAGCAATTCCAGTAGCCTGTGCTGTACCCAGGGGACCCCACTGCCACCCACAGTCCCCATCTATCACCCCATCTCCCATCTATCACCCCATCCCCTCCAGTGCTGGAAGCAAAGGAGCAACACCAGACTGTAGTCACCAGAAGATTTTCCACTGGGACATCATCATGGGGTCAAGCAGATGGGGATGCCACAGCCAAGCTCTGCCTCGGGGGCTACAAGCTGAGCAAGCCTTTGAGGGAAAATACACCAAAAACCTCACAATCCTGACCTCTGCAAAAAGGAAATTAAAAAAATAGCATTTTTCCAGGGAGCTTGGTGCAAGGAGCAGTTGAACCAAGTCCCCAGGCAGCGATGGGCACCTGCAGGGCTGGGAGGAGCAGCTCTGCCCTCGGCGTTGACCTGAGCAGCGTGTGATGTGGTGGGGCTAAACACCCAAGCCCCTGGGACCATCCTGACCGTAGGACCCCAGGGTGTGAGAACAGCAAGAGCTGAGGAGGCGGCGGCTTAGTTGCGTGGGGAGCGGGGCGGCCAAGGCGCAGACGCGCTCGGGCTGTGGGTCGCTCGTCACCGCCCCGTCGTCGGGGGCTGTGGCCGAAGCCCCCCGGGAGAAAGGTGGCCGGGGGGATGAGCCAGAGCTCTGCGGACGTTGCAGGTGTGAAAGCGGGCACGCCATGCCCGTGTCAGGAGCTCGCACGCCCGAGGCTCCAGAAGAGCAAACCCACGGCTTCGCAGCGGCCGGAGCTCAGCGACGTTTCACACGGGCAATACAATCGCATCAGAAAGGGACCTCAGCAGGCAGCCTCACCACATCCTCCTACGGCCCGTTGTACCAAATGCTGACTTCGCTTTGTCAAAGCTGTCGGGATGCGTATTGGGGAGGGGGGGCTGTGCACCTAACCCCTCGACACCGCATCACCCTGGCTTCTACTCCCTACCAGGTCCACATCCCACCTCCAAAGCTGGCCCCGCTTCATTCCCAGCCACAGCTTCTGGTTATTAAAAAAACCCCAACAACCATCCCTCCCAAACACTTCTACTTTCAGCTTCTTTTTTTCTCTTTCTTTTTTTTTTTAATTTTTGAGACCTCTTTGTTCACTTTATTAATCTTTCCAGCAAATTTTACTGCCCTGTAACTTGTTTTCATTAGGGCAAGAAGTTAGTTTGTGCTCACTGCAGCCAAGCTGGCCTCCAGTTTACTACTTAAAATACATACCTTAGCATTAAAAATTCTCAACGTCTTAAAAACACAGTAGAAAACTCATTAAAATTAATGAAACTAATCAGAAAGAGGCACCTCTGATGATTATTATTATGCCCTTGCCTCACTGTAAATAATTGAGTGGAGATATTCTTATTACACTTATTATTATTATTACTATTATTAACCCTAACAAGAAGTTTAAAGCATGTTGATGAGAAAGGGAAAAAAGCAGCTTTGCCCGACTAATTAATGACTTAAATAAAAATAAACAGAGGGAGTCTTCCTGATTTTAGCAAAGTCCTGCCTTTTTCCAAGCAGTTAAAAGCAAGACTGACAGCTTTATAGGCAGGGAAATGGGCAGATAAGACAAACACGCACAATACAAACTTGTCCAAAGCTTTTACAGTCTTTCTCTGCACTACTTCCAGCTCATTAAATTACAGTATTACTATAGATTTGCAGCAAAATTATCTTTTATCTCAGCTTCTTTTAAAGCTATTTGGCATTTGCTAGTATTTTCTATTATAAATCTAATTGCAGATTCCAAACAGACAAGGGCTCATTAAGCCTTAATTATGCACATGTTGTTTTCAACAAACATTTTCATTTGGACTGCTGTGAGCTGTAATTGTTCAGAAGGCACCGCAGCCTCCGATTACCCACTTTCCTGGGATGGCAAAAGCTACTTTCAAGTAGGTCACGGCTCAGATGAATAAATGATTTGTAACCTGTGGAGTTTGGGCTCCGGCAGGAACACCGGCAGAGCAGCATCGCCGGGCACTCGGGAGGTGGCAGCAGCAGCCGGGATGCTCCCCGTGCCGGTACTTGCCCCCGCTGAGCTCCGCTCATGGGGATAACCGTGCCTGACTTGGGTGGGTGGAGGGCAGCAGAGGCCCTGGGCATGGGATGGTTATCGGGGCACAGCCACCCTGCCCAGGGAGCAAAGCCAGCGGGCGGGATGTGCCAACAGCACATGGAGGTGCTGCTCACCTTGGACTGTGATCAGCAATCAATCAGCGAATCACAGACTGGGGTGGGTGGGACAGACCTTTAGAGGTCATCTGGTCCAACCCCCCTGCAGAGAGCAGGGACATCTGCAACTAGAGCAGGGTGCTCAGAGCCCTGGCCAACTCCACCTGGGATGGTTCCAGGGATGGGGCAGTGACCACCTCTCTGGGTAACCTGGGCCAGGGTCTCACCTCAGCATCGAAAATTTCTTCATTCTCTCTCATCTAAACCTCCCTCTTACAGCTTAAAACCATCACCCCTTGTCCTGTCACAACAGGCCCTGCTCAAAAGTCTGTCCACAGCCTTCTGACAGGCCCCTTGAAGTACTGAATGGCAGCAAGAAGGTCTGCCCGGAGCCTTCTCTTCTCAGAATCACAGAATGTCTTTGTTTGGAAGAGACCTTCAAGATCATCTAGTCCAACCTTCCACCCAACACTGCAAGCTCATCACTAAACCATGTTGCTGAGCACCAGGTCCACAGGCCATTTAAATGCCTCCATGGATGGTGACTCCACTGCTGCCCTGGGCAGCCCATTCCAATGGTTGATAACCCTTTCAGTGCAGAAATGTTTCCTAATATCCAGCCTAAACCTCCCCTGGTGCAGCTTGCAGCCTTTCCCTCTGATCCTGTCACACATCACCAGGGAGAAGACGCTGTCCCCCGTCCTCGCTCCAACCTCCTTTCAGGTAGCCGTAGAGTGTGATAAGGTCTCCCCTCGGCCTCCTCTTCTCCAGGCTGAACAACCCCAGCTCCCTCAGCCTGGCCTCCCAGCACAGGGGTTCCGTCCCTCAGGTCACTGTTGTGGCCCTAAGGGAAGCGAGGCTCCAGCTCAGGTACGTCTCAGCTCCTCAGCATCTGTGCATGTTCTGCCTACCAGCTGGTCTCCAGCCCAACCCCAACCCTGTGTCCTCATCCAGCATTGCCACAGGCACCACAGGCCAAAAATGTTCTCATTCATCCACAACTGTATGAGGTTGGAGGGGAGCCCTTTTCCCTGCTTGTTGGAGCCATGGCTATGTTTGCACTCTGAAACAAGGGTAACCCACAGGAACAGACGAGCTTTTAATAGAAGGTCAGGCTTCCTTCTAACAGCACAAAAGCTGCATCTGCTCAGACTGCAGCAGTGTTTACAGAGCAGGCACAAGCTGCAGGGTGACAGCATCAAGGTCCTGGGGCCTTCCAACCTCACCCACCCTCCACAACTCCTGGGCCGTGGTGTCCATGTTACCAGAGCGTGGCTCTGCCCCCACCCTGCTGAAGAGTCATTGTGTTCAAACCTCACCAGCCTCCCCTGAGCCTTTTTAGGGGAGCAAAAGCTCCTTCGAATAAGTAATTTCCCACCTAATAAAGGTTTAAGGCTCCAAAGGTAGGCTGGAGGTGCTGGTTGCTTCCAGACCAAGTTTGGCACCGGTGGAAACAATAAAGTGCTAATCCAGTTGGTGTTGCAACCTCTAGCCTAAAATCCTGCCAGCCAGGTATCCCATATACGGTCTCAGGACAAGAGAAGTGGCCAGAAAGGCCTTGTTACAGTAAGAAATTCGCATCTCCCTTCTTCATGTTACTTTCTCTCTTCTCAGTGCAGGAGATGACAAATTCTCTGCCATGTCCCGAAAACTCATGTTGCACTCTGAGAAGGAAAACGTGTCGGAGTAAGCAGGAAATCCTATGGCCTTCCTTATGAAAAAGACAACTTTTCAAGCAATAGTTTGACCTAGAAAGGTTTTCTAGGTCACTTTGACTTGGCATGTGTATGTCCGACCTACTTAATCTAACACAATATAATTACAGAGTTCGTTTTCAACCTGTCGGTGTTGGATCATTCAGCAATTCAGATGTACTGTTTACAAACCCGCTATTTGTATATTCACAAAGAAGATCTCGCCAGGCTCCTTCTGGCAGGGAAGTATTTGCCCTGTTCGACACCAACTCCCGCTGACAAGGCAAAATGGAAAAGCTCCCTTGACAAGCTGAGCTCCCATCTTTCTCACGCAGCCCTTCCCCTCAAATCACGCTGGGTCTATGGCTGTGCTGTCAAAATGCCCCAAGCTGGTCTGCTGCCAGCTTTGCCAGGGGGTGGGAACCCCAAAGGCCTGGCAACCCCAAAGGCCTGGCCCTTCGCTGTTCTATGGGTGCAGCCCACTAATCAGCACGGCCACACCAACAAAGCAAAGGGAGACACGTTACCCTTTGAGCTCCTCGTGCTCCAGTACCCTGTATCCCTCTCGTGAGCCACGGCCACCAAAGTTGCCACCAGAATGGCCCTGATGGGTTCAACAGGGATTTTGGAAGAGGAGGAAAAACTCGTTCTCAGCCCACTGGGCCGCACAGAGAAGATGCACCTCAGTGATGGCAGCTGCAATCACCTGCCTGCTCTGGCTGGCAGCCGCGACTCCCGACTCCAAAGGGGTTTCTTACATCCACTTTAATATTTATTAATTCCTGTACATAATCCAGGCAACGCCTGTTAAAGGAACGATTGAGAGAGGTATTACGGAGTATTGCTCTTCATGTTCGTGTGGCTCAGCCATCAGAGCAGCTGCCTAGGTGGGCTCTATCCTCTCTCTGCCTCATGCAGAAGAAGAAATCATCTGAAGAACCAAAGGGACTTCAGGGCCAGATCCTTGCAAGCAGCCCTCCTTGTCATGGTTCCCACTGGTTTCTTGCAAGCAGCCCACCTTGTTACCAGTTCCCACCCACTGGAAGGAGTGCTGTGCACTGATTCACAGGCTCTTTCCTTCCAGACAAGCAAGCTCTCAGCCCTGGAATGGATCCTGGCCCTGAGCACACTTGCATTCAACAGCTTCAAACAGAGGCTGCAAGGCCAGGTACCAGGATAAACCTGAGGAGCTGGGGACATAGTCCCACTGCACACCTCTCAGGCCACCCACCACACCAGCTGGGTTGAGCAGCAGTTACTGCCCCACAATCTGTGTGCTCATGGAACTGCTCCACCCCAGTCAGGCAGCAGAAAGACTTTACCAGGCACTACAAAAAAGGGACAAACCCTTCCACAAAGGGCTCATGCTCTCATTTTTGAGACTCATTCTTAACTGCTGACCAAAACCAGGACAGCCAAGCTGACCAGGTATGCCAGCACAGGGCACAAAGAGCAGCATCTCCCTCTTCCTTGGTTGCAAATTGTTCCCAAGTCACAGGATGAGGAGTGTATCTCCAAAGGCACATCCTGCTCAGGAAGGCTGGATCCACCAACCAAAGAGCTCACAAAGCAGCAGTTATTTGCACATTGCAAGAAGTTGCCCACAAGGTCAATGCATGGGTAAGAGAAGTCAGTTTTTCTTCCTCACCATAGCAGTCTGGGAGGAGAGGGACCTCCTTACACACGCCACCCCACAAGCATGGGAATGGAGGATGGAGACAACTAGCAGAGCCTAATCCTACTGCTTCCCAAACTGTTGTGATGCCCGTTGAGGGCATACAAGAGATGGGCACCACCTCACAGACTTAGCCAGCATGGTCTGGCTGCTTAAAGCCTTGTGAGGGGGTTCATGGTCCTTCTGCAGCAGAGAAGGATGCACAGTTAAAACAGACATTACACCTCCAGACTGAATGAGATGATACTCGAGTTCAGCTTTGATGCCCTGTGAGATCTTTTTGAACCACTTCTTTCCAGAGAATGGGGTCTTCTGCTCAGGTTCTTACAGTGCCCAAGCCAGATAGCCAGCAAACGGCATTTTTTTAGGTAACGAGATTATTCTCTCATGCTTTCTCCAAAAGCATTTAGTGAGGGAAAGCGATTTCCACCAAACACCCTGCATCCCAAGCCTGGAAGTCACGCCGAGATTCCAGGCCCTCCAGTAGATACGTTTCATTTATATTTCAGCCATACCTCTAAAAAGAGATACAACTTCCCTTCCCCCCCACTTTCAAATTTTTCATAACTGTTAAGAGAAAGAATCCTCCTTGTTCTGAAGCAATGGGGTGCAGCAGGAATTATACCAGTGCTACGTGGTACAGCAGCCACAGACTCTGCTTCAGTTAAACTCCAGCACACTGAAGAAGGTTTTCCTTATTTGACTTTGTATTATAAAGATTCAAGCTTCCTGCAGAGATGAAAACAGTTAATTTTTTTTACTGCCTGGCCATAATCTCTTGTTTCCCTCGCTTGCCCTGCAACCCGTCCCGCTGCAATCCTCTAATGCTACACGTGCAGCATCTTCTCCACCTGATAATTATAGGCTCCATTGTGCCAGATAATTCAGCCCCAGCGAGGCTGCCGGGTGGTTACGTATCGTCAGACCACCTCTTGCTGTCGACTGCAGAAACAGATGAATTCATCACCTTCTCTAGGCGCTAAGTGGGACCGGCCACTTGTGTGCTCATTGGAAAGGAAAACAAGTTTGGTTACTTTAAACAAAATACAATCAATCTCCCAAGGAGCAGAAAGATCAGAGTTTGTATTTCTTGAAAAAAAAAACCAAACATATTATTATATTAAGTCTAAAAATACATATATAACTCTTTGTAAGTCAGAGTGGAAACAAAGGGCAACATGGTTGGATCTGAAGGATGATGCAAATGCTCATGCAGACAACCCCCAAGCAAACACTTTATGGGAAAACTGCATTTATCTTTGCTGCCCACCGGGGCTGTAGCTTCAGTCTGCATGGAGGTATTTACTGCAGGCAGCACAGAAAACACCATTTTGCTACATTCCATCCATCCCTCCCTCCCTCCCTCCCTCCCTCGGGTCTCTGAGAAGCCTAGGACATGCTGCCCACCAACCCCCACCTGCACTCACAGCCTCCTGACCCAGCACGCTGCCTGAATGTATTTACTCTCCTCTGGATTCAGAAATTAGGCTCACTGTCTCCCTCCTGGGGAGGTTCTGCTCTCCCACCACTAGTCTGATCACCCAGTGAAGAGGATGGCATCAGTCATGCCATTCTGACATTCTCCAAGGCTTCCCAGCCAGGATCTCCAATGATGCTGGGGAAGAAGGACCAGGACAGTCTCTGCACAGCACTGGGACACAGTATCTCCAAACTCAGACCACCCACCCCAAACACCCCACTGGGACAAGATGTACATGTGCACATACCAAAGAGACAACCTGCTGTGAATTACTGGAAACTTCAGCCTGAAGAAAAGAGCACGTGCTGTAACACATCCACCATGAACAGGGAAGCAGGAGGACTGAGAGCTAAGTGATGGAGAAGCAGAATGCAGGAGACATGCCAGGAGGAAGAAGCTTTCTCAGAAGACCTCGCTGGAACCGCAGGAGACAGGGGGAACACAAAAAGAGACCGAATGAGTGAGTTTGCAGCAGAATTCCTCCCTTCTCCCTCCCAAGGCACGGAGGAAATACCTGTATTAACTTCTAAGTATTAAAGAGATGGTCAGGGATGAGATAGCAGAAGAGGGGAGGGATCGGGTAATTCCCAAGGATACATGTCCCCATTCACTGCTGGGGCCACAGCAGCTCATTTGTTCTTCACATGATGCCAAATCCCAACAGCCCAGGAGGGCTTGAGACGGTGAGAAATAAAGAAAAATATTTCTAGTGGGCAATATCTGTATCAGGCCCAGCAACAAGCACTGGGTGAGGTTCCTGCAAGCACAACTCATGGACAATCTCAAACGACAGCTAAAGAAGAGGGTAAAGCACCATCGGCAGCAGAGCTGCTGAGGAGGTGAGTCTATCTTCCCCCAGCAAAGGTGAGCACCAATTTGTCCAGTCTGCAGATATGTGAGGGTTAAGACGCTGGCTCCTTCCCTTGCCAGACAAAGGTAAAGCTGTGTCCAGCTGCTAGAAGTTGAAACCCATGAATTTTATCATCCAAGAGTCCCAAAGAAAACTAAAATGTCACAGGCATGAAATCACCAGCAAAATCAGGTGCTCTGCAGAAGAGCTCTGGGTTGGCAAATGCTTCATCTGTCCCCATGAGAGACTTAGAGAGAAAACCAGCAAACTGGGACAACCTAAGACATATTGTAGGGCGAGGAAGACCAGTGACAACAAAACAGCCCCAGAGGATGTGTAAGAGATGAGGACAGTCCCACACTGCAGCCAAACAGCACGGTGCTTCCGAGGGGGGAAATGGCACTTGGGCAGCTCACCCTCAGCAGCCGAGCTCGGGTCACAGAAGAACCAGCTGCTCAGGTGTGTTGGTGCTTTCCCAGGTTTCCTTCTCAGAGCTCTCTACAAAGACAGATCTTTGAACCTACCTTGACTGGAGGTTCAACCCATTTCAATAAAGGTGTGTTTTCTTTGCACCAGCTTCCACTGGTGGGGCTGCTCTCAACTGAAATTCCATTTAAATACAGTTGGTATGCGAGGAACTGAATTAAGCTTAAATTAACATAAGACTGATCTCAACTGCGTGGAGAGTTTCCATACTGAGCTGTGCTTCGGCTTAAGCAAATTGAGGTTTAGATGTGGGTGATGCTGTAAGCAGACCCGATGCGGGTGAGGGCCACGACGAGACTAAGCACACAACTCATTTTTCAAGATGGAAATAGTTAACAACACACCAACAGAAGTATTCAACCAGGTCTCCCATTGCTCTATATCTTTATTAATGACCTGGAAACGAGGCTGCAAAAAAGGTTTGCAGATGGAAAGAACATTATTTAGGTTAATTACAAGTGAGGAAATCTTGGGAATTTCAGAGCCACCTAACCAAGGAGAAGGCAACATCAGAGCAAGAGAAACCCTGTGCTGACAAACACAGACCAATCCACACAGCAAAGAGTGGTTTGAAATCCTTCTAGGCTTTAGCAGGGTTTAAATTAACTGAGCATTAAGCGATAAGACCCAATGATCACATCAACCACCCCGTGCAAAGCTCCACTGGAAGCACAGCAATATCAAAATGATAGAGTGCAAAAATAACAGGTCGGAAAATAACAGAGAAAATACTGTAATGTTGTTATCCACCCTGACAGCACACGCTTCCTGCAGGTGCTGAATTCAGCTCTGCTCAGCCCATTCTTGGAGGAGAGAGATGGAAAAACAAGGGGAGAAAGACGGGAAACCAAGGCCCAGGGACAAGAGAGGACATTTGAAACATGGAGATACTTCGTGGAAGAAAAACGGAAAAGACCCTGTTTTGTCAAAAAAGGAGGTGGAAGAGATGTGATGACGACATCTACAATCACATATTATGGCAAATTGCTCCACGCAGGGATGAAAGCCCCTGGCACAGGGGCCGTTCCCGTGCTCCCCCAGGGAAAGCGCAGCGGCAGGCACTGGCTGGGACCCCCAGCACACGGGGGAGGAAAAACTGCTCCAATCCCACCCAAAACAGGCTCGTTTAGAGGCTTCCCCACGTGGAAAACACGGATAACCGCGCTCATCTTCGGCACGGCGACGAGAGTTTCCGCAGCGCTCTTGCGAGGAGCGAAGCACCAGGGGCCGCTGGAAGGAGAAACCCTCTGCGAACAGAACCGTGTCCTGCCATTTCAGTATCCTACCTCCAAGTGCCAAGTTTTGTGATGCAGATGCAGCTCCCACCGGGGCTGGGTCAGAGGCACGATTCATAGTGAAACAAATCAAGGCTTTGATCACTGAAAGCAGAATTTCACAGCATGCCAGGCAAAAAAAAAAGTAAAATATAGACTTCTACATCTCAAAGCGGAAGATAATACTTACAGGAAAACAAAAGGGAACACATTCATGGCTGGCTTTAGATTTATACCTGTGAGAAGTTTTGCTCCCTCCATCTAAACAACCAAAAAACCCCACAGTGTTTTCAAGATGGTTCATTTCACAGTGCTAAGATCACGTTCTGAGGCAAGAAGCATGAGAAACTCGCAAGCAATGTAAACCCAACCCTGCTTTGGCTTGTTCTGGGGGCTTTGTTTCCACAGCTGTTTCCTGAGCTTCAAGGAGACAAAGCACTTCCACCAAGCCATGGTGCACCTCAACTGACTCAACCAGGGTGGCAAAGCCCAGCTGAGAGGCAAGGGAGCAAATCCAGATGCCCAGCAAGGAGACGTGAAATCCCACCATGAGGTCCAGCTCCGCACTGGTTGCTCCCCCCATCCCAAGTGTGGTGACAGGCAATGGAGCAGCACAGGGTCCCTCGGGACAGCACAGGGACCTGCTGTGCATCGGTATGGTCTCCCTGACAGGAGGTTGGAGCCAGGTGGGCTTGGGCTCTTCTCTCAAGGAACAAGCAACAGGACAAGAGGAAGCGGCCTCAAGCTGCCCCAGGGGAGGTTTAGGTTGGACATGAGGAACAATTTCTTCCCCTTGAGGGTTGGTCCTGTCCCAGCCCAGGATGCCCAGGGCAGTTGGTGGAGTCCCCATGATCCCTTCAGGGGTTTCAAAGCTGTGTAGATGTGGTGCTGAGGGACATGGGTTAGTGATGCCCTGCCAGTGCTGGGGGAACGGTTGGACTCAATGGTCTTAAAGGTCTTTTCCAACCAAAATGATTCTATGAAAACGAAGGGGCAGGAGGAAACGAGCTGAAGGACACAGCTCCCCAGAGCCGAGGCTGCTCGCTGGCTGCGGGTTACAACCGGTTGCATGTGCTGCAGGCAAACTCCTCCTTTGCATGGGCTGCTGCAGCCGGGCCAGACTCCTGCCAACTTTGGCTCCAACTTTCCATCAGGCAATGACTGGATAATTTTTAACAGCCTCTCGTGTTTGAGGACGAAATTTGCAGAAACAAAAACAACGGTAACCACAAAAAAACCCCACAACACCCCAAACAGAAACAACAAAACAAACAACAAAGCACCAACACCCCAGCGAAGCAGCCCCAAACTCAGAGACTGCTCAGCTAAGAACCAAAAAAAAAAACACCAACCCAAAACACCCCACAACCTCCTGCCATTCAAATGGTATTTGAAAGTGAATGAGAATACCGACCAATCACCTCGCCGGCAGGATTCAAAGAACAATATATCCAAACCTCAGTGCTGCGGCCAAGAATATATTTGCAATGCAGGAACACTCCGGTAGCAGCAAGAGAAGCCGTTTGCAGGAGTAAATGAGGTTATTTTGGCAGCAGAGCGGATGTAGCAAACAAGCCACTTTAACTGAATATGGTAAACAGAGATGGAGTGATTATAGCAAGAATGAATGTAATAGGGCTCCGAGCTGCTTTGAATTCCCTCGACTGACCACAATATCTGATAAAACCAATGGAAAAAGTTCTGGTTTCCTCTTGCATATAATTGATTATCTTACTGAGATCTACTGTTTTATATACACACACACAGAGCCCTCTGAAATTCAGTTACTTGGCGATGCTGCCAGAAATAACCCCGAGCAGGAACAGTTAGATGGTATTTATTTTTGTCTGGGGTCACGGACTCCAGAAGTGAGAAAGGATGCAAAGCCCTCTCCTACGGTAAGCACCTGGGAGGTTTGCTCTGAGTAGCTGTGGTGTAACCACTCTGATCGACACACAACCGACACAGCTCCTTACCTGCTTTTAATAGAGGGAAGGAACATGCTTCATGCCATTAATCAGAACTACTGCAGGGCTCTTTTCCCTGACAAAGAAATGCTAAATTTAATTTATTTAAAAAAACCCAACAAAAGTGTGTCTCTTCTCCCAAGTGACAAGTGATAGGACAAGAGGAAATGGCCTCAAGTTGCACCAGGGGAGGTTTAGGTTGGACATGAGGAACAATTTCTTCCCCAAAAGGTTGTCAAGCTCTGGAACAGGCTGGCCAGGGCAGCGCTGGAGTCCTCATGACTGGAGGGATTCCAAAGCCATGGAGATGTGGTGCTGAGGGCCATGGTTTAGCAGTGCCCTGGCTGTGCCGGGGTAACAGTTGGACTCTTAAAGATCTTTTCCGATTGAAACGATTCTACAAAAACATGCCAGTGGAATTTCCCCAGTGCCAAGAGTTGGCAAATGGAGGTGATGGTGAACAGCTGGAAACGTTCCTGGTGCAGGCCTGTGGGATACAGTCAGGTGACTGGAGCGCAGTGATTTGGGATTGAGAGGATGGAGAAAGCAATGGGTCCATCCTCTCTCCCGCCTGCTGTTAGCTTCCCCTCGAGCAGCTGCAGCATGAACCAAAAAGAGTTTTGCACAGGCCAGTTGGGATCTTTGCAGCATCCCATGGCTGCTACCACCTCCTGGGTACAAAACACATCTCTGCCTTAGCTTTGGCCAGAAGTTATTAACGAACAAAAAATAACCCTAAAAATCAAGCAAAAGAAAACCCAACGGGACCTGCAAGCTCCGCTCGCTCTGGCAAAGGCAAATGCTGCAACCAAAACGTGCCAAAAGCTCGTTGGGTGGGGGGTGGTCCAGGGCTCGGCAGGGTGCCGGGAAGCACGGTGAGCTCGCTCGCCGACGGTGGGAAGGAGCCAAATATCCACACAAACAAGTTTCCTGTCTGAAATTAATTTACTTACTGAAACAGCACTCAGCAAAACCTGTGATTAATATTTTCCTCCCCAGGCTCCTAACATGACAAAACAATAATTAATGAATTATGAAACTGAATCCGAGTTACAGTAAGTGTGAAAATATTATTGTTTCTTTCATCTTCCCTTCTCTTTATCCCTCCCAGTGGTGGGGGACACTGAGGCCCGTGTAGGCAGCGCAGGGCACGGGCAGCAGCGGGGTGAGCTCCTTGCCTGCCCTGCCTCCCAGGGTGATGCTCTGTGCTGGTAGGAACATGGGGCTGACTTTTTGGCACCTGGTTACTTGGCACCCTGCTCAGCAGAGGAAAACCAGCCTGGAGTCCCAGAGGAGGGTGGTGGTGCAGGGGAAGCAGTGTTGCAGGCATGGTGGGGAGCCAGCCCGTGCTTTTTGGTCCCATGTCCATCCCTGTGGCATAGCTATTCAATGTGACCAACCAACCTAAAGGCAGCTGGAAGATTCAATCCTAAATACCATGTTCTGTGTTATTTTGCCCCATGTTTTCAATAGCCACCATCCTTTCATCCATTCCCCTTTATGGCACATCACTCCCTGGCCATGCTCAGGTCTCATGCTGCCTGCATCCCAAAAGCACTCACGGGCACATAGCAGACTGGGCTTTCTAAGGGATCACTCACAGCTGGAATAAACCAGCAGGAGAGGGTTTTAAATGATGGCTTTAGCA
>WUAM01000319.1:1710822-1722191 GCA_024336885.1 Actenoides hombroni | reverse complement strand
GCTGAGGGGAGACCTTCTGGCTCTCAACAGCTCCCTGACAGGAGGTTGGAGCCAGGTGGGGTTGGGCTCTTCTCCCAAGGAGCAAGCAGCAGGACAAGAGGAAGCGGCCTCAAGTTGCCCCAAGAGAGGTTTAGGTTGGGCCTGAGGAACAATTTCTTCCCTGTATGGGTTGTGAAGGGCTGTCCCAGGCTGCCCGGAGCAGTGGTGGAGTCCCCATGATCCCTGGAGGGGTTTCAAAGCCGTGGAGATGCGGTGCTGAGGGACATGGTTTAAGTGGTGAGCTGTGAGTGCTGGGAGAACAGTTGGACTAAATGATCTTAAAGGTCTTTTCCAACCAATACAATTCTCTGTTCACACACTTCTCAGGGCTAAGATAACATTTCTGTAAGGAGAGGAAAAGCCAACGAGGTGAGCTAACCATTACCCTCCTGGAAAGCCACCTTTGGGTTCCTCCCTTGTTGTGGACATCAACCCAGGCATATCTTCAGAGTTGACCACCCTTTTTTCACCCCCCCTTCCCCACCTGCCATTGGCATTTCAGGGAAAAAAAAAATGACTGAGTCTGGGTTAAAAGCCAAAAGGACTTTGCAAAACTTTTCCTTCACACCTCTGCTTCCCAACTCTTCCCATCGCAGCCCTTCCAAAGTTCTCAGTAACCAGCACAGAAACTCTTTCTAGGTAACTAGCGTGGGTGTGCTGAAATACTCTTAATGATGGCCTCATCTGGAATTGCTTTATTAATATTTATTAAGTGATCACTAGCTGCAGGTACATTCTTTAATAACTTATTTATAAAGCATGCTATAAAACACATTAAAAATACATTCTTTAACAGATAACACTATAACAAGATGCTGTAAAGCAAACTATAAAACCTAAATGACGGTTGTACCTGAACTGAAAACACACTGGAGGCTAAGAAAAGCTGGGAGAGAGGAAGGGAAGCTGGACCCAACATGCCTGGAAACAAGCAGTACCTTTTGGTGGAGCGGAGGGTTTATTCAGGTGACATTTAGAAGGATAAATACGAAGCACTGGGCTATTCCGCCTCATGGCTATGGGCAAGCAGAAGGTAATGGGCAATCAGAGGGGAACATGCAGGTGATGAAAAATTATTCCCAAGCAGGGTGGGAAAGGGCTCCTGTTGCTACTTGTGGGAGGGGATGGGACCTACCTTGCCCGAGTGCAAAAAAGGATGGCTGGGCACGGCAAGACTGCAGGGGGGACCCAACCTGAACTATGGATGGATGGAGTTTAAGGAAAGGCGGATTTAGATTCACCAGCAGGGAAAGCATCCAGCCAGGAAACTCCATCCAAACCCAGCCCACCTTTCCTGGAGAGGATGCACGGAGGAACAAACCAGGGAGGAAGGCATTTCAAATGGGACCGAGTGCCAGAAGCACCCTTTGGGAGCTGCTCGCAGGAGCCCAGGCCAGGCTGATGGATCCAAAAGGACTCTGCCGTAGTCTCCTCCATCTCTCTGACACTGGATGCACCTCGTACAGAATTACCCATGGATGGCAAAGCCCTGCCAACAAAAGCCTCAAGCACGATGCCCCTGTGAGCACACGTGGTACCACGTGTCCATGTGTCCCCGCGACACTGCAAATCTGGAGCAAGGGGCAGGAACCCTGAAGCAAGTCAGCTGTTTCTCCTCACCCTTCTTCAAAAGCTCTTGGAGGTTCTCAACCCATGAACACTCATCAGCCGTGCATCAGCAAGACCCAACCAGTGGTATTTCAAAAACTAAGTTGAAAACATTGACATGAACCAGAGGAGCAGGGAACAGGACTGGACAATAAAGCAACCATCTGACCCCAGCAGAGCTGCTTCCAGCTCCTGCCCTCCTACAGAAGCAGGCACAGCTCTCTGCCCCATATAAAATATTTGTACATCCTACGTAATGTAGAGTCCTATTAAATAACTTGACTCCCATATTTTTCATAGCAGCAAATTCCATGAATTTTGCATTGAATAAAAATTTAGCAATCATAGCAGTTGCTAATTTCTGTGCTGTGCTCAGAGCAGCCTTTCACTTCCCCATAATGATTTTAAAACATTATCCTGCTGTTTCCTTTTTTCTCTGCCTGGCATTGAAGAGCTCTGCAAACTATTTGAATAGTGCTGCTCTGGAAAAAAAAAAAAAAAAAAGAAAAAATTCTGTAAGAGAGAAAAAATTAAATTCAATCATCACTCTACCCTCTGTGAACTGTGAAAGTCTTGGGAACATGAAAAGGTGCTTTCTAAAGGATGTTAAGCATTCAAAAGATTAGACTGCAACGTGCAATTAAATGTGTTCCACAAACCTTTGTCAGAGTACCCAAAACCTTACTTCGGCGTGAACTTAAAATCCTCCCACTGGGAGCTTGTTCAAGTGGTTTCCTTTAAACCTGTACTTTAGATATTCCATACCTTTCACTTTTATAATTCTTCGGCATATGCTAACGCTGGCAGAGTTAATAGTAACTGACTAATTTTAAACCCTATGATTACTGGAGCTGATTTATATAGTAGCTTCACTTCACAATACTGCGAATCATGCACGCGGTAATTGCCAAGTTCAATTTTAGCTCTGTCATACTGAAGCATTAGTTTTTATGCCTCAGCTGTTGCCTCCTCCATGCTATAGAGGTAAGTTGATAATGCAGGAGGTTTTGCTGTTAAATATCATAATATTATGATACCCTGTGTCAGATTCTTGCAAGCTTTGTGAGCTATGCATCATCTATTAACTAAATACTTTATTAAAAGGAAGGGTTTGAAAAGGTTTCTATGCTAATTTAGCTCAGAACACTGAATACTGGAGAGGAAAAAAAAATTAAATAATTTTATTCACCACCAAAAGTGACTTGGTGGAGAGCAGCATTCACTGTCATCGAGACTCTGGTAAGAGCTGCAAAGGGATCAAACTAAAGCCTGTAAACAAATACCTTCCAAGTGAGGCCCCTCACCCTGGCCTCTGGCCACAGCCTCCTGACACCTGGAGGAGCAGTGCCAGGAATTGTTTTACCCACAACATCAGGAGCTTCTGGGCTGCAGGGCTCTGGCCATGTCCAACAGCAGGTAGCATCTCGACGGCATCTCGGGGCAACCTTCCCTCCTGTCTTCACAGATGCAGCTGGCAGGGCTCACAGAGCAAAGGTGGGACATGCAATGGGGAACTGGGAGAGGAGAGGGGAGAAACCAGACCCCCTTGCCACCAAGAGATGGGGCTTTGCATCCCAGGGATGAGCTGCCCAACTACTGCTGCTGCCCCTCAGCTGAACCAATATACACAGCTGAGCATTACCAATCATCTCTTTGTAGCACTTGGATTCACCCATCTCCTGGGCTGCATGTTTTCATTTTTTTTAATTATTTTTAAATGAAATTTCCTCATATCACATTTAACAAATGTGGGCCAACTGGAACTGCCTTCTTTTCCCATTCACATGTGTCACTGGTCCCTATGTCAACTACTGTCAACTGAAGTCCTCAAGCACCAGAGAAGGCTTTATGCCATCACTGGATGCGCAAGACTCAGTCCCAGGGGATGGAGACTGGGTACCCGCTCTGTGCCAGGAGGAATTCTCCATCAGATGCTGATGGGGCAAAGAACTGAGGTCTCTGCAGTGGTCCAGAGCTGATCTTTGCAATCCTTTGTATGAAAACAGCACGATGCTGCAGGAAAACCCATCTTCACACCTACACGCTCGTGCGGGTTGGACAGTCTGTACTCATTCCAGGTCAGGCTGAACAGTGCTCTGAGCAACCTCATCTAGTTAAAGGGCCCTGCTCATTACAGGGGGATTAGACGAGGTGACCTTTAAAAGTCCCTCCCAACACGAAACATTCTGATTCTATGGTTTTAATCCCTTCCTCTCCTTCACAGCTCCCTCACCCCCAGGCAGATACAGAGACCCCAACCCAAGCCAACACCCACATCCTCTGATGCCATCACTCAGCAGGCACTTGGCCATTCACCAACTGGGGGCATTGTCTCTATCAGCATCATCCTTCCCACAGAAACCCCAGCTTTTACATACACACAGGACAGACATGAAGCTCATGATATTCACCAACAACACGGATCAAGCTCCAGCTCTGCAATTTGTTCTTAGGAACTCAGCAAAACCCCCATGGACAGTGGTTATCAGTTCAACGGTCACTTTTCCTATTAACCCTCCCATCACCGTAGCAAGGCGACGAGCACGAAAGCAAATGAGTTCCTCTTTTACCATTCCACTTTTTCCAAAAGGAAAAGAAACAAGACAATGTGCTAAACAGGGAGCATCCTGCAAGCTTGGAGAGCTGCACGGCTCAGAGCAGCACCCGTGGCTCCTGTACCGCAGGCAACCACGTGCTCTTTGCAGCGTTTCGGACGAGAGGGACGTTTTGCACAGAAAGAAAGAGGAAGGAAGAATGTGAGAATTTCTGCCAAGCGTGCGGTCACTGGGAGGAAGGAATAGGATTGATGAATTTTTCAGCTTTGATGATTTTGGTAAAACCATAAGCCACGTGCCTCATGCTTCAGGAGACTACCTCACAAATTAATCGACCACGCTGCCCAGGGAATTCAAAGGTGGAATCGATTTGTTGGTGTCCGAAGGCCCATTCTTGCAACCCACTAGTCTTACTTAGCTGGCCAGTCTGACTTGTTTTAGAGCCTCTTCTGAAGTCAGTGCTGCTGAAACGCAGCAGCCTGATGCAA
The DNA here is from genome assembly GCA_024336885.1 of Actenoides hombroni. Lineage (NCBI taxonomy): Eukaryota > Metazoa > Chordata > Aves > Coraciiformes > Alcedinidae > Actenoides > Actenoides hombroni. The sequence continues at coordinate 1,717,501 of WUAM01000319.1, read as the reverse complement.
ACTGCTGGTGGCTGCATCAGATGCTGCAGAACAGTTGTAGGATGCTGGTAGCATCTCTGTCTCCAGAGGCCTTCTGCAGCTAAAGAGGAGCTTAACCCACACTTCCTCACTTGTATTGCACCTGTACTTAAGATCACGCAATGATTTCCCAGAGCTCAAACTCCCCATCACAGTGAAGGAAGACACCGCAGCCCAGCAGTGGTCTCACCAAGCGTATGACCTCCAAGAACAACTATTTCCCCAGCAGCAGGCCAGGGAGGACCAATCTCGTGTGGGACACCAGCCTCTCTCAGCACACAGTGCAGGACAGTGCTCCAGTCTCAGGTACCCTGTACCAGACATGCACAGAACTTGGCAGCACTGAGATTCTTCTGAAAAATAACCCTGGAAATAAACTTTCTGGTAGCATTATCATTTCTCTCTCCTCTACATACACACATAGATACACTTTTCTCCAGCTTTGCTGTTTTTCTTGGAGACCATCCTTTACCAGGTGCTTGCTCAGTGCCCAGCAGAACCCATTTCAGCTGGGGCCTCAAAACTCTGCTGGACCACACGTAGTTGCAATAACACCTAAGCCCAAGTTTTGTGATCTCTTAAGTTTAAACAAAGCCTCATATCTACATAAGGCACAGAGGAAGCCAGCAGAGCTCATCTGTCCCCTCTGCTCACGCAGAGCTGGGACTCTCTGCTGTCACCACTACTCACTTGCCTGCAAAGCAGTTGGGGAGGTTTGCATCCAGTGGGCAAATCTTTGGCACATGTACAAGGGCTGGAGCTTGCAGAACACTTTTACCATCCATAGTTCATGGCTTCACCCCAGCTTTGAGCTCTGTATCACTTTTGGACAGAGAAGGGGAAAACAGCATCCTGGGGGGGGAGGCTGCAGACCAGGAGCTCCAGAGCCCAGACCTGCACGAGCAGCACATCACATAGAACCCTTCACAGAAAACACCTCCTGTCCATAGCAGGGAATCAGTCCCTCCAGCAGGATCTCCAAGGGATCCCCCTCCTGCATTTTACAATTTGGAGATAACCAACTAACTGCAACATTAAGCTTAAAATAAAAAGACTGGTGCCTTTGCACAAAGAGACCTCGACTTCTCTTTCTAATGCATTGAGCTGCTTTCAAAGTGTCACTTATCGCACTGGAAACAAAACCAAACAACAACAAAAAAGTCCTCATTATTTTGTGTGAAAGAAAAAGAGGCAAGCAGGTGGCCTGGACTGCACGAGTCTCTTACCAGGCGGTTATGTGACTAAACTGAACATTTACACAGGTCTGAAAAATGGTTTGCAACGGGCATGTAGACAGCAGAGCTACCAGATGTTGCTCTAATATTCGCTATATTACATCATTGGATACTGCTCGCAAATCAACCTGTGCCAAGCTCTCAGTCTCTGCGTGTGCATCTGCAGCTCTGGTGAGCAGGGAAGCCTGTTGTGCCCAGGCCATGCAGGCAGATGTGCTGCTGCTCGTGCACCTTGCACACCCCAGAGCCCCGTGTGCAACTACTGACAGGCACCCGGCATCAGCGCCGAGCACTCTCCCCCTGCATCCCATCACGTGCTGTCAGACTGCGGTTTAGTTAGAAAAAGAAGAAACCCAAGAAAACCCTCAAACTGCAAGGGTAAGTTGGTGTTCAGATGAGAAAATAAGAGACACCGCACCAAAGTCTATTTACTCACCTGCTGACGTGGGGAGGCTACATTTAAAACACTGAAAACTTTCTTGGCTCCCTGGTTAAGCGCTGCTGCCCCCAGCTCCACAGCCCAGTCCCTTCCAGTTTCAGATGTAAGTGCTTTAACCAATTTGCTGGGTTATGAGATGCTGCTTCACTGAGGTGAGTGAAGGGAGGAGGGAAGAGGAGCATGAAGAATTACATCAAGAACCAGCCCTCAGAGACCTGTCTGTGATGCACATCCCACATCAAGCTGTCAGCCCCCAGCATTCAGCCCCGCCGGGATTTATTTGCTCCAGAGGAGGAATTTTGCACTCAACTAATGTAAGCCCAAAGTGCTTTAAAAAAAAAATAAAATTCCTCTAATAGAGACATTACAACAGCCATTATTTTCCTGTTTAGAGTTAAACTGAGCAAATACAAAGGTAACATTATTTTAAACAAACTGCCATCATCACAAAAAATGGATACCAAATATTCTGCTCCACTATATGGTGAATTTGACATTATTTTTCTGCTCTTGAAGGAGTCACACTCATTGGCCAACACCAGCTTGTGCAGGACCATGATAAACTGGGAAACACTTCCCTCAAAATCCTCTTGCTTAATAACAGTTAAAAAAGCTCTGTTGAATAATATATTTCATCTCAAGATCCCTTTCCCCTTGTTTTCTAGAGAAGTGTATACTCCAGTGACACAATAAATAAAAAAATAGAATTATTTCTAAATTATTCCCAAGTACTACAATCTTGAAAGTATTCCTAGTTGTCTGTGACTTACCACTGGGTTTCAATTTCCCTGCCCATCCCACCAGCATCTACAGTGACCAGGAGGGGTCTGTGTTTGCCACGACAGCTGTATAGATCAAAAGCAACTCCGAGGAAGCAACCAGACGGGCTCCGCAGGCATCAAGCCCGATCCTTGTATCCTCCACGCCACGACACTACTCGTTCAGACCCTCTCTGGCTTCAGTCTTCTTTTTCAGAGCCTGGAACTTCAGGTCACGCTCAGAAGAAGGGCATCTGGCCCCCACCAGCATTAACTGCACTCTCTGACAAGACAGACGAGTGATGCAATCGGAGCGAGCAGAGCTCCGTGGCAGCAGCCAACCTTCACTGGAGTCCCTCAGCAGCTGCAGTCTCACGGGCTTTGAAGTGAGCAGCCCTGGCAGACACACACCAGCTGTCTCTTACACCTCCAGAGCTCCCACACCTTTATCGAGCGACGACTGGGAATTTGTACGGTGGGTCCACCATGCCCTGAGGTTCCCCAGGCTTCCAGAACAAGCTTTGCGTGAGGACGGTTGACCTCTTTAAGGTGATTTTTATATGTCATGGAGATACCTGTTGCTTACGGGCTCACCTTCTCCGAAGCAACCCAAAGCTGACACTGTCACCACTCCGGTGGTTATTTCTTCACAGGGAAACTCAGAGCCGAGGTGGGCACAGGTTTGCAGCAGGTATGAAATCCTGCGATGGCCGAGCCGCTCTCCAACCCTCTTGCGTGAGCAGTGCCAGGGGAAGGGATCCAAAGACAGCTGCAGGTGTGAGCTCGTCTTCTCCAAAAGCCAAAACCACTACAGTGGCTTTGCACAAAGCCTTTCCTCTCTCTGCCCCATCATCTCCTGTGAATGCCACGGGGAGTGTGGATCTCCAGCAGCAAATACCCTGCTGTGCACTGCCCCAGTTTATAAAGCTCTTCTGGAGCGGAGGTTCCACAGCTGCATCCCCTGTGCTCCCAGCAGGTCTTTTTGGTCCTCAATAACTTGACTACGAGCAACACGGAGAAGAAGTGAAGACTATTACAATTTCTCCCACCACTAGGCCAGTCGCTCGCTGCTGTTGCTGAGCCTCGTGTGGATTATATCCCTGAATTGCTGTAGAGTTGCACTCCCTCCTGCAGCCCCAGAAGGATGCCCAGCACAGGCCACTACATATGGCTGGTGTGAGTCACAGCACTGGTCCTCAGCCCAAACGGCAACACTGCAGGTCTCAATGATGCTCTGGAGACAACCTTTTTGATCCTGAGGCACCTTATAGGAGCACACCCCAGAGTCCTTCCATCCCTGTACTTGTGCCATAGGATGTATGCAGATATACCAGTAGGTTCAAGAGCTGCTGGAGGCTCCCAAGAACATGCTCTTTAACATCCAGTCTCACTGTAATGCCACCACAGAAGAAAAACAGGAGCCAGGACACCAGCACAGCTTTGGCTGGATCCAGCCCCTGAACTCCAGGGCATAGCTGCACTCATCCCATTTCATCCCTAGTTTGAGAGGTGGCATTTTTTAGCTGAAACTTAAGTGACACATGAACATGGCATCCTGAACACACAGGCTGATTGTTGCAGAGCATCTCACAGCCGTGCTGCAGTGCAGCAGGAGCTTCAGGCCAGCTTCCAGCCAAGGAGCCAGCCTGAGCACCCTTTAATTCTGTGGCAGTGCAGATTAATTGGACATTATTAATTGGAAGTAGATGTACAGCTATCTTAAGCATCCATCAACCTCAGAAAAGTTAATTCATTAGCCTTTCTGCTCCAGAAACAAGCTCTGCCTTCATTTACACCTCTGCAGATTCACCGGCTCAGAGGAGGTTTCAGAGATGTAACCCAGGGAAATTTTATCAATGAATTCAAATCTTGAGTTAAATCAGAAGGAGAAATGGATTTATCCTAATCCCCTCCAAACACTCATCAGCATCACCTGCCAGCTCAACAGGATTAAATCTCTTCTTAATCTCTGAAAAACACTGGAGTATATGGGGAAAGAGTGTGGGCGCACAGCAGTAGTGAATCTCTCTCTCTCTTTTTAGTTTCATTTAAAATAATTCTGGCTGCCAAATCACATTAAGCAGCATTCGGAAATTCATTTAGATCTTTGCTAATATCACTTTCCAGGTAAACAAGCGGAGCGTGCACACTTCAGAGGAGAGCCCCCACTACCTGGCAAAGGAGAAGAGATGCCCATGCAGCAGCCTCTGCAGGAGCACAGGATCTCCCCGGAGATGCTCCAGGAGCTCGAATCCCACCAGCTGGCTGGTGGCAAGCACGGGGACCTCACCGGCAGGCTTTGCATGGACCGTGGGCAGCGATGGGGTGGAGATGCAGCAAGTCACTTTCTGGTGCTAGCGCGGATCCACACAGGGAGCATCCACCGACGCCGCTGCGAACTCAACAGCTCAAACACAGCCCCTGCTGCCAAAAGCTTTGCTGGGCAGGTACCACGCTCTACAAACAGCTTAAATCCCGAGAGTCTTGCAGGGTGTTTTCATACCTCCTACTAAAAGTGCCAGTGACAAGGGCGATACTGGCTGAGATGGGTGCAGATGTCGTGGCCGGTGGCATCCCACTGCCGGTGGGTGCCAAGCCGAGGGGACCCCCGGGGCACAACGTGGGTGACGGCAGAGGAGTCAGCGCAGGGGCGAATCCCACGGAGCTTTGGGAGCACCCGGATTAGAGCGTTAGCGTGCGATTCGAGGTTTACATAACACCACCAACCGATTTTGGCAGAGACAATTGGTATTAGCAAGGAAAAGCGAAGCATCAGGAACAGCCGGCAGAGCAAAGAGACACCTCTCGCGCAGCAGCCCCCAGGCTAAAAAAGAAAATAAATAGCAAATGCAACAGAAGCGACACATGGACAGCAGGGAGGAAGAGGGGAGACCTCCACGAGGGGAAGCGAAACCTGGATCACAGCCGAGATCAGCAGGGAATTAAACTTTCCTTTCTCACCTCCTTCCCAACCCCGCCGGACTAAGCTTTCTGCTTTATTAAGGCGCTGCAGTCACCGTGCCAGTTAAACCCAGCGAAGGGAAAGCCGCTTCGCACCGGGCTCTGAGCTCTGAGGTCTGAGCAGATCCTGCTGAGCCACCTCGGCCCCAGGGACGCTCATCTCAGAGCTCAGTGACACCCGGGCAGGGACTCAAGGCACCGATGGCCTTGGCTGAGCAGACCCACGGAGTCGGACAACGTCCCATTGCACAAACTTCAAGTAGCAATTTTTAAGCCAGCTCAGCCTGGCTGCTGCTGGGTTAGTAGGATTGAAGGCTTCGTTTAGCCCCATATACAGCAGGAATTTCAAAGAAGGCTGGATCTCCCCCTTGGTTTCTCTCAGCGGCTCCAGCTCTGGCCAAAGGGACGAGGCCACCAGTCTCAGGTGGCCCAGCTAGCCCCATCCTGCTCTACGTGCCACACTGACACCGGGAGCAGCTGTGATGTGCACGCCCACGCTCAGAGAGCAGGACAGCAACCACCAGCCCTATTTCACAGCATCTGAGGACATCTGGCCCCTCAGCACTGTGGCCTGGTGACCTAGCGATGGGAAGAGACACAGCAGCTCTTCAGAAACCTCTGGGTCCTGCAGCCTTCCTGCTATAACTGTGTTAAGCAGGGAGCCAGCTTGCTCTCAAGACCTTTTTTTTTTGCCAAGTAGAGGATGCCTTCCAAGCTGGCACCATCCCCATGTTCATGGCACAATGACAGCTAAAGCCCCAGATCCAGCAGCACACTCCTCCTGCATCTGAAATACCCAAGATTTACAACTCTGAGGGCAGATGAGAAGCCCCAGTTGAGCTTTAGACCATCATAAGACAATTCCACAGACAATGATGTTGAAATCCACATTTTTCAGACAACTAACTTAGAGCAGTGCTTTTCTGCAAATGGGAACTGCATCTGTGGCTTCACATGCAGCTTGTGGGGGACGGCTCTGGGTAGAAGCACTTAAAATGAATCAAACTTAGTACAAACCGAAAACAAATTTCCCTTATAACCCTGGATTTGCCCATTATACAAGCATCCTATTTTGATAACAACTATCACATCTTTACATTTAGATCCTGCCTATATTCCCTGAAATACCCTGCAGAAGAAAAGGCTCTGGGGAGACCTTCCTATGGCCTTTCAGGACTTCAAGGGAACTGACAGAAAGATGGGGACAGACTTTTGAGCAGGGCCTGTTGGGACAGGACAAGGGGTGATGGGTTTAAACTAAAAGAGGG
>WUAM01000319.1:1674358-1703099 GCA_024336885.1 Actenoides hombroni | reverse complement strand
CAGCCTTTGCCACTGGTGTTGGCTTCCTCCTCCCCGAGGCGTGGAGACCCACAGCCTCCCATCCCCTGCCTTTCTACACCTCTCCATCTTTACAGATCCCGCTGCTGGAAAGGCAGCACCCATCCGTGGCCACCCCCAGCCCCCTCTCCTTGCCATTACCCTCCAGCTCCCCATGGGCCGGGGCTCGCAGGGGAGCCCGAATCTAGCGGGTGCGGTGGGAGGATGCTCTGGGTGGGGATGCCCTGGGCCGTGCTGGATGACCCCCTCCTGTCACCCCCACCACGGGCTCTGCACCTCCCGCTCCCTTCTGCACATCTTACAACAGGCCCCTTAAAAAAACCAGCCCAGTGAGAATATTCTATACGGAGCAGTTTTTTGCAGTATCTTGTTCCACTCCCAGATACAGTGAGTTACTGCAGCCGATCCATATGCTCACAGGCAGCCAGGACAGGACTGATAGAGTCACTTTTCTGGCAAATCTCTGATGGAAATGGCCTTTTCTTTTTTTTTTTTTTTTTTTCCTAAACGTCATGACTACAAAGGTGCATTTGCAATATGCACCCTGCAGGACTCTGTAGCTGGAAAACTGAGCTAAATAAATGCTGACTTCTTCCACAAGCCTCTTTCGTTGCAAGAGTGTGACCAGCTCCTGCCAAATTCAGGAGCAGGGAGGGGGGCCAGGGTTTCGAGGGAATGCCAGCTCTGGGAATCAAGTGATTATGTAAAAAAACACAGCTCTTATTTAAATGAAAACCAAGATTTTAGCCCTCGTGATGGTGCAAAAAATGGACCAGGGGATAAAAATTGATTTGGGCATAAAACTTACTTCACATTTATTATTATTTTTCAAAGCATATGATTTTTATTTTTTTTTTCTGGAGAATCAGCATCACTCCTTCTGCGTTTAGCAGTGAAGCAGGTCGACTTGCGGGAGTTGTCCACGAGGTGAGCTGCTCCGAGGGCTCCTGGTCAGAGGCGTTACAGAAACCTATCATATTTTACATTACAACTCTGAAGATCTGTGTTCAGCTGCTCCACGCTCTTCCTGGCTTGCACACATCTAGAAAGGGCTGTTTTTTCCTCCCTCCTTGTTTCAGCGTATACTGAACTGACATGTCAAATTATTAGAGCTCCATTATTTTGGTAAAACCCTCCCGAGTAGAGTGACTAGTATATTACAAAGTATGAATAATTAAAACTAAACGAGAGTTGTCAAAATAATGGAACAAAGTGTATTTTATGCTGCATTATTCTGGCTTGTTTATCCACAAAGTTCAGTAATTAGTAAGCAGCCTCTGAGTCATTAGTATGAATTAGCAAGGTTTTCCTGTATTATTATCTTTATTAATTATCATAATTATTATATTTCATATATTGTGGAGTCTATATTGCTAGAAGCTTTACAGTTAAGGCTAAATTGGCTTTTTCACTTAAAGCAGGATTTAATTCTGTTTTTTCCTACAGAAATTACCACATTTGGTCACTGAATTTGCAGCATCTCCTCAGCAGATACAGCCCAATTTCTTTTTAATGCCTGAGACACCCCAACGGTCCCATTCAAACCAGTTTAAAAGCTCATCTTTCCCAAACGAAACAGCATTTCCTTAATATCTCCTCAGATCCCTGGAGCACGAGATTTACAACAATCAGCCCTGTCAAACTTTGCACATTCATCTGCCATCGTTAGACCTCAAACAGAGACTGATCTGAAAAACCCGTCGTCACAAAGTGTTATTGCTATTAATATCCATAAATGCCTTTTTTCTTTTTCTTTTTTTTTTTTTTGGATATATGCCAAGGGAAGCTGGTGGAGGAAATGCTCTTCATCAAACAAATGTTCTTACAGATCACCTCATGTCTTCAGTGTTCCTACTTGTTAGACTGTTAGATGAAGATAACCTGGTGGAGCTGAGCATCGGTCGGCTTCCCAGCATGACCCCTCACCAGGGCTTGGAGAAGGACATGTCACGAGGTGCCTCCAGTCTCTGCAGTGCTCCGTTCACACTATGTCAGGCGGACCTGCCCAAGCACGTTGTGTTTTCAGGAAGCCTCCAACTGGTACCTGCTGTTAAACCCTTCTATGACCTGTTTGTACCCATGTTTCACTGTATTTTGTCCCTTGTGGCAGTTTGGTGTCTGCCCTGAGGAGAAAGTGGAGGTCTACCAGGAGATGCAGATTTGTCTAAACTGCTTTCCTCTAGCACTTTGATGTCCCTCTTTACGCAGGATGAACATTATACAACCTCTACCCACCAAGGCAGGGGCGTTGATGGTGCAGAGCTTCCTCCTGTCAGGCACATGGCACACAGTACATCTCACCTGAGCAGCATGGGCTTGCCAGACTCCTGAGAGGACTGCAAAGGTACAACCAGCACTGACCAAGTTTTTGATGAGGGTGATTGCATGTCCGGAGCTCCACACCAGTGCGTGCACACAGCAGACGTGCTCCTGCTGTGTCATCCATATGTGGATTGCAGCATTGCTCAGGAAGGATCAAGGTGCCCCTTCTACCCCAGAATGTCTCTCTTTGGGCTCTCTGTTGTCCAAATGGAGGGAGCTGAATGAATTCAAGCACCTGTTAAGTTTTTCCCAAGTGGGGGAATTACCTGTGCACGGGTTTGAATGAAGGTATCTAAATTCCACCCAGACCCCACTTTTTGGTATTTATCCTGTCTCTGAGTCTTTCCCAGCAGGTCAGAGAGAAAGCAGCCTCTCCTTTTTCAGAGCTGGTGATAGCAGAAACAAGGCTGAACATCCCTGGAAAGCTGAGCTCCACAAGAGCCATTGGAGCAGGGGGATGTTGAGCCTCACGATGACAATATGCTTGTTCTCTCATAGTGACGCTCACATTGGGTAGATCTCACCTGCCAGCCCCAGAGAGTCAGGTCACTTTGTTGCTGATACCTGTATCACCAGCTGAGCAAGGAGCATCCCAACAGTGCAAAGAACTGCAGGGACCCAGTCCGTGTGCCTGTCAATGGCACCAACATAACCTGTAGCAGTAATTCAGACCAGTTAGACCTCAGAGGACCATCTCTGGGGCATGTCTCACTGCAGGACTGATCTAGAGAAGGGGGAAATAACGGCCAAACCTCCACGCAGCTGGAGCATACTCACCTTCTGACATCACATACATGCACTGCAGGCACAGATCTGCCTGGGGGGCTGGGGCAGAGGCTTTTCCCCTCCACGGTGTGCCATGGCTGTTCCTCTGGGGCTAGCTCAGCTAGAGCAAAGCTGCGTGGGGCCCTCCATAGAGAGACCCAGGTGCCAAAGGAGACAGGGAGAGTTGCTGCAGACCCTCGGCAGAGGAGCAGCTTTCACTTGGTCCAGCCAGTGATCAACAGAACACTCCCTGGGTCCACAAAGAGAGGACCAAAAGAGTCCTAGAACCATAAAATGCTTTGAGTTGGAAGGCACCTTAAAGATCAACAAGTTCCTACTCCCCTGCCATGGGCAGGGACACCTCCCACTAGAGCAGGTTGCTCAGAGCCCCATCCAGTCTGGTCTGGAACACTTCCAGGGTGGGGGAAAGTCAGGACCTTGTGTTTTGGCCAAATGTCAAAAGGTGAGAGGGACAGTCCAGGATGGCTGAAGGGACAGCAAAGCCAGCAATAGCACCCGAGTCGCAGCACTCACAGCAGAGCTGAGCCAGGCAGCTAAACGCAGCAGTGAAAAGATGCTGTTCTTTCTGTGCTTTTCACAACCGACTCCTCACAAACCCCAGAATGTTTGTAGTTGCTTTGGCCGGGTCATTGAAAAAGGAGCTCCAAACATGACAACTCACATTTCATGCCTAACATTAGCCCTGGAACAGAAACAGCAGAGTGTGATTATCTCAGCAATCCCATTTAAGCCACACAGTCTCCTCACAAAGAAGGGAAAACTCTACAGCGAGTATTTCTAAATATTAGACTAAACCTGAACAATCATAATTTCAATGGCACCTTTTAGAAGCAGGAAAAAGTGTCTGAATCCATCAGTTTCATTATTTGTTTCAAAGCAGTCCTCCTCCTCTCAACATACCATCTAAAATGCCTGGTGGAATTATTTTAAAAATAATTTAGCACAATGCAGTTTATTACTTTAAAATACTGATATCATTTTTCCACTGTATAATGCAGCTATATTTTGACATTTTAGTCTTATCCCCAGTTTATGTCTGAGAACTACTTAATTCAGAGCTGCACTCCTCACTCCTGCTAGGAAGGATATGGATCTCTAAATATTCAGTAGTTTCGTTGGTCATAAAATTGCTGAACGAATGGATAAAACCAATTGCCAATAAACACAATGCAAATGTGTACATTAAAATGCAATGAAATTGGATTAATTAAATCCACATTGCATCTGGATGTACATGTAATGCAAAACAAAATTAAATGCAGCTCAAGAGCTTCCCCTTACTTTAAAACGGGGCTGATTGAAAGCGTGTTCGTTTACCTGCGTGGGCTCTGGGTCAGGAACTGTGCTAGTAAATACAAACATCCACAATCTAGATAAGCTAGATTTGACCCACAAATCAAGGTTATGGATTCGGCATTTCATGTCATTTAAAATCTAATGTAAAATTGCATCTCTCTGCTAACAAAACAGATGGTATTAGGCCTTCTTTTTGGCATTGGGTTTTGGTACCTGTCCAAAAAATCTTCTTGACATCCTTTAAATGCAGCTATTTAACCACCTGTCACTTTGCTTTAGATGCCCATTGAATTTCTGACAGGAAAAACATTATTTTGTCTACACATTATTTCGTGACACAAGAAACGTAGCACATATACAGCAAAGTTTACACATTGTGTGAAAATCTATTTGAAAAAAAGAGGAGAGTTGTTACATGCTACTAAGGCAATTACTCTGTAATTAATGTCATTGATAGGATAAAACATTTCAGAAACCCAAATATAACAAAACAAAACAAGCTGAAGCATGACAGAGAAGCATTAAGGATGCTCACACATCAGCTTACATAGTTCTTCTGCCCAAGTGAAAATACCTGCTTTCCTTTGGTGAAGTATCTGCTTCTTTTTGGTCCAATACCAAACTGGCTGACACTTATAAGTGAATCATCTTCCCCCAGAAAATCTCCATTAACATGAATATGCTTGAGACTAAAGGTCCCGATACTGTAAAACAGATCAGCAAGTTTCTTCCCATCTTCAAGGTGATGTAGGTGCTTGAATACCTTGATGCATCAAACCCAGGCTCGCTGTTTCCTTGTCACCTTTAGGGTATTACCCAAGTGAAGCTGCGGGTAGGTGGAACCCCTAAGATCCTCACCTGATTTTCCTTTTATGAAATGAAAATGTCACAAAGCTCAAGTTTAGGGCATTTCACAAAGGCTAAATGTAGCAAACACGGCCACACTGATTACCTAGTTGTTTAACTCTATGAAGAGATTTGGCAGCAAACATCAAAAACCTCAGAGGAGCAGTTCAGGTCTCTGTGAGATGAAGATGACACGTGCTGGCAGAGCACCAGACGGCTGGCTCGGCGTCGTGGGGAGATAGCAACAGCGCTCAGAGGCACGAGCGTATGCACGAGGCCTCTGCTTTCCGAGATTTCCTGGTAAATCTATTCTTTGGGGCAACATCAACACAGGGGCGTGAGAATGACAGCTGATGGTTTGCAGAGCCAGCTCAGGACTGTATCAATAGTCTCTGCTGCAGAGTGCCACGGCGAGCTGGTCTCAGTGTAGGAAATAAGTGATGTAGCAGGAGAAGGAGATTTTATGGTTTGTTAGCAGACCTGCCCTCTCAACGATCTGTTTCTGCTGGCCAGGAGTTTCAACATGTGAGGTGAAATCCTTTCACTAATAAAGGCAGAAAGTCTTGTCCTTAACCTCATCTCCTTAAACCCTTACTGAAAGGCAGTTCTGATTTTTCAAAGCATCAAGTGACCATCAGATTCCTTCCTCCAAGATGTGAAGCATCACCATAGAAAATTAATTTACTTGCCACCTACAGAACTGGGAGGCCAGCTGAGGTGTCTTGCTTGAAAAACCCTGACCTCTGTACTCATGTCTGTCCCGAGTTTGCATTTGACTTTGGACAGTACTTGACTGTTTGGCTGCCTGATATACTTGTTTCACAGGGAAGTGTAACAACTTGCCCTCCTTCTTAGTGGTGCTACATGGGAGGAGACTACCTGAATGGATGTCCTTGCTTAAGCCTAACCTGGCCGGTGATGCTCCTGCAAATTTGGGGCAGCAAGATAAGGGTGGCTGCATAAGAGAGAGAAGCACTCAAGGGATGTGAGGAACTGGGGTTGTTCAGAGATGAGGACTGGACCCATCTCAGGTGGGTTTGGGCCCCTGCTGCCCCAGCTCTCACCTCGGCATGCTGGCACAGCGAGCACCGGCACACCACACTGACATTTATAATTCCCCCAGGAAAATAGGAGCTTTCCCCAGGCAAACTGTAAGCAAAGAAGGGGATTATGTCCAGGACCGTAAATACAGGTGTTGTCTTGGACAGGTTGAGTTTACAAGCTTTACCCCAAGGAAAAAACAGATTCCTGCAGGAATAGAGAGGGGAGAGCTGGCTCTGCACCATCTGGGGAAGGCATCACAGAATGACCAGAGAGTTTGAGATGATGCTCAACTCTGCCAGCACCACACTGGTCAAGGGCAAGGAACCTATAATCCGGCCCACAAATCCAGTCAAAGACCTCCCTCTTCACCAAGGCGAGCGCGCCAAGGGTCCACATTCCCTCCTTGATCACCAATCTCCGGATGGAGATATTTTTTCTACAAGAGAAATCAGTGAACTCAAGCAGCTTCCCACCTTTCACCCACGTGAAGGAGGTGGGAGTGACCCCCGGGGGCTGCTGTTAGCCTCCTATCCCCTCCTCGGCGAGGTGGAGCTTGGAGCCACTCGATTTTGCACACGTGGGACACTTAGTGAATAAGATTTCTGTAACTAAGTGTTACAAAAAACATGCAAAACAATTTGTCAGGGTCTTGTGCCACTTGTATAATAGAGGAAATTAATCCCGGGTGCCTCCTCGGCCACTGGCAGGAGCATTACACCAGAGATGAATTTGGCTTCATATCTTTAATTTTACAGTGCAGTCGCTGAGAAGAAGTATTGCTTTTATTTCAAGGATGTCACTTACTGTGACCAAGTTTAACAGTCTCTTCAGTATTCTTCCTCCTAAAGTAAAGGAGTCATTTCTTATAACTATGCTTTGAATGAATGTCTCGAGCTCACGCTCTGAAAGTGATGCAATTGAATCATCTCGCCGGTTCATTTTGAGGGGTGAAGCCGACGCTCCCCTCCTCTACCTGGAAAATTAATCTTTCTGAGAGCATCTCTCAGGCTCTTCAATGCAGTGGAGAGTGACTTTTGGTTTATAAATGATCTCCTGAGCTTGCAGTAGTTGGCTTCTTTCTCTGAACTTACCCCGTATTTTGGTGGTGAAAGGGAGCTCCTGTGCTCACCTTCAGCCCACTGAGAAGACTGGCGACTGATCCTAGAAATTAATTACTTTTTAAATTTTATTTTAAAAAAACAAAACTGAAAACCCCACAATTTCATGTGTCTCCACTTTGTCAGTGTGACAAGAAAAGAAAATATAGATCTATTATGAGATTTGCCGATTGATCTCAGATTAAATGTCAAAACTCATTTCAGCCCGGTTTCACGGGTGCAATTGTTTTCTAATGTTTCCAAGCCTCTGCTTTCACTTTCACCCAACATATCATTGCTGGGCATTTTGTGGCAGGGTGGGAATTTCCCAGGGCAGCCTGTGACCTGAAGCTAGATACGTGTACTACACTTAAAATTATTTTTTTTGCATGCATTCCCACATGGGAAGACACGCTGCACCCCTACTTGACAACCCAAAACGTTATCACCTTAAGAAGCAAGGCTAAAATTACATCCCACCTTCCGCTTGCTATATATATACACACACACATATATATATTATACTTTCCTGGTGGCAGAAAGTTACCTTTTTTAAAACAAAAATGTTAATGAACCTGGAGATTATCAGTGGTTTCTAGCTATTTCAGCCTGACCTGGGCTGACTCCTGCTTCTTCAGATGGTTTATCATCGTCCTTGCAGGGCTAATGGACTGAGGGAGAAGAGAGGTTTGACACGAGTCTAACATTAGGCATTTGTAATGGCCTCGCTAAAGCATTTGAGAGGCTGAAGCTTTGAACATGAAGAGGAACTCTGACTCCCCGGGCTTTTGGCAGCCTTCCTCCAGGGTTTCTGCTGCCCATGGCAATGCCGGTCAGTGTTATTAGCTGAGCTGGACAAATAATGGATTTTCATCTCGTGGCAGAGCTAGAGACTCCAGCAACGCCAGGGAGGGTGCGGGGAGTCATCACCAGTTAACCCTCAAAACGTCCTCTGTCTGAAACTAAACTTCCAGCTGAGTGTCAGGTTACTCCCTGCGCTCTGGATCTTCAGATGATGACATTAGGCAGGAAACAGAGCACTGCTTTCCCAGTGAAACCTGGGAAAAATGTTGAAATGAGATGTTTTGAATATTTTCAACCCATTCCACCCCCCACCCCCCCTCCTCATTTTCTCTCATGGAAAGAAGCTGCAAAATGAATACAAATCACAAATTGTTTAACCCTGACAAATTCAGTTTTCACCAAAAAGATACTTCCTCCCATCAATGCCCAAGGCTGAGCCCTGTCTGCTTCAGGCACAGCTGCAGAGACTTCTCAGCTCTGGACACCCTGGTAAAACACCCCAAATCACAACTCACACTCTTCCTCCTTCTAGTCTCTGCCCTGCTTTTCCTCCCCTATCCTCTGTTGCTGCCCTGATGCCCTTTCTTCCCCGAGAGTCCCTCAGTGTCCTTTTCTCCACCATGCCTTTTACTCCTGCCTTCTCTCCTTGATCTTCTGGTCCCACATTTCACCTTGGCCAGCCTCTCTCCCTGGCTATACAAGACCTCCTTCCCACAAGTAAAAGCAGCAACTGTCACAAGACTTGGCAAAGGTTATTTTCCTCAGTTTCCTAAGTTCTGTAGGCTTATTAGGAGACTTATACAACATGGATGTTGTACAGCTTCTTCCACACTAGGCTTTTCTTTTGACCCATAATGAACTTCATTCCAGATTCTGCCATTTTACCCCTATTTTCCTCTACTCAGTTAAAAAAAGCCAGAAACTCAGTCCCTGAACAAGGTAAACAACACAAAATCAGGGTGGGCTATTCAGGCTGAGCTACTCTGCACATGTTCCAGATCAAATATAACATTTATTTACAAGTCCCTGAAAGGACGTTGTAGTAAGGTGGGGGCAGTCTCTTCTCCCAATGAAGAAGTGATAAGACAAGAGGAAAAGGCCTCAGGTTCTCCCAGGGAAGGTTTAGGGTGGAAATGAGGATCAATTTCTTCCCCTCCAGGTTTGTCCAGCCCTAACCCAGGCTGTCCCGTGCAGTGGTGGAGCCCCCATGATCCTTGGAGGGGTTTCAAAGCCGTGGAGATGTGGTGCCAAGGGACATGGTTTAGCGGTGCCCTGGCAGTGCTGGGTTAATGGTTGGACTTGATGATTTTAAAAGGTCTCTTCCAACCAGAACAGTTCTACGATTCTCTAACTTTCAAAATGCCAAACCCCAACCATTCTATAGCACACATTCTGACCAGTTTCCAGAAGAATTTGCTCCGAGACACAGCATGTGAAGTATCCAGAGTGAGGTCTTCTGGGGGAAGTTAGAATGTGAACGATGAAAATCAGACTTTTAGGGGGAAGTCCAGTGTAATTTAAATGAGCAATGGCTCCCATTTAGCAGCACGCCTGTGCTCTGGCACAGAGGCACCCACCCGAACTTCGTCCATACCGAGAATCTGAACATCCAGTCTCTCCTTGTTCCACTGCTGCTGGAGGACTTTGTGCATGAGTGCAGGAGGGGAAAGAAGGATTTGCCTCATCCTCATATTCCAGGGGATACCACATTACAGTGACCCAACAACTGTTCACCACCCTCCTGGGCTGGGGAACAAGTCTCCAGGGGTTTGTCACAGGGAGAGATGCCCTTGGAGCACAGGCTGGGCCCATTGATGCTCACGCTCTGCATCTGAGGAGTCTTTGGAGACAGTAAGATTTTTGCCACCTTAATAACCCGTGAACTAGATACCTCATTATGGCCATGGGCTGGGGAGAGGAATTCTCTACAAAATAAGTCTTAGGGGTTAATTATTTTTTTTTTTTAGAGCAGAGAAAGTAGTTCATGCAAGTTAAACACAAAGGAAAAAAAACCCAAACAAACAAAAAACCAAAAACAAAACAAAACTTGGAGCATTTTTGCATGGGTTGGTTTTTTTTCCTGTGGATGCATTGCAGCTTTTGCTGATGGCCCCAGGCTGGCTGAGCCCCCCTGGCCAGCCAGCCTGTCATGTTGTGTCCTGGGCCATGGCAGAGTGAGTACTGTGATGTAGAGCAGAGCCCACATCTCCTGGAAACTCTTGTTTTCCCCTGAAAGCGAGAGTCTCGAGATTTCAAACAAACCTTTGCCAGCTGACTGTGCAACTAAAGAAAACACTGATGTAATTCAATGAACAATGGGGAACCCAAACTTAGCACAATGATCATTCTGGCTTTGTTTTCGATTTCAGCAGCTTCTGCACAACATTGATTACACTCCCAGGGGCCACGTTTGCAGAAACCAAGGTCTGGAAGGGAGCGCATTCTTTGCTTGTGTTAAGAACACAGCCCTGCTCCCCGCAAACGCGGGCACGAGCAGACTTCAACGTGGTGAAAGCACAATGAAATCCCATTTCAGCATGTGCAACAGCTCTGCTTATTCCCCTCGCTCCTTTCTTCACAAATGCAGCCTCAAATGATGACCCAGGGTGCTTGGTTTGGAGGCAGAGCTGTGATGCCTACAGTCTGTGGGAGCTGGAAGGCATGGAGAAACCTGCTCCATCCACTGCTGGAGAATGAAATGATAGTAATGTACCATAGAATGGTTTGGGGTGGATGGGACCTTAAAGATCATCAAGTTCCAACTTCCCTTTATCTATATATAGGTCAATCTTTTGAAAATAAACAGTGCTACGTGAAGCAGTGTGGACACCTGGCCATGAGTAAGGACACCTCCCACTAGACCAGGTTGCCTAAAGCTCTGTCCAACCTGGTCTTGAACACTTCCAGGGATGGAGCATCCACAGCTTCTCTTGGCAACCCCTTCCAGTGTCTCATCACCCTCATAGCAAAGAATTTCTTCCTTATGCCTAATCTAAATCTACCCTCTTCCAGTTTAACACCATTACCCCTTATCCCATCAGATGAAGAGTCCCTTCCCAGCCCTCCTGTAGGGCCTCTTGAAGAACTGAAAGGCTGCAAAAAGGTCTCCCCAGAGCCTTCTCTTCTCCAGGCTGAACACCCCCAACTCCCTCAGCCTGTCCTCACAGGAGAGGTGCTCCAGCCCTCAGATCACCTTAGTGGCCTCCTCTGGACCCACTCAAGCAGATCATTCATAGCCTGAGTTTTCAGAGCATCCAGTTCTGGGCTTCACTCAGGCTGGTTAACAACATGCATTTCAGTGTTTCTTCAAGCAGCACCCATGAGTACCCAGGACCCTGCCTTCCTCAAAGGCAGGGAGCAAGCAGCTCTGTACAAGAGGGACCACATCACTGTGCCATTTGTAGGCACAAACTGCTTTGTTTCAATGCTGCTGAGCACGGCTGCAAACACCCGCCACCAAACCCCTTCTAAAAACCCAGCAAACTCAGTCTTCTCCAAGTCTCTGAGTTCAGTACACGTTTTGGTTTGTTATTTGGGTTTTTTTTCTGCAGGTAAATGTTTATCCCTCTCCGATCTTAAATGGGGGCTCAAAGGAGCTGATAATGTATCTTTAAGCAAAACTGTAATCCCTGTGCCAGTTTCTTACCCCTGGCTGACAAAACAGGGCTCCTAGTCCAGCCAGCTACTCAGTGGGCTATTTCAGGTGCTTGTATCAGAACCAGCCTTTCAACATATTGATGACAAAGCAAAAGATGATGCGAGAATGGTGAGGGGAAAAAAAATCAAACCTATAAATTATTTTTTTATATTTATTCCAGTGGGATTTCCCTCTCCCCCACTGCTAATCTTTCCGTCTTTCAGCTGAATGCAAGTTTGAGATCACTGGGAGAGGGAAACACACACTGCAGGCTCCAAGCAAGTGTCATAGACTAAGACAGTTGCCTTGTAGAGCTAGATAATTAGTTTTGAGATGGGAAACAAGGGATAGGAACAAATGGATGGTCTCACCTGAGCAGGGAAGTGGCTGGTGGAGCCTCACAAGGACATGGGCTGGAGCCTGGGCAGTTCAGTGTGTTCATCTGGAAAGGAGAACAGTTAACAGAATGAAGATATATGCAGATAATACAATGTATGCACATGTTTTCTTAGTCCAGCTTTGCTTCTGGATGAAAGGTGGTGTGGAACAGCCAGCCAAATATCCAGGTGAGATGCAACAGCAGGGGGAATTCAGTGGCAAGAAGTGCCATTTACTGCAAGGGAGAGCAGCGTCACCAGCCTTACATCAGAGCTGAGGCTGTGTGCATCTCACACTGCTCAGGAAAGGGTTCAGAGTCATGCAGGTAGCTCTTCAAAAACATCAACAGCTCAGCAATCAGGGATGGTCAAAAATATAATATCAGGGACCATCAGATGAGACACTAAACAGTAAAAGTCATTTTATCAGCATATAAATTCCTGCTGTATCATCTTCTTAAATATTGCAGCAGTCCTAATGTTCCCCTTCCAGAAAGGGTATTGGAACACTGGAAAATTTCTAAAGACAGGTTTAAAACATCAGAGTTGTGAGCTGCTTGCGTAGGAACAGCTACTAATAAGATTGGTAAATACGTAAGAATTTTAGTTTGGAGAAGAGACTATTGAGGAAGTTCTGATACAGGCTCCTAACATCATGAGCAGCATGGAGAAAGATGCTCAGGAACAAACTCATTATCTCTTGTAATGAAAAAAACAGTGAGACCTTTATTAAATTATCCAGAAGTAAGTAGTTGTCCACCCTATAGAAAATTAAATTGTGGAACTCATTGCCATAGGGTGCCGTGGGACCAGCCATACAGGTGGGCTTAAGAGGCACAAGTTCTTGAAAACAATTAGTTATTACCTGAATGTTGTCACATCAGGAACTCTCATATTTTCCTAAATCTGAGATAATACCCTGAGGAAGTATCATCCAATCAAGCTTCATCTCTCTTACACTTTCCTCAAGCAGTCATTGTTGGAGATAGGATATTGGTTATATGGATATTTAGGAAACATTTAAGGCTTTAAAATCATGGAACCAAAAGGGAGAATTTCACTGGTATGGGCCCTGAGCATAGAAAGAGACTACAAGGTGATCAACTTTGGCAAGCTCTGCCTTTTGACAAGAAAACAGAAGGCAAGTGTTGAATGTGGGAGAGTGCTGTAAAAACTACGCATTTTATTGTTCTTGGTGCATGTGGTGGTGGTCTGTCGATAACAGATTTGGGGAATATTCTCATTAGCCTAGTGACAGATCTGACCCAATATCATAAAAATTATTTATGCTCCAATTTATTCACTAAGTAGCAACAAGATCATGAAGCAACATTCCAGCCCCACAGCTCAGGCAAAGCCCCAAGAACAGTGTTTTCCTGACACAATCCACTTTTGCAAATACTGGGGCAAAGGTCTCTCCTGTGCAGGAGTTTGTATATCTGGGCTCAGCTCGGAGCAGAGTTCGTGTCACTGTGCAAAGTCACATCTTCACACCCCTCATTTTGCTGTGTGACCCCAAAGTGGGAGTCTTAGCTGCGCACAAAGACCAGCACATTTTACCAGGGTTGGGGTTATGTCCCAAATCAAGCACTGCTGCTGCAGGAAGCTTGTCCTCTCTACATCATTTGTTTAATATGTCAATAATATCTTAATTACAAACCTGTGAACAAGTTCATTCCCCACTAAACTTAAACTTTTGTACTGAAAGCCTTGAAGCAGGGATGGCTCAAGGTGTAAGTTCTTTGTTCAGAGCTGCAAGGTGTTTACTCCGTGTTAATCCTGACATGCCATTCTGAGCAGTCACTGTTTGCCTGTGCAGAGGAGTGCTTGGAAAGCTCAGGCAAGACAAGACCTCAGAAAGTTAAACCATTAATAAATCTACAGGTAATTTCCTGCCTATGAGAGTTCACCATCATAAAAAAACCTCAAAACAACGACATCTAAATTATACCTCTGCCATTAAGAGCAGTTCAGTGTTGCCTACAGTCTTTGAGTCATAGAATAAACAGGGAGTAAAACAGAAGCTGCACAAACCTAGCTGGTTTTGCACTTACAGAGCTGCAGATCTGAGACGAGACTTAAGCTGGGCATGTGGAGAGATGCAGAAATCTTTAGATTTGCATATACAATATTGAGATCATGAGAATGTCACATTTAAATGCAAAACTCACGTGTCTCATGAATAAATCATGAATGGTGGCAAGACTGATTTATTCTTTTTTTTTTCCTCCAATTGTCATCTTCCCCCCCCCGCCCCGCCTCCCCACCCACTGAAGAGACACTGATCTGCAAAGCAGACAATTCCTCCTTCCCTTCCCGAGGAAATGCAGTGATAGATGAGACTCGATAAGAAGCTGAAAGCTCTTCCAAAACAAAAACATGTGCGTGTGTTTCTTGTTTATACTTGTCTAGGAAGTAAAGAAGCATCATTTCCTCTCTCTCTTTTTTTCTTCTTTCTCAAGAGATACCTTAATACCATGGCAACAGCCTTCAACCCTTTTCTTGTATGACACAACCAGATTTGGAAAAGGTTAGCTGTGTGTTGTAATCAAATCCAGGCAGGTCAATCATGTAAAGAGATGACTTCCCATGTGCCGTGGAATAATGAATGAATAGATCACCTAGGTCTTCCTTCCTTGCTTCCCCTCCTTCTCCCCTCACCATTTGAAGTGCCAGAGCATTAGCATTTTGTCTCTAGTGAATAAAATTGAAGCGAACAATTTCCAAAGGTTACTAGAAAATACAGAGGGTTGCAGGATTGGAGAACACTGGGTGGTTAGAATGCCTAAGAAAACAAAGAGTGTCCGATGTGGACATGCACCCTATTATACACCATTAATGAGTAGAGATGTTGTACATGCAAAACAACAACAAACAAGGTATTTCAATACTGTGAAATGTGCCCTCTCACAAACTAAATAGTTTCCACCTGCTGCATGTGGAATTTTCAGGCTTATGATACCGCCACAGATTTTATGCTTTGAAAACAGCCATTCTAATTTAATTGATATCAGACTGAGATTGGGTTTGGATTCTTTTGATAGCATTTTCTTTAAAAAAACCAAACAAACAAACCAGACATCTAGCATTCATTCAGATAATGGGAATGATTCTGACAAAATCTGCTTGAGAAGAGACATCTCTGGCCAGCAGTGAAATTTCTGATCAAAGCTGGGAACATACAGCACAAACTGAGAGCTGGATGCAAGACTGACACTCTGAATATGGGACATAGAAGGTCCTAATGTACAGTTCTCCCGTATCTCCTGATGAAGCATCTCCACACATTAAATACAAAGTCTTCATTGACTTGGTGACTTTAAGCTTAATTTTCCACACCAAAGCCTGAAAGTCCTGGCAACTGACATTCAGCCCTCATAGATGCACTTCTACTGAATACTAAGTTTTATGGGAAAAGCTGCACCCAGAGGTCCTACACAGCTGCTCTGTGCATCACTTGGGTTCAAGTTCCTGGCCAGCTGATCAGAAACATACTTGACTTAAGGTATCATGTAGCTTGTGAGTGAATGTGGTTTTTCTGGGGCAGAAGGGCTAGTAACACTGAGGAAAATAGAGACTAAACCTGAAAACACTAGTAAAGCCCTCTTGTGCCATTGCAGGAACATTTTGGGGAAGGTGGAAGGTTCTGTGGGACAGGGATGTTCCTCACTAAGCTGTGCAATATTCTTACTGTGCAGCATTCACTGGAGCAGCTTTCAGCAACACAGGACCTCACAAACTTTCGACACAGCTGGTATTTGTCCCAAATGTATTTCAAGTCAAGAAGAGCTTTCAGCCTGGCTGTTGGTTTCCAGGAGTATTTGCTGCTTGTATCCACAACATGGTGTTGCTAACATGCTGCAATTTGTAGCCAGGAATGTTTTCATGGTTGTAGCCACGATTGCTGCAGCAAGTGGGCAGGATCCTGTAGCAGGGATCTCCCGTGGTATTAATGGGTAGGTAGTGGTTTGACATAGTCCTGCTGCAAGCAGAGTAAGGCCAAGGAGGATTCCAGCTGCTGCCATGGCTGTTTCTCTACTGAGCAAGAGAGCAGCAGCCCAAAGGCAGTGGGTTTGTCCACTTTGCACACACTAATTCCAGATTAGTGTTCAGCTGAACCCCCAGAACACCCCCTGAACCATCACTCACTCCTTGGGTTAATACCCCCCGGTGATATTAAAGATGCAGAAAACTCAGTATTTCATATTAATCAACATATCCGACTCTGTAGGCATAGCTCATGGTGGGGGTGTGTACACACTATCACAAATGCTGTTCCACCCCAGAAATGAACTAAAACAGCCAGAGCATGAACAGACCAGACCATTCTCCTTCCCATTCCCTTCAAAGTATTTAACTGAATCTGTGTTATGCACATTCAGTTTCCTACGATTTGAATTCAGAAATCTCCAGCTGGTGATGCTAACCCAGCTATTGACTCTAGCAAAACTATTCCAGTTCATACCCACCAAATAAATACACTAGACCAGTTCATTCTGTTAGAAAAGACATTTGCTTCCAAACCCTTGGACAGACCTTTTCAGATCACAACTGTAAACATACACATCCATTACTCCAATGCTAATCGCACTGAACGCTCATTGCATTTGCAAAGAGAAGTGCTCAAGGCCACTCGTGCATCCTTATTCAATCTTCCTGGGAGGGGTCTGGCGCAGTCTGAATGCTAGATTTTAAAACATGGAAACTTTAAGCCTCTTAAAAGAGCCTGACAATAAAAACAACTGGCAATCTTAGAGATAGTTCACCTACAGCCTTCTGCTGGAAGTTTCCAAGACCTAGTTTTGATAGAATGTTAATTATGAAGATGGTTTTGATCTCTGGATGTTAGCTGCTACAGGAAGACAATACTTGAAAGTGGAAACTTAGAAGGATTCTCAGAAACATACGAGCTACTATTCCAGGAGAAGGCCTTTAGCTAATATGCTTTGTTCAATCTGCAGGAGGAAGAGATCTATAAAACCAGCAATATTAACCAATGCTTGAAATTGAAATTCATCATTTTATTTTGAAACAGTTTCTCTCAGCACTGGATCCGAGTTCTGTGTCAGAAAAAAAACCCGTATCATTTCCCCTCAGCAAAGGATAAGAATGGAGAGAGTAAGAGGGATTAGGATGAAACCATTGCAGGCTTGATAATGGCAGAGAGGGTTTTAAAGATTGACTTTGAAGTGAAAAATTAAGCAAACCTTTAGAAAAAGATTTCTTCATAATCAGAAATAGTATAAGAGGCACCAAATGTAAACAACAGGAATAGCTAAATGCCAGACAGAATGAACATCATCTATCTCCAATAGCCTGGAAGCCCAGTTCATGTTTCTTAATTCACATATCCCAAAATTAATGGTGGCAAAGTAGAATGGCTTGGTATTGAGCAAAGCTGGGCACTAAATGATTTAGTACCTGTGCTTCTGTCCCATCCCACCACCAGCAGCCAGCTGCAGTTTCTCCTGAGTATCCCTCTCAAAGAGGTTACTGGAGGAAAAACTGGATTTTAGTCCAATTGCCACAGGGTGACCCAAGTCTCAACCAAAACCAGGTCACAGGATGAAGAGTTTTCCACTGCTGAGCAATGCATCACACCTGGTTAGCATAAGGTGGGCTCTGTAGCTACCCGGGGCTAAAGTCACATCTATTAACATGGTGTGGACCAAGGCCAGCAATTCTTTGGGCAGCCAGGCTAACAGGTCCATGAACCTAGCTGTAGGATGTGGCTGGACAGACAGCCAGCCTCAACAGGTAGTGCTTTTCTGAGGATTTTTAAGAGCCTTATGACTGGCCAGCTCAATCACAAGGAATTTATTTTATTCTCTAACTAGATACCCAAAAATCCTTAATCAGGAGACCTTTTTCCACTCTTAATTTACCTGCAAAAACTCCCAATTGTTCAGCATTAGTCTCTTGTGCAACTAATAACAGTAACAGAGCAAGTTTCACATACTGACTGGGGGAATTCTTCCAGTCTAGACTCTTCAGCAAATAAATATTCCCGGTATTCTTCAGAGATCTCTTCCCTTCCATGAAGTCTGACTTTTTATATAAAATAAAAAGCTCTCCATTGCCAAACTTTGTGCTCTATCACCTTGATTTTACTTTTTTTTAAATTTTTCTAAAGTACATACACTAGCCTGATTTTCCCTTCTCTGTACTAGGCATCATCATCCAACCTTGAACCCAGAAAACACAAAATATTCCCAGAACAACAGAAAGTCAACAGCTTCCACCTACCTGGTATCTGAGAGAAAGAATCACACATATCTGACAAAGCTACAGAAGTAGCCTCCTTTAAGACTGTATATTTTTTCCTCTTTTAGATGATGGAGCCGTTCAGGACACTAGTCAATAAACCACCTTAACCCACCACATGAGCTCTCTGTTATAGCCCTCATTTGCAAGACCATTTCCACGGCTCATACCTTCACCCAGAGCTGGCTACCCATGGCTGTTAAATAGCAGCCTGGAACTCCTCAGCAGCAGGTGAGCCCAGGGCTCCCAGGTGAAAGTTTTGAGCAATACAGTGACAAAAGCTACTAACCCCCCCTTCTTGCTGTTTGCTTACTGTTCTTAATCACCTGTTACCATTTCACTTCAGCTTGGTGCTCTTAGGAACTAATCTCTCTGATGAACAGTTCGGTTCCTTGGACCTAATTGAAAAGATGTTGTCATTTGAGTAGTGTTGCTGTCTCCTTTTTATTCCCACTTAGCACTACCAGTAACTCCCTTTGGCCAGAGGGAGTGGTACCAGGCATGGGCAACAGCAATTAGTAGCCATAGGAAAGCACACTTAATTTTAAGCTTGTGTTTAAATCATTAGATTTAAAGACTTCAAGAAGCTCTAGCATGAAAATTAGGTTCCATATAGGGTTGCTGCCCTAAATAAGAAATCTAACATGTATGATATGGGAGCAGCTGATCCTTTGTTTCTAGCAATATTCTGAGAATAAATATGACCCATGTTTAAAATACCAGACACCTCTGGAATTGTCTGGCCATGGTCTCAGGCACAGTGTAGGAGTCCTTTCCCCTTGCAGTTTGGCCTTTCCCATAGCTGATGCTAGTTTTAATTTATTTTGCTGAATTTTAACAGACCAAATCCCTGTTCAGCTTTAGAAGTAATTATTATGTCAAATCATAAGGTATTTTGAGACCTCCTAACAGATGCTCTGCTGTTATTTCATATCCACCTACGGCACTGAAGCCTCTTAGGCATTAATGAGTACAGTCTCTGAAGGGGACTTACAAGCAGCCATGTGGGAAGGAAACAATTTCCTAGGCTTGATCTCTCAATAAATGCAAAAATCATCCCTGATATCTACTCCTCCCTTTGGGTTGGCTTCATTCCCCTCTCATTTCCAAAGGATCACTACATCAAAGATCTAAGAGGAGATCCAAACTAGAAGTACTCATTTTGAATTCAAGTCCAGGACAAATGAGCGGAATTTCCAGCAAAGTTAATGACTGAGGTAACCACAGGCACCAAAGATGCTGCTGAGCCTCATGCTCCAGTGAGCTCTCAGTCTTTTTGCATCCTCTGTAGCGGGGTGGATGGAGATATTTATGGGACCGCGTTTGTGCTCTTCTCCACTTCTTTGATTTGTTTAGCAAACTCTGGTTTTCCCATGGTTCCTCCAACCAAAGATCTCCGCTGATTGCAAGATGCCCTTGTGGGACCAGCACTGATGTCATGACTTGTGGGCGCTGGAGGGTTAGACCATCTTTACTTGGAGCTGAGATCATAAAATGGTGTAATTCCCTCCCATGGTTACTTCAGTGCAAGTTTCTGTGCAGTCACTGGCGAGGAATCCGGGTCTCTCCTCAGGATAGAACAATGGCATTTTAATAGAATTAAGTTATGTCAAAGTAATCCAGCCATCGCATAATCACACTCCAGTCCTGCCCTGAAATAGCTCACGGAGTGATTTACAACTCCTGCTGCCGAGTAGAAAGGACAAAAAAATTAATTTCTCCCTCATTTACAGGCTGAAAAGTTTTGATACTTGAATTTTTCAGAAATGTTTTTCTACACTCAAAGGCTGCTGACAGTGAAGTGTCAGGTGAAGAGCGGGACATGGAAATTTGCACCTATCATGGACCCTCTTAACCTCCTTCAACACTTTTTGCTTCCTAATGCTCTGAGAAGGTCACAGTTCGAGCTTCTTTTTTCCCCTCATTTGCACCTTTTACAGTGATCTTCTTCATTTGCCTTTTGTCCGTGATCACAGAGAGCGACACTTTGCTGCGCTCCTGCAAATTTAGATCATTTTGCCTGAAGGCCACGTGACTGACGCTTATTTGGGAGCAGAGGGGGTGACGAAGGCAGATGAAGTGCCCTTGTTTGCTCATGTCTCTTTCGATTGCTTTCAAAGCATCTGCTGGATCCTCTGTCATGTGGCACTTTTCCCGGCTCTGACGAAGGATGGAGATTTGTGCCCTTTACAACTAACTCCACTGACCTCAACTTCCCACCGACCCACAGTGATGTCCAAAACTCGCTCCTTCAGAGCGCAGCACTCGGGTGTTCCACCTGCCCAATCTATAATCTAGCAGCCAGCTTCTCTTGATAAACAGGGTCACAGGGCAGGAGAGGAGCCAGGATGCTTCTGACCTGGCTTCTGCGTGTGTCCCCTTCCCCCATTGCTACTGAACCCTGAGCATGGTGTTCCCTGCACTCATTTGCCAAAGGGCTGAGAGGTCTGAGAAGGAGCTGCAGTAAATCCCGGGGACAATGGGGCCAGCTCCCCCAGTTTCTCAGCAATTGCATCACAGACATCAGGTAGAACTGGGAGCTGTTTCATTTGCCTGCAAATCCCATTTCCTATCAATTTAAAACCACACCTCTGGGTTTCATTTCCATGTGCGAATTCACGAGAGAAGCTCTTTCCAGAATGAGCTAAACCCTTGTGCATCAAATGCTGTCCAGTGGATGGGCCTCACCTAAAACCACAGCCAAAGCAAACCAGTGTCACTCAGCTCACCCCCCTCAAGCAACTCATTACTGGTGAATGACTGTCACCCTAAGGAGTTCACAAACATGGTGATGTGCAAGACTGCTAGAGAGGGACCAGAAGGCTTTTTGGATAACCTCACCAAGGGGTACATCCCACCCACCTCTCCAAGGAGGTGTTATGGCACTCTGAGACCATCGTCCCCTCTGCTGTGGCTGTGAGGAGGGGATCTCTGCTGCCCTTGAGACTCCTTAGCATCAGTGCTGGCTCATCCTCCTCAGCCTCGATGTTCCAAGTAGCTCTGTCAGGCCTTTAGGTTCGATGGGGTTGATAAGGTGAATGACACCAGGCTGTGTTTTTCTTCCAGTTGGAGGAAAATGCCTGGATTCGACTCCCTCACGTGTGCCTGTTTGCCCGCAGAAATCAGGCAATTGTGATTTATCTCATTTTTAATGTACTTTCTGCCGAGGATTTCAATCTGATTATCCCAGAGCTTTGGCCAACCACTTCTAGCCTGGATCCTTGGCCTTCTTCTTTCATGAAAGGCTGCTTTTAGCTCTTTGGCCTGGTTTTAACCCTCAAAGATAATCTCTCTGCAGCACTTGGCAAGTTGCCCGCAGGATTAAAATCTGCTGGGGTTATTTACTCTCTTAATGAAATGCAATATACCCAAGTATATCAGCTCTAATTAAAATTAACACCCTGTCCGCAACATCTCTCCTTAGCTCTGATAATTATGAAAAAAAAACCCAAACCCACACTCTCCCAGTCACACTGGTTATTAGAGAGGAAACAAATTTCAGTACTTTTTCAGTTTTATCCCTGCAAGTAGAGCTCTTCCCAAACTTAATGCTGGCTCACTCCTCCTCCTCTAAGTTGAATTTTTGCCAGAAATTGTCTGACACTTGTTAATTTTATTTAGGCTTGGCTGAAATGGGGTGTGGATGAGGACTGGAAACTCATCACACCCTTGGGCCACCAACTGCAGGGTGGCATGGGCATGGCAGGGCAGCAGTGGTGGGTCCTGGCGCTGCCAGGGGAGAGCTCCTGAAGGGCATCCTGGGTATCGATCCTCCCTGTTACAGCATTTCCCTGCTTAAGTCCTCCAGGAAGTTTTGTTTTCATAGCCTCATATCTAGATCGGCTATTTTGGTGGGGTTCTGGGAAGGATCACCAGGAGCTGGGCTTGTGCCCCTGTTATCTCCTGTGCAAGGCTGCACTCGTGCCCAGAGGAGCTCTGATGGGAGCCCAGCAGGCATTTCTTGGCCTCTCTAGGGACAGAAAATGGGCCACCTCTCTCCAAGTGTGCACTGGGCACACACATCCACCAGCCTGAGCCTGTTTCACCCAGCCTGCAAATCCCTCCTACCCAGGAATCCGTCTGGCAAGGAAGCAGTGATACCAGGACAAGGCACTGAAGTCAAAAGGAAGAAAAGCCCTGTTATTTGAGGAAGAAAGCAGGTTTGAGGAGGTCCAGGTGATACAGGCATTGGGACTGACTCTGGTTTCCAGTGCATCTTAGCAGTCCTTGTTGCAGGGCTGGTGTGGGTGAGACAAATCTGAAACGGGGATCCTGGAAAAGGACTTTGAGGGTGTTTTGATGAAGTCTGGAAAGCCTGTCTTAACTTTTCACTGTCTCAGCTGCTGATGGAACACTAATAAATTCGTAATTCGGAAGAGAATAACTCCAAATAAGCAGTGCAGCCTCTCAGAAGCCCTCATCTGTGCTAGATTACGTCAAGGGCTCTTGAATTAAACAAATCTGAAGTTTCTAGGCCAAGCCATTTTTGAGATATGACATGAAAAAGCATTAGGAGATGCTTCAAACAGTCTGAATTACACTTATTTTCCCTAAGACCCATGTCTCAGAAATGGATTGTCTGATACTCCTCAGGTTTTGCCAAAACCAGTCCTCCCCTGGCTATACACCACATCCGTGAAGCCTGAAGATGCTCCCAGCCTTTTTACATGACTCCAGCAACGGGACCAAACCCAGCCATTGGGGAACTCATCATGGGGAATGGGGAGAACTGGGACAGTCTGTTTCTATCAAAACCCCAGCCTATTGCAGCTCTGCCTGAGCCCCAGAAACCTGGGCCCCAGGACAGAGCTTGGAGCTTCTCACTTGTTACCTGCACTGCCAGCTTTCCCCCCAGCATTTTGAGAAATAATAACTGCACTGAGGGTTTCTCCTCGGTACCTCAACTCACTACAATCAGATTAAATAGAGGGTGTAAAGATTGTGTAGAGGTGGAGGGAGAAGCACATGGACCCAACCCTGCCCGCCAGAAGCGGTCACATTGTTAAGAAGGAGACATATGTAAGTTGTAGGTAGTAGGGAATGATGGTTTCTATATACACTCAGGCAGCTCCTTCTTCACCCTGCAATCCCTGAAGCCAAGGATCGGGGGTAGATTTGAGCCAGAGTCGCATGTGGGTGGATGGAGAACCGAATTCAACATGTGTCCATCATCTCCCCACCCTTACCAGACACAGGCTGAGCTGGACAAACCGCTCGTGCAAAACTTCTTTCTCAGCCCTCTTGTTGAATAGAGGTAAAGTGACGACGTGCAGCTGACTTCATGCAGGGCTCTATCTTGGGCAGCAGAAGCAGCTCCCCATCCTGCCTGGCTGATGGAGGAATTGAGGCTTCCCAGCATTTTGTGAGAGCAGACACCTTTGTCATTGTAGAAGGGGACGTTGCTGCTAAGATGCCTGAAAAAGAAGCTACACCTCCCTTTTCTGATGACCTTCTTCCCAGGAGTGGTTTAGGGAAGTAGGTGAAAGCAGAGATGTTAGAGAAGTACCCATGTTGCCTTGCACTTCATTTCTTCTCTGCTAGAGAACTTCGGGCAGAATCTCCCAATCTGCTGTCATAAAGTAAAACAGAGAAAAAGTCTTACTGGGTCCATCAGTGACCTGTCAGCATGAGGAAGAGCACACTCTTGGTTTATGCCGCGTGCTGGGAGTGCTCAGCACCAACAGGGATGGAGCTAGACTGGTTCCTCAAGATTATTGAAGGCTGAGAAAGAGGAGAAATGGTGCTGTGGGCTCCAAAATAACATTATTGCTTCTCTGCTTGTGAGGTGGTTGTCTACTGTCTAATCCAGGAGATATGAGGGAAAGCAGGTGGTGAAAAGATGGAAGATCATGGCTGAGGAAGAGCAGCTCAGTCCCCTGGGCATTTTCAGTAGGACTTCTACACTGTCGGGGCTGAAACAAGGAGGAGGATGAAGAGTGTCCTGCAGTGGCCCTGGGCCACTTCTGAGTGCTCCCTCCAGGGAGCACCTGGCAGCCACCTGCAAGTGGCCTCCTTGCTGGGGTGTGGAGGTGCCATCACAAAGTGCCCCAGAGCCTGGGGACACTAGCAGGTCCCTTGGAAGACCCTGCAATGTGTGCTGAGGCTGGGATTGAGCCAACCCTGAAACTCAGGACGGGAGAAGTTAAAACTGAATATAAAATGAGCTTTTATGGGCAAGGTCTCACTATGTGTTTCTGCCAGCTTGGCCAGGGCTCACCACAGACAAATCGATTGCAAAGGACTGTATGGAAAAAGGTTTTGGCATCTTCATGGGAGATGGGCTTTGCTGAGTGGTTCATCTTCACTAGAGAAGAGGTAACAAGGTGCTTGCAGAGGCCAGTGGACCATGTCCTTGGCAAGTGCCTGTGCACCCATCTTCAAGGTAACATCCTTCTGTGTGTGCTGAGCAGCCTCTTCCTCCTTAAGGAACCTTAGGAGCCTTTCATGACACTTGTCTACCTTTTACCCACTTCTCTGGAGACCTTGGTGCACCACAGCCTCAGTCAGGACAACTGAGGCTCTTGGTCAGGATCTGAGGGATAATGGCCTCTGATTTCAATGCATTGTTGAAATGCAGTCTTCTCTGGTAACCTGGGATCTGCAGCTTCACATTTCTTCTCCTACCCAAGCACGTAGTGCTGCTGTGGGAGATCTGAGCAGCTCTCCCAAACCACCTCCTGAGGCAAGTGCATGCCCAGGCTGAGCCTGTGCAAAGGACACTGCGAGGAAGAGGTGCCAGGTGGACAAGGTGACCAGAGAGACCAAGGGAAAGCTGGAGATACCCCAGCTTGACTGTGCTGCACTTGTCCCAGGGTGACAAGCCAAGCTTCTGGCAGTGGCCACATGATGGGATGCCATGATTATTTAACTGGACTTCAGCCTGGCTATTTATGGACAGGAATCGTATCCAGAATCCAGGCTACAAAAGTGTTTAAGTGCTCTCTGGGAATCTTCCAGGAAATGTCAGAAAATTCTGATTAGACAAAATCAGGATTTTTCACGAGAGCAAACTGGGCTGTTCAGCAGTGGCACGTCAGGAATTTCTGATCGAAAGCAGAGCCAGGCAGTGGCAGGGCAGGAGAGAAACTCCTCCAGGCCAGGAAGGACCCCAGCTTTGGAGCAGTGGTCTTTCAGCTCCCTGGGGACAACTTCCACTGGTTCCCATTGCTGTTCAACCCCAGCCTTGGGAAAAGTCTGCCGCAGAAGCTTCGTTAGAGAGGCATGCTTGAGGACCGTGCCCTCGGAGAGCTGCTCCCACCTCACATCAGACCTGCTCCAGAAGGCGAGGTGGAGAAAATGAAATATGAAAATGAAATATGAAATTCAGCCACACTGTGAACGTTAGCGAAAGGCTGCAGCTTGGGGAGAGGTGCTGTAAGACGCCCCTCCACTGCAACCCTAAGGATTCAAAAATTGTGAGTCATATATCCCCAAATTTGGTCCCTGCCTTACAGAAACAATCTATATGTATTTATGTATATCGCTCTGTGGATAAGGGAAGGGGAGGTGTTTTTAATTTGCTTTCTGAATTTTGAAGACTGTATTTTTAATCTTTCCTCTGCAATGCTGAGCCTCAGTTTTATTTAATTTTATTTTTTTATTTTTTATTGATGGCTGAGGCTGCTGGGCAGTTACCAGCTCTAAGAGCCATAGCTGCTGAGGGACACTTGTAATGAAGCCATCGGAGATTATTGACAATCACATAACCAATGTGAGATTTCATTCGAGGTAGAGCCTCCTAACGTATTCCAAGTCAGGTGTAGAAATAAGGCTTCTGTGAAAAACCTTGTGGAGGGGAAGGATTGGATTTCTCCTTTCCTTATTAAATAGTTTCCTCATTAAATACTTTCCTCAAATTCATCTTTCCTGACATCAGGCAGCTAAGCAGTAGGGAGCTCAGCTGGGTTGGGATCTCAGGACACCCAGGCCAGGTGAGGTACCTGCACCATCTCAGCACTCAGTAGAGACTAGGAGCTGTAAGGGTCATGTGGTATCTTCTTCCACCATTAGGGAATTCTGGGCACCTAGTATAAATTAGAATCTAATGTTATGGTTAAAGTTTGATGTAGGACAATCAAAGCCTTAGATCTCTGCATTCCTGAATTATCTCCTGGAGACAGGCTCGCTGGAGCTTTCTCGCTGGGGCTTCAGCTGGGTCCAGCAGAAGGAAAAAGAGGCCAAGAAGGAACACTGTCTCCAGCCATGGCTGCTGTACAGGTACCAAATCCTGCAAACACGCTGAGCCTCAAGCATGACATGTAGCACCCAGGCAGGCAAACAGGAAGTCATTCAATCAACTGGCATATGCTTAACTTGCCTGGATGTTCACTTCATCCTGCTGAAACCACCGGGAAATGCCCCAGTGCAAAATGAGGCTTTGAATTTTGCAATGAAGTTTTAGCAGGGTGAAGTTGTGCCAGGCTGAAGAGCAGCCTGATAACAGAGGGGTGCATCTGACACCCCCCTTTCCCAGGGCTGCCAGAGCCCTGCACTGTCACCCTGAGTTACCCACCTCCCTGCTCCTCAGGTACCCATAATTACCTTCCCCTAATTGCCGGCTCCTGGTCGTTAGTTATGTGAGATGTTTACCCCAAAACACGAAGGCAGGGTAGGAGTGCTTCATCCTAGGAGAGGGTTAATCTCTGGCTGGATGCAGGATGCCCTCATGGGAATGGAATGTGTAGTGTTGGTAAGTGGTTGTGCCCCAGAAGCCTTTGAGAGCCCACTGACTACTGCATGCTAACGATTGGTATTATTAAAGAACAATTGATGGCCTGTAACCAAACAACAGAAACTAATTACTGGAAAACTTTTATTGTCCTTTAATTACTGGGCCTCTTTGTCAATTAGCAGAAGAGAGAGAGAAAGGGGAGAGAGAGAGAGAGAGACTCGGTTTATAGCAACAATAAATTTTCCAAAACTACAGTCATCAGTAGCTGAAAAAGCAAGTCTATTAACACACAATATTAAGCCATGATATTTACTCTAGCTGCTAAATGTAGGTGCTTGTCTTCTGGAAACGTGCAGAGCTTTAGGAATACTAATCAGAGGTTTCTTCCTATGGCTCTGCCTCTGCCTGGCGTGACAGCTTTCGTTTCCCAAGTCATTTCACCCCTTGACCAAGGGTTTCTTTCCTCAAGGCTCCTCCAGCAAACTGGCCCTGTGCCCACCAGATAGTGGCAAAGCTCTGGGGGGCTGAGTGAGGGGCAGGGGGGACAGAGCCGGGTGGCTTCGTGCCAGGCAGATGCTGCTGGACCCTGGACCAGGGAGCTGAGAGGGGACAGCTCGCTGCTGTGGGTGCAGGTGCATGTGGGATCCGGTGCAGCTCAGGGCTTGCCTCCACGGCCCCACGTGTCAATACGTTCTGCTCCTTGTTCCTGGCTCACTAGCACTATCCAAAAATAGTTTATGCAACTTTTCCTTTCTTTCTTTCTTTCTTTTCTTTTTTTTTTTTCCTTTTCTCATCTGCTGCCAAATAAATTATTTCTGGGCATATTGTCACAAGTAGTTAACCTTCTCTGAGGATGTTTGAACTACAGTTACCCCCAAAAATGAATCACGATATTTTTTTTCCTGTCACTTGGCAAATAGCATTCACCAATATAATTTTCTCCTATTTATCTGACTTTCTCAGATTAACTAGTTAGTGACTCCTCTGAAGGAAGTGCTGTGGGCACCACAGCTCCTTGGGTATGAAGTGAATCACCAGGGAACCAGTCCCTGCTGGGAGATGCAGCCACTGCCATGGGTGGGGCTGGACCATTCTGGATGATCCTTTCAGATCCCCTCTCCCATGGTGGGGCTGTGAGAGCAGAGAGGGCCCTCAGACCTGAAGATAATTCTATCAGGGATGAGAAGCTTCATATGAAACAATAATTGCCAGGCTCCTAAAAGCTTCAGCAGCAATAACTTCCATTTGGGATGGACCTTTTCTCCTTCATCAAGGGGATCCGGGTACCTTTGAGTGTTCAGGAGATTTTTATGCCAACACCTACACGTGCGTTGGCAGGGGCAGGGACAGATGTCATTGGAAGGAGTTAAATTACATCCCAGAGTAACGGCTTTTAAAAGCAGCTTGCGAAAGAGCAAAGTACCTGCTTTTTATCAGAAAACAAATATCATTTCCATTCATGATGGCAAACAGTGGAGACGCCTGATTTTCCCACAGCAGGCTGATGGGCTTAGCCCCTGCCCGCTGCTCTCCGTGCCCCGCACGCTGCCGATGAGAACTCGGGGCTGTGGCAGGGAAA
>WUAM01000319.1:1642312-1662113 GCA_024336885.1 Actenoides hombroni | reverse complement strand
AGAGGTTGTGGAGTCTCCTTCTCTGAAGAGATTCCAAACCTGCCTGGGCACTGCACTGCTGGGTGCCCTGCTCTGGGTGACCCTGCTGGATGGAGCAGGGGGGTGGCACCAGATCATCTCCAGAGGTCCCTTCCAAACCCCACCATGCTGTGATTCTGTGATCCCTGTGCTGAGAAGAACTGAGGACAGATAAAAAAAAGATGATGTTAGATCCAGACTAGAGGACATACATGGAGATGCGGGGAATCGTACTGTACCTTTGTCTCCACATGTCCACTGTCATGGGGGAGCAGGCTGCCAATGAAGGAACAACCCTCCCTGATTTACATTATCATGGGAAAACCACTGTGCAGCCCATAGCAACGCCCCTACCACAGAACATTAACATAAGGGGCTGAATGACCATCTGTGTCATCTCAAGGGTCCCTGACGTAGGTTGTTCATTGAGTTATAACTTGTATATAACTGCATAATATTATCCTCCTTTCCACTATCTTTAGTGCTCCTGGAGGTACAGGATTTCCTAACAACTGGATGAAAAAGCAGCCCCAGCTTTCATATGCCTTGGCCATGTGCTGCCACCTTTGCCCTAAGCGTGATCCCCCATCCCAATTACACTGGGTCTGGTGAAGTCACTCCTGTGTCACTGGCACTTCACAGAGCAGCTCCAAAGTAGCGAGGGCTATTCGTTAGGGGAACATTTCCTGCATATTTAAAGAGCTTTAAGTCCTATATGCATGTAGCTCATTGTGCTTCATTGCCAAAAATGCAATTAATGGGTTTTCTACTGCAGCGCAGGGCAGAAATAGTGCTGCCTCACTCCTGCTTTATGGACTCCCATGCTGTGAGTGATGAGGAAAGGATTGTCAAAGTGGAATGAAAAAAAGGTATGAATTGCACATCTTAGTGAGTGAACGTGAATGACAAAGGCCATAGGTAGGGTATGGATCAAGTA
This sequence comes from Actenoides hombroni, assembly GCA_024336885.1. Classification (NCBI taxonomy): domain Eukaryota; kingdom Metazoa; phylum Chordata; class Aves; order Coraciiformes; family Alcedinidae; genus Actenoides; species Actenoides hombroni. The sequence continues at coordinate 1,661,158 of WUAM01000319.1, read as the reverse complement.
CGCTGTATGTAGCAGCTCATCCCCGTCTCCCTGGCAAATCGAAGTGGAAAGTGTTTGTAAGACAAAGAGCTCAATTCAGTCAACTCTCTCCCTCTCTCTGTGTATATATTTATATGGTTGCTACTTAGTTTATCCCTCCACTTTGGTTTCAGCAGGGATATTCTCAGAGTAAGCTACAAACCAGCATGAAGCAGGGTTCTTGAAACTGGGTCTGGATAAGAAATAAAAATAATTACTTCTGTTAGGAAAATGCAGTTTAGTACCAAAGGGAGCAACACCACAGCAGACCAGCCCAGTATGGCCAGCACCATATCTCAGAAGGACCATGTTTTTCAATGCTTAGTTATTATGAACTATATCCCTTATTCATCCTCTCTGCTGATATTTTTCCCTAAGCATCGCATTTGCTCATGCAGTACAACTGTCTATCAGAAATCACTGTTGCAAACTGACTTCCAGTTGCCAGGTCCAAGGATATTTTATTTGAGTCAAATAATTCCATTCCACTTAATTCAGTCGTCTCACTCACAAAGTTTAACAACTGCTCTGAAGCATGCACGTGTGAATAAGGTTTGCCAGTATTCCTGCAGCTCTATGCACTGCTTTTTGAAATGGGCTGTGCCTGGTGCCTGCATGAGAATGATTTCATATTTAAAGGGATTGAAGAGGATTTGAAGAATGCTTATAGCTGAGGAAGTTTGTGAAAAATCTCTTCTCTGGTTTAAAATGGAACGGAAGTATGGATCCTGTTTATTGCTGTGGACTAAGTTTTCCCAGTGGTCAGACTTGGAGAGGGCCTAGGGAAAAAGTCTCATTTCATTATGAAGTATGGACCTGATCCTGCAAGATCTTAAATCACCAGAAAAAAAGCCACTGATTATAGTGGGATAGTTCACATGCATGGCAATAAGCCTGGTTTTACACGCACTGGGGTGCAGGGACCTGACTGTTCAAGGCACAAAATCCAACCACAGGTACAAGCTGGGGGAAAAATACTTCTCAGGACATAAAAGCAGGTTGTGGATGGCTCTTGCTTCATGCTCCTCACCAGCTGAGCCTCACCTGAAGGAGCCCTTCCTGCCTTCTGCAGGCAGTTGTGCTGAGGGTGGAAAGTATGGAGCATCCCTTTCTGCCATGCTGGAGTCTCCTGGGCTATCCCTCAGGAACTCACTTCGATTCTGTCTCAGCAGACATGCAGAGCCTTATTCCCTGGTCTCCATGTCCTCTAAGCAGCTTAGCAAAAACCCTCCACTGCATATGGTCAGATTGCAATTTTTGAATACTTGTAGCATGGGCAAATCAAACCCAATTTCCTGCAATACAAAGCCCTGCACTGCTCCCCAGTGAGGGCTATTTTCCTGCCAAATTGCATCTTTTAAACCACAGCCAATTCAGCTGTAGAGCTGCCAAGGAAAAAAAAAGGTCAGATATTTTTAAAAAATAAAATATTTTCTCCTCTTTACTGTATTCAAAAGCAGCTCTCCTAATTCTGCTCAAACTTTCAAAACAAGGGAGAAATCAGTGTGGAATAGGTGCTGATTATAGGCAATTTCAGCCCAAAGGACAACACTCTGCAAGCCTGTTAAGAGTACCTGAAAATAACAATTTCTAATGCGGCCAGTGCTGGATACACTTCCCATCCACCCCAGTTTGTATGAAGAGTTGCTCCAGTGAAGCCAGCGGAATTATGCAGAATTGGGACTTTTCTTACTGCAGCAATCTCTGCTACTTGTACAACCCTTTACAGGCACCAGCTTTATTTGAGACACTCTACCACAAGTACCTGCTTAGCCACATACTTTATGAGCTAAATATGCAGTAAATGGGAAGATGGGAAAAGCATCTCTCCTTTTCTATAGGGGAGAGAAAGACTGGACTGGAAGGTGATTTGAGCAAACAATAAAATATGTAGAAAGAGCAGAGTAATGGAAGATTTTAAGTACCCAAGCACAGAGCAGAGGACATTAGGGAGAGAACGCTAGCTGGAAGCTTGTTTATGGAATTGGCATAAAATTGCATTTTAACTGACTGTGTGTATCAGCTGAAAAGGAAGAGAGCTACGTGACTTGTATTAAGTGCTGCACTACATGGAAGGTGATTGAAGACAAGATGTACTCCAAGGGGAAATAGTCTGCCAAACATCCATATTCACAGTGGTAGGCTTAGGAGACGGGAAGATTTTGGAGCAGGAAACTTGGAGAACTTGCAAGTGTCTGCTGACAGGTGCTCTAACAGCCAGTGCAGAGAGCCAGCACCGAAGTTCAGAGTCTGATGAAATCATATGTAAAGGTTTATAACCCAAATCACCCAAACAGCTGCAAACACCCGATTCAAACAGATGTACTGGTGTGAAGGCAACTCCAGGGCATTCAGAGTTCAGGGCAGGTGAGGTAAGAGCCTCTTCTCATATAGAAAATGTGAAGTTTATTGTTGGCTGAGGTGGGGGAAGACAAACCAAACAAACAAACTTGTGAAAACCACCTAGACAGCTCTGCAGGCAACACAGGCAGAGAAAACAGGACCAGAAAGGGTGATGGAGGAATCCATGTGGAAAGGGGTGAGAAGAGAGACTGGTGCTGCTGCACCATGAGGGATTTTTAATTATTTTTTTTATGCAAGAATTAGAAACTCACCTCCCTGCAACAGGTATTCGTTTTCCAAAGGAAGGAGCCTGGGGGTGTGGAGATTAAAACATTAAAAGGCTTCACCACAGTGCTTGAGCAGATAATTAGGTAATTAGTACTATTAAAGGATGACAAAGCACCTGGCTGGCTGAAGGAAGTTGCTGGGTCAACAACAGCAAAGGTGAGGGAGGAGCCTCCAGCTCTGCAAGACGTTTTGGGATGGTTCCCTATTACCCTGGCTGTTATTTTGGCAATAACAGAGCACAGGGTTGTTGCCTGCTATGCTGAGTGGATGTGATGGAGAATCAAGGTGAGAAGCACCAGGGGCAAATGTGAATAATCTCCCCTGTGTAGGAGGACATCTGACCTTACGGCAGAGATACACCTGCTTATGTCAAGGCTGGAAAACAAGGACTTATTTCAGTCATTGGTGGACTGAGAGCTGGAAAGCCTTCTCTTGAGGCTCATCTCTTCTCCAAAGTCCTGCTGTCATGAGCTAGGGGAGGTGACAACAGTGGGTTTACAGCACAGTGCTGTGAGACCTGGGGACTGGCTTCCAAGCACGAAGGTCTCTGGCAGTGTGACCCTCCAAGACCGTGTTTGGTTTTGTAGCTTTCTTGCTCCCTTTCTTAGCTCACAAATTTTGTTTACTTTCTGGCAGCTTCTGCACACCAATTAGATATTCTCATTGCATTTTCACATTGATGAGGAGGTTTTATTGAGCAGTTACAGTCAATTTAAAACCCATTAATGGACATAAATAGTTCAGATTGTCCCTTCCAATTTCCGTTACTTTGCCTTTTGTGCACCAAATTTGTTCAGCCACTGCACTGCCCCATCATGGAACTTGTGGAATTTCCTAACTGAGCTTTCAAGACTTGACCATTACATGTAGTTTCATATTTATCCACAAATTTTCTTTTCACTGCTCATACATTGAAATGAATGCTCAGGCATCCGGGCTATTAATAAATATACTTGATAACAATGGTCCTCGTGTGAACCATTAAGACTTTGCAGTATTAATAGCCTTTCCTTTTGGAGAAGGACTATTTATTCTGACCCTTTTCCTTTCTTCAGGCTGGATCTGATCGAATTGTTCATTGTGAGTAATCTCCTTTGAGAATATTTCTTATTTCTCTATGAAAATCATTCATTAATTCATCCTGTGAACTTCATTGCTAAGACATTCAGCCTTTTGCTTTTGCTGTTTGCTCCTTATTACTCACTATTTAGCCTTGGTTCACCTCCATGCTATAGTGCAGCTCCTCTTACTTAACTGGATGACGAAAAGATTAAGCAAGGAGTGACTGGCAGCCAATAGCCAATACTTTGTTCCTTCTGCGATTGAAACAATCTGCAGATTAACAGAGATACAAAACTTGAGGGGCCTGTGAACTTTTCTTTGACTGCCCAATAGCTGTTTGCTTGTCATGAAAAGCCAATACAATGACTCCAGGAGCAACTCTGTGGGTACCCTCAGCCTAGCAGAGAAAAAACCTGTCCTATGTTCAGACCACAGCAGCTGTATCCTCTCTTGGGTCTGGAAGCCTCTTGGGCAATTTTATTTTCAAGCACTGTGTAAAGCATGTTTCTGGGTGAGATTCACCAATACGCAAGACAGTGATCTTGGGAACCAATTTTGCTGGTTTTGCCCTCAATTCTTTACACTTTCCCTGCTTACTATAGCCTGAGCAGAACCAGGAGCACCTTGACACCTCTGAGCATTTAAGCCCTGTGGTCAAAATGCAGCAGTTATCATTCAAAAGTCAGCATCTGTTTCTATACATTGCCATGATGATCAACACCCACCCTTCCTCAAAGACACTGCATTGGTCACACTGTTTGTCTGCTTATTGGTGAAACCCATACACTACTTCTTCTAACAGGTTTAGGTTGAACATTGGGAAAATCTTCTTTGCTGAAGGTATTGTTAAGCAGTGGACCAGGCTGTCCAGGGAGTTGGTGAAGTTCCCATCCCTGGACATATTTAAAAGACATGTAGATGAGGTGCTGAGGGACATGGTTTAGTAGTGGGCTTGGCAGTGCTGAGGTAAGGGTTGGACTCAATGATCTGGAAGGTCCAACCAAAAGTATTCTATGATTATCCCTGCTGGTTATTGAGCATATTTTATGAGAAGGGTCTGGATAAAATAATCCTCCCCCAGCATTCAAGGGAACCCAAGAGCTCTGTCTCTGTTACAGTTTGCTTCCTTACACATTGTAACTTTGAGCACCGGCTGGTAAGGAATTATTTACAATCAATAAGCTATAATTTCCCAAACTGCCAAGAAAAGAAAGGTTAACTGAAGAGCACCTTCTATTCACTTGGACTGTTGCTGTCTGAGATCCCATAAATGAAAAGACAAATAAAAAGGTAACCTTAATTAACTGCAGGGTAAACACTGAGCTTACAGGCTCAAATTCCTGCAGCTTTCCAGCCCACGCTCGTATAAATTATTATGTGTCTTTGCACATAGTTTGGGATGATCAGCATCTTGAGTTTAAGTGCCTTTAGGCTCTCAAACTGTTTTGGCTTTCTGACCGTTTTGACCATAGTTCTCACAAAAGCCAATTGGCATGTCTGGATTAATTCAGCAGTAACAAGATTCAACGCTTGTGGCCCCAAATTATATTACAAGACAAGCCAGCACCTGAGAAAGACAAAGGAAAATCCTTCAGTGATTCCAGTGGGAAGGAATCTAAACACTTTTTAGCCACCATTCTCCTGTGTGGACTCACCAATCAGAAACCTGTCACAACTAATTGGAGATGTCTATCATCAATAGCATTGTTATTATTATTTATTATTATTATTATTTTGATTGCACCTAGGAATTCGATTAGAAGACTGCACCTCTGAAATCTGCAGTGTAACCATAAAACAAGGGAAAATAAAATAGGGGGTACAGACAGAGGAGGGAGTGCAAATGAACAGCCTGACTTCTTTGGCTAAGGTGGTTTTAATGTACCCAGGACCTGTGGGTTGCTGCCAGGAGAAAGTCTTTATGGTTGATTTTCAGAATGATCTCAAGGTTGTTTTGAGGATATTTATGATGACAACTACCTAATGCAGACAGGTCAGGTTAATTATGCTCAACAAGGTCTTCCTTTCTCTCGTCAGCCAAGGATACTCACAGTCACTTACTGTGTTGTAGGTGACCAAGCTGTGTATCTCCTCCCAAAATGAGATGAATCTCAGGCAAGACTGTCTGAGGTAGAGAGGTGGACATGCAGAGGAATAGAGGCAAAGGCTATACTGGTCTTTGTGGTCAAGAAATAGTCAAAGGGGACATGCCCATGGAAAACCTGGGCAAGGAGGCTAGTTTTCTGATCATCATCATGAAAAAACAATTGTGGAGACAAGAGAAAAATCAGAACAAGGAAACAAGGAAATGCAAGGAGAAAAAATTTCAAGGAGAATTTGTTCCATCCTGTCAACAGGGGGGCTTGGTTCATCCAGAAGCAAAAAGATGGTGTCCTGTGTCAGAAGGAGGACATTTTCTGGGTTAGTGATAGAGGTTTTACTGATCAGAAAGGTTCCCATCAACGTCCTTATCATCACTAACCTTCCCTTCTCTTCACACCCTAGCCTCCGGCATAGCCATCTATACCTCTCAATCCCTGTCTGCCCTGGACCTCTCTGCAGAAGAGGTCCTCATTTAGGCCTGACAGTCGTGTGAGTAGTTTCTGAGAGATTAAAAATGAGGAATCAACTTTTTTTTTTTTACTTCCTGGGTTTGAAAATCCCCCTCTTTGTGATCAGAAGGGTTTATCTAGTCCTTCTAACCTTGCAGGGGCACCAAGTACAGCTGGATCATTTTAGAATGAAAAAAAAAAAGGGAGACAAAAGTGGACAGGAGCTCACTTATTATTTAAAGAATTTAATTTTCGTTTTGAGGTAAGTATAAGTCTAAATTTGCTGTTATGTAACAAACTGCATTTAAAAGGAATCGCTTTGGAAAGTACCCTATTGAACTTTGAAATGGCTGTGATAATGCAGCTTTAGTCTGTGAATGCTCCATTCTGGGAGGAAGCACAACAGCAGCCTTTGATGAGGACATGAATTTGTTATGACAGGCTAATTTTACAATTCCATGGCTGCCTTATGGCAGAATTATAAAGATATATATTTAAAAAAAAAAAAAGAAAAAAAAGCCCAAGAACCAAGAAATGTATCTTGTTACTAGTGAGAAAATGTTCTCACAGAGTCAACTCCCACAGGTCAATTCAAGGTAGTATCCAGCCGCCTTTGATAGCTCAGGGAGCAAAATATTGTGTACATTGTGCATGTTTAGACTGCTGGGTGACTTCAGTTCTTTCGTACGCATGTGTGTGCGGCTGTGTGTGCTGTGCTATGAACTGCTTCACGTAAATAGGAAAAGACAGATCTTTGGGGAAAGAGCAATGAGGAAAAAATAAATCAATCTACCAATCCCCCCCCACTCAGCCCCCACCCCCCCAAATAAAATCTTAAACAATAGAAATCATGCCTGGAACCTTCCTGCAGCCTGGCTGTGCCTGAGCGGAGCTGACATTGCGAGTTAGCATCAGGATGGCGTAAGTGGTCTCCTAGAAATAATCTCATTGCAGATATCCTCACTAATCCTCTAGCGGGAAGGAGCAGGAAGGTTCCTCAGGATGGGGCTGGGAGAAATGTCTGCTCTGGAGCCCGCAGATGAGGTAAATAAGGATGTGGGGGGAGAGTTTGAACTGCAGCTTGGAGGTGCTGGGAGAAGACTGGCTGCCTGAAGAAATGGAGAACAGGAACCTGGGCCAAATGGTCCATGCAGGAATGGAAGAGACAACCTGATGGCACAGCTGCTGTTACAGACAAGCCAGAGTGACCACCTTAGCCAGAGCCACCGGGAAATAGGGATGAGGGAAAGGTGGGGAGCACACAGGAGAGAGGAGAAACAATGTGGTGGTGACCTTATTGAGTGCTTCTTGCTCCCGTGCAGCACAGAGCTTTGGGGTTTAAAGAAATCTCCCAGGGACAGATGCTAAGATGCACTCCACTCTTTGCCACTAGTTTTGCGTAGTGCCATATCATATGGTGGCCAGAGTATCCCAGTTTGTGCTTCTGACACACGTTGTAAGGCTCAAACGCTCTGCCGCTGGCTGAGCAAGCTGTTACAACAAGCTCACATCTCAGTGTCACTGTGTAAATCTCTCCAGCCTGTCACTGATGGAAGGGTCTATGTGACAGGTGTCACCCATAAATCCCATTTAAGTACATCCATTACTGCACACTGTATCACTCACAATCACCCATGAAATGTCTCTTTGGAGTCAAGAATCAGACAGGGATGATTTAGGGCTATTTCACTCATGCGCTGGGATTAGCTGGATCTCACAGCTATTAGGACATCGGGCCCAACGCTGGCCCCAGAAGGAACGAGGGAGAACAGGCAGCAAACAGCTCCATTAGCTGGTTTCCAGCAGCCTTTCCCACACATGGCTGAAGCAGCTTCAAAGTGAGACTTTAAAACTGACTCCAGAGACTTCAAAACCCAGTTCCCACATGACTATGTACGAGAGAACTGCAGTTGTCTTTTTAGACCCAATGAGACCTGCCTCTCACTCTGTGTTACTATTTTCACCTTGACACAGGGAGAGCAAATAGCTTCTCCACCCACCCCCCCCCCGACATGCACACAGACTTTTGCATGGATGTGAAAGATGAGACATGGGCAGAATGAGGCCTTTTGCCACTCAACAAGTGTTTTTTCTAGTTTCTCCTCTAAAAGGAGCAGACAATTTGAGACATCAGCCTGCTCCAAATAGAAAATTGGTAACTGTGTCTCATTTAATTCAGAATAACATGAGAACATTTGCAAACTAAATGGGGCAATTTAGACAGGCACATACTCATTGGGAGACATCAATGATAGCTGTTATTTAAGTCTGGGCTAGACAGGAACCATGTTGATCTAAAAGGCTGGGAGACATCCCAGACGGGCAAATATTTTAGATACTGCTGAGTAAAAGAAGAAGAGGAGAGGTAGCCACTTACCCTGTCTCCGAGCAATGTCTGGTAAGAGCAGGTTCAAAGGAAGAAGAGCTGAGAGCAGTCCCAATGCAACTGAGACAGTGTCTTCCTGTCCAGGATAAGAAGCTTCTGCTCAGAGCACTCTGCTGATGCTCCAGCCTGAACACCAGGAGACTTTCATTCTCCTGTAGTGACTTTTCTTGTTCTCCATAGAAGCATCCAGTCCTTTTTAACATGATGGCCTTGATATCATCCCTGGCACCAAGATAAAATGAAGAGTGTTCCTATATTGGAGAGCAATTGGATCTGAATTAGGATTGCAGGTTCAAGCAGGAGCAAAAGGCAGCCAGCACCAATCCAAGGTTCATGGGTTCAGCTCTGCCTTAATTTGCCAGAAAGGCCATGCAGAAGGAAGAGCCTTCACCGCTTCTTTTTGCCCATGGTGCTGGAAAGGGATCACATTGCTACGTCAGAAGCAGGAGGAGATGAGGGGGAATGTCAAGCAAGTGCCAGAGGAAAGGGTATGAGTGAAGCTAGGAGAAGGAGCATTGTCACTTTTAATGGAGAGGGTGATTATGTACAGGCAGCTGTTTGCAGATTACAGACTGAGGACTTGGTTGATTAGAGATAATTATCTCTCTCTAGAATGAGGAGATTGTCTCTTTTCTGGCAGGGAAAGAAGAGCTGGACAGTTCTGGTTCCAGTGTCCAGATCTGCTGCCCCAGGAGGGGAAGCCAGTGGTATCTCTCTTCCCCCACCTCAGCGGAGGAGGAGTCCTGTCCTCAAATCAGCCCAGAAAGACTGGTCTACAATCCATGGATTAAGCAGGTGTCCTAGGTTGTCCTTAGCTCCTTAGCCTAGCACAAAGCCATTCTGGCTTCCAGACAGCTCCCTGTAGGATCCTGTGTTGGGTATTTTCCAGCCTAATAAAATGCTCTGAAGACAGTGTATCAGGATGATCTACTTTGTAGGTCACACGTTTGCAGGAGCTGGTAAAGGAGGAGGGTGAACATCAAGCACTTTTGAAATGGCACCCGAAGGCTATTGGTTCATCTCCCTTGATCTATTAAATATGGAAAAGTAAGCTGCCTCTCTCCAGCTAACAAAAAAGCCTTGGTATCAGCACCAGTGCTGTTGTCAAATGATTTACTTTTGGAAATAAAATATTTAGATGGAAAAATTAAAAAAAAAAAACAACAAAAAACCCGAGTTTCTTAAAAGAAACACCATTCCCTTCAGTTTCACCAGCAATGTGAACTGACAGAGCAATCATGGCACACTGAGAGCATTTCAGCCAGCTTTTATTCAGATCCTAACCTGGCTCCATAGGTAGCATCTAACTGTAGAGCATGATCTTCCCAGCTTACAAGCTGTAAATGTCTCAGCTCATCTATTGCCAAGAAAGTGAATAGAAGGCATCTTTTAAATAGGCTTCCCAAGCAAATTGTGGGTGCTAGATGATTGATCTTCCTCTGCTTTAATTAAAGGAGGTTAACTTGATTAGCTGGGAACACCGGGGAGGAGTTAGCAATGGGTTTCCAGTGCTGTGTTGGATTCAGTCCCACAATCTGCAGTGTGAAAGTGGCAGTGGTGTTGGTGGGAATGTTACCTACAAGTGACCACTTTCACTTGTCTCCTCCTGGTATGAATATATAGATTATAAAAAGGTTATAGTGGTGATCTCATCCACACTGGGGAGAACAGCCTAGGCCCGATATTGAGGTCTTCATAGAAAAAAAACCCATCCTGTTAAATATATTGCCCCAGGAAGTTTAAAATCTTCCTCTGATTGGCTTGAAATGGCTTGTGGTGAATCCAGGCCTTTCCCAAGTGGCCTTGCTTTGGTACAGGTTGAACATAGGAATCTGAGAACAAGACAGTACCTATGTGAGCATCATTATGGAGGTATTCCACCTCCACAGCTCTGGAGGCGAAGTCCTCCTTGGTGTTGAGAGCCAGACAGGATGGCCAGAAAGCCCAGACTGGTACCACTGGAGCTTCTGTGCATGTGGACAAGTGGCAGGGGCCAGCACAGTCACCTGTCTCTTCCCTCTCCCTTCTATCTAGTGGGAAGTAATGGGAACTTCTTCCTATTATGGACATTTTTTCTTCTAGAAGCATAGGAGGTGCTTGGGATGGAGACCCTGAGGGGATGGCAGTAAGGAGTGAATCAGGGAGTGCAAAGGTGAGTGGGTGGCTTGGGACAAAGGTGATCTGGTTGGAGCTTGTTTTTGTATCCTCATCCCCCCACCTCCCACTAGTGCAAGCTGTTCACCGGGGCAGCAGTATCATTCTAGGCATCTGACTACAAACTGGGTTAAACATTATTCTGCAGTCAAAAAAATTAATGTCTTGGAAAAATAAACAGGATTTTCTCAAGTGTGTGGGATAATCATAAATTAGACCCAAATAGCAAGTGTTTCTCTCAGCACTGTGTGACACAGTGAGCCAGCCCTCGGGGATTTCTCCCTTCCATATGCAGTGGTACAGCCGCCTGCTGCTCTCTGACTTTTCTGCGTGCTTGCCAGAGCACTCACAAACCTGCAAAGGAGATGCCAGACTTTCCAGATGCAATTTCTTTGCATTTTAAAGGTGAAGGACCAGACTGTGATCCAGGTGGTGGTGTCTCCTGCATATTGCAAAGCCAAAGAGTTCAGCAGAATTTATTCCGCCGGAATCCAGATCTTGCCTATGAGGTGGCAAAGGAGTGAGTCAAAGGTATGAAATGAGCTGTCATCTGTATGAGCTGGTCCTGAATCAGGCACCTGAGACGTGGTCACACGAGGCACCTCGAAAATTTGTCTTTTAGCATAAAGTATGATATATGACAAAAATCCTAAGAAGAAGGGCTCAGAAGGAACCTTTCTAAGCTGATCCCAATTCTCGAATTCAGTTATAGACATTCCCAAACACATCCTCTTCCTCATCCCCCAGTCCTGCTGGGTGATCAACCCCAGTGTTTCACTATCCTGAGTCGAAAGCCATTTTTCCTTACACCTTGTTAACTTTATTGACCCTTGCCAGTGCGAGAGAAGCCCATTGACTTCTGTCCTCTCCACCACAGATGTGGAGAATAGATGGTTATGTTCTTCTTTATAACTCATTTCCTATTTGAGGATATTTCCCCTATTTTTTCTCCCTTTAGATAGGCTTACTCAGCTGCAGGTTTGTGGCTCACCAGCAATCCAGAAAAATGTAGAAAATGGTCTAAAAAATAATAGAGAAAAAAATGCTTGCAGAGTCCATTTCCTTCTTTGGGAAGCATTCCCATGCGGATGACAAGTTGTTGCTAGTGCTGACTGGTAGGCGTAATTGGCAATGCCTAATTAAAATGCTTTTAATTACAACACTCAAATTATGATTTTATAAAACAATAACAATTTGCTTATCTGAAAGCTAAGCATTTATTATCCCCCAACTGCCAAATATTAGTCAAGTACAAGCACACCCCTTGGATTTCTCTCAAAACTCTGGGGTGATCCTTTGCTAGCAGCAGGCTGAGATATACAGGTGCGGAGTAAATAATCTCAGTTTGTTGCATCTTTCCTGGAGCTGATTTTCTCTGCCCATTTCAAGTTCTCTCATCTGGGCTGTCTCTTAGGTCCCTTCTTTCAGGGACTTTCCTGGATGACAAAGGATGCCTGGGGATCCAGTGCTGGGTCACGTTGAGGAATTTCTCTTGCTGCCTGCCAGGCACTCTTCTGTTGTACACCCCAGTATGACATCTGCCTTCCACATTTGCCTTCTTTGCACCAGCACCAAACCTCACCCCATGCTTGCAATCCACTGTTTCTCTGCGTCTTTCCAGTTGCTTCTCTTTTGGTATAAAATACATGGCTAATGGGCACTGGAAAAGCAACCCCGTGCTTTTTACAATCTGCCACAGGGATTTTTTTGCCTCTTCTCCACCCTAAAAGGTCAGGATGTCAGCTGTTATTATCACTGGTCTTTTAGAGCTGATTGATTGGAAAGAGAAACAGCCCCAAAAACATTGACAGATAGATGAATGGAAGTGCTGAGCCTGTGTTAACTATGGACAGTGAGGGCCAGGGCCAATGCTGCAGCCTTATGTTGTTTAAATCCTGGGATTTTTCCTTTTTCTGGTGCAAACACACCCACCTGCAGACCTCAAAGGGGCTGTTCCTTATCAGACAGGAAATCTGGGGTTTGATAGCAAGCAACCAACCTGCTTGTAAATGGGACATGTTTGCTCTCTGTGCCAACTCTGTGGGCTGTCCAACCATGCTGGGACACTCAGACCAATGACTGGGCCAGCTAGAAAGCCAAGAAGTGCAATTCCAGTCCATAACTGGAGAAGTTGACTTATTTGCTTCTTCTAGTGCATAAGTCAGGTCCTTGATAACCCAGCAACAGAGCAGAAGACAGTAAGGTGACCACAGCTAGAAGGGGACTTTTTCTCTCCAGCAAACATATGGCTCCTGCTGGAAAATATTTTGAGAGGAAAAAGACTAGGCCACAATGTTATGTGTGACAGCGACTGATTTCAGAGAGGGAAGGGACTGGGAGGAAGAAGAGTTTACATTTGGGAGACCGTGGGGGGGGGGAGTCAAAACATGGGCTTTGCAAATTCCTCTTACTGTGTTCAGTTAAATAAGCTCTTAGCCTTAGCCTCTTTGGTGTCTGACAAGAAACCTTCTGCCAGGAAACCCTGGATGTATTTTCTGCCTCTATAACACACACACATGGACACACGGACATACGGAGGCTGCTTGTTTGTGGCCTTTACTCTGCGTAGCTTGTGTGCTTTAGAGAAGAAGCAGAACCTCATCTTTTTTCTTCTATTCTTTAGCTACCAGGACAGCTACCAACTCTGGGAGATCAGATCTTACAGCCAGCCTATATTGAGAAGACATTAACCTCTTGCAAAAGTGACCTAAATTACTATTAATCGTAGCGGCAGGACTAAATAGCTGTCCTCAGTGTGTTTACAACTGTAGAAACAAACAGTTTGTTCTCAAGATAATGACAAACCGCTTATATTTGGTCTACAAAAGGACTGTTTGTTCCCTAAATACCTGCACCAGGAACTGGATTGTGAAAGAAAAACAAAATGTCTTCATAAGCCACCCCCTGCCTGGAGCTGGCCTCTCTAGGCCTCTGGCTCTGCTCACCCAGCTCTGGTCAAAGCTGAAACCCAGATCGAGTTCTCTGCCGGGGAATGAGGACTCAGGAGCAAGACTGGTAGGTCAGAAAAGTAAATATAAAGCCATTTGGTTCCTTAGTGATTTCTGACACTGCCACAAGTTTCCTGAGGCCTGTTAACCATGGAAACCAGCCTGATCCCAGGGTTCAGATGTGGACATCCCTGCAACCAAGGCTGGGTAGAAACTGTAGCTGTTCTGAGCGATGCTGTTCACAGGTCACCACCGTTTTTGTCTCAGATGGCTTCTGAAAAATCTTACAAAATGAATTATCCAAATAGGTGCCCATTGAATCAAGAACTTCATGAAGACAGATAAAAGAAACGCTGAGGCCCCACATTCTAACTTTAAACCTCACCTGAGCTGGAAACTCAACCTCTACCCTGTAGTCAAGGTTTGAATAAAATAGTTTAATGTTTTTAGACCATTCCTGAATATATCTTTTGGAAGCTGGTGTGATTCCTTGTCTTTGATGGTAGTTTGTGGCCCAAATGCTGATACACCCTGCTCTTGGCGAAAACCCCGGTGTGTGTCCATGTCTCACCTTTCCTGAATTGTTATCGAACAGAAGAAAACCAGCTTACAGAAAGAAAGATTTTCTGGACTGGAGTCCCTTAGGCCTGTAATTCTTAACACAGACTCAAAACTGAATTCACTGTCAGACATCTACGTCTATCTCTCAGACGTGTATCAGAGACTGGGCAATTTATTGCAGCAGCAAAAATACATCTGCTCTGATTAGATGGAATAAAACAATGCCACAGAGATGGGAGGGAGCACTGAAAATCTTTAGCAATGTGCTTTTCAATCTCCTACTCTCCTGTGAATGCACACACAGGTATGAACTCCACTGCACTGTGCATGCAGATGAATCCACCTTCATCTCTTCTAACCCTACATGGAGTTGTGTTTTAAATTCTTACCTCTGTGTGAGGCCACCTGATAGGTGAGCATCTACAGCAGAGCTTGGGGCTGCCAGCTTCCAAATATCCTGGCAATCCTTTTTCCCATACTGAATGGCTTTGACACACTTAGTTGGCTGGTTCCTCATTGGCAGGTCCCAAGGTCTACGTTGCATGGGGTGCACAGAGAGATGAACAGTGTTCCTCCAGTCTTGGGACATGGCGTTCAGCTGAACTGCCACCTCTAGGTTGATGGGGAAGTCACAGGGCATGACACACTGCAAGTGCTAAGACACGTGTGGTATGATGGTAGCTGCTTCTGGGGTAGTTGCTGGTCTCCAGCATTCCTGCAGTGCCAGAGGGCTGGTACATGAACATGAACAGGGCAAAGGACCAGGAAGCAGGACATACAGTAAGTTGGAACATGGGAGAACAGGGCCCTGGCATGCACAAGCAGCAGCAAGGGCTGTGAGATAAATGGTTCCTTTTCCCTAGATCAACACCACTTCCAGCAAGTCTCTGCATGTCTCCTGTTAAACCCAGAAACAGGATTAGATTCTTCACACGGCTTCACACGTGGGATGATACACGAAGATGAACACCAGCAATATTATCAATCACCAGGCAAAGCTGCTGAGCTCTATAAATAAACAGCTTCCTCGACTCTCACCAGCTTGCTACACCAGGCTTCTGGAGATTATTTCTGCCAGAGGTCTTCAGTGCTTCCTTAACATTAATTCTCTTTTGAGAGTGATTCACCTTGAACAGTGAATATTTTCTCGAGTATCTCATTCTGATCAGAGTGTTCCCTCCGACCTTATAATCTGCAGCTCTGTTAATGCCTTAATGGCACCTGGTTATCCCAGCACAGCGGGACAGTGCTGGAACAACCTTCCATCCAGGATTATGAGCTCTTCTGGGCTTTCTGGGAAACCCTTGCTGCTGATTGTAGAACAGTGTGATTTATTTTGTCCATACTGCAAAGTACAGGCTTACAGACCCCTCACAATTGCCTGTAAAAGAAAATATCACTGTCTTATTGAGAGCCAGCTGTTTAGATCTTCTATTTTGGTTCTTCTTTTTTGTTTGTTGGGGTTTTTTTCCCCCCAAATAGTCTCTTTTGCAGAAGAGGACTTTCCTTTGTTCCATTCTGCTGGGCTGTCTATATTCATCCCACATGAGGCTGTTCATGTGCATTCCTTCAAAAGCATCACGAATTTAGTACAAATAACCACATTTGGCATCCCTCCTGACACCTCCTCTACTCACGTGTTCCCAGGCAGGAAAGGCTGAACCTGTTCTTGGTGCTTGCTCTGCTGGGGCTGTCTTTGCAAAGCAGGCTGCAATAGCCCAGCTCACTGTGGTTTCTCAGCAGAGCTACTGCAGTATTTCGGTCTCACATGAAACCCTCTAATGAGCAGTTGATACGTATTGAGGACCCATCTTTTCGTTCCTTGGCATTTACAAGAATTTTGGGTGCCTTGAATATGAAAACCTGGCACGTTCATGGTTCTTACTGTGCAGAAGCATGCAGCAATGAGTGGGACTAGTTGAGTTTAGCATTTCTCTCTTGAGCTTATAATTTGTTTTCTGAGCCCTATTTCCACTGCAGCCAAAGGAAGACCCCAAACTATTTTTTTGATATCAGGTACCTGCTGGTCTTGCAGACTCACATTTACCTTTGCAGACCCAGCTCTTCCAGAATTTGCCCAGTTTTACCCTCAGTGACTGTAGCCTTTAACCTTCCTGATGCTCAGCAGTGGGAGCCAGATGCAAACAAAGGAAGCAGGGAAGAGCTGAAAGCATTGCTCCTGGGGCTGTGCTGGTTGCGCGCAGTGGTGTGTTGGTGTTGGCTCTCCAGGGCTTGGTTAGATGCATTACACAAGTCACTGGGACACTGCAATTGTGTATGTTCAACAAACCATTGTGACTCTCCTTGGGATTTTATAACATTTCTACGCTGCAGCATTTACATGTACAGCATAACTGTGAAGATCTGTAATGGGCAGATGTAGACATGCTTATGGAAAAGTGCAAATGTCCATTATAAGGACAATCTGTCACACTGGAATTTATTTTTTTTTGAGCATTGCAAGGAGAGTGAAGTCATATGTAGGCAAAGATACTCTACTACCACTGAAAATAACGGCTTTCTGTGCATTTTCCAGGGTATATAAAGCAAACATGCTTGTCCCCTCTCTGATTCAGCAATGATTTCTGATGGTGCTTCACTCTGAGGGAGCGGGTAGGATTAAATGCAAAATTTACAGTCAAGTAATGAAATGGGCAGTTGTGGTGTTGGTGGAGGAGAGTACACAGGCCGTTCTGCTCTCACTGCCTCCCAAGTATCTTCAGCTTGGAATTTCCAGTCACTGCCGCTTTCTCTAGTGGGTCAGACAGAAGTACAGATAACATAATATGGCACAGCACATCGTCTACTGGTCAGGAGTAGGAGGAATTGATTTCTGACTAATAAAGAAAATTCATTACCCAGACTGAGTGAGTCACAAGGAAATGAAGGCTGCTCTAAAGAGGGAGGAAGGACTCATGCACCCTGTTATTTCAGGCTTGCTTGGTTGCAGAAAAGGTCTGCCTGTACAGCATCGCAGTCTGCTCAGCCTTGGCCCATGTCCTACAGCATGTTTGCAGCATGGTGACTGTTACTGCTGCTCAGGAGAAAGAAGACTCTGGTGTAGGAAGAACTTCAGCATGATTTGTTCTAGCACCCTTTATACACCTCCACCCCTCTGTGAGGGCTGGAAGAAGGGTTGTACTGTTGCCAAGCAGAGCCAGCATGCACGCAGAGGGCAGTAGAAAGGAGGTGCCTCCTCAGGGGCAGAGAGATGCTAGAGAAGAAACAACTACTGATCCTCCACTCCAGAGTCAACTAGACTTTTAGTGAGACAGACCTCAGATATGAGCTCAGGTAAGTGAGATCAGGTCCTGATCCGGACAGTTGTAATCAGATTTGAATTTGGCCCCTGGTGAGGTTTTACTTCCCCAACAGTCTTTGCCTGGCTCAGCTCCTGGGCTTGAGAATGTGACCAGACTTCTGAGCTGGAGGGAATACAGACCAGAACAGTGCAAGGCTGGGGGTGTCTAAGAACAAGAGTAACCCTGGGCTTTGGCCTGGTCAGCACTTCATGCTCTCTGCAGCCCTGCATTTGGAGGAAAGGGCTTTGCCCCACTAAGGCAACCTTGCAGGGAGGCAGGAAGAGCATGAAGGACATGTGAGAAGGGTGAAGATGCTGCAGTTTGAGCCGTGGGCTTGGCAGCTGCTGCGTGGGGATTTCTGCATTATCCAGGAGATCACTGTCTTTGGGGCTTCTTCCATTCCCACGGCAATGCAGGTGTCCCAGCCATGGGGGAAGACAAGCAGCAAGGTGATGGACCACACTGAAGAACATCCGCTCCATCCTGCTTGGGCCAGCGGAGTTTGGTGGTTCAAGGCAAGGCAAAATGGTATGCTGATGGGGCATGTGTGTGGTTACCTCTCTCCCAGGCAGAAGAGGCCAAGCATTGTCAAGAGGCTGTGGCATTTCTGACCAGAAGCCTCTTTTCCTCCATACTGAACTCTCTCTCCTTGAAGGCAAGTTGCCTGCCCCTCACTGCTCTTTGTGTGGAGACCGATAGCATCTTCTGTGGCAGGGAATGGCATCTTCTTAGTTAGAAGCCTCCTTGTTTAGTCTTACAGCTGTCAATTAATCCCACACTTTTGCTATTCAGACTGGCTGGTGGGTAGCAACGTTTCCTGCTGCAATGAAAATCTGTTGTGAATAAGAGCTGGAAGGGGAACAGCATTAATATTTGACAGCAGCTAGTGCTGAGGGAGTCTTTGCACTTCACAACCTGAGACCCGCAGGGGTTTCACAGGCTAGCAGTAGTTTAACAGCATTTAAACAAGCTTTTGCCACATGCAGCCCAGCTGGGAGCTGCTGCTGGCCCAGGCATGCTTGTGCCAGCCACAGCTCCACTGTGCTTCCAAGCTCAGGCTTGTCCTCTAGATCAGAGGGTTTGGGACACAGGAAGAATAAAAGCAGCTAAGGAAATATAGCTGCTTCCTTTTACACCAGCCACCCGCCTACCCCCCTCGCCCGAAAGCCCTAGGTCACCCTCCCGTCTTCTTAACTTTCACATCCCGCCGTACGTGACACTCCGCTGTCATG
>WUAM01000319.1:1619970-1642212 GCA_024336885.1 Actenoides hombroni | reverse complement strand
GATACTAGCCGTGTTATACCTCTCCAGTTTAGAGGAGAAATCTGCCCCTTCTCTCTTCAGAGTTCTGGATTTGTGGAGTTCAAGACTGGAGCAATGTCAGTTCTGCTGCCAGCTAAGAGATATCCAGGTTTTCATTTCTAAACAAGTTGTGAATGGGCAGGAACATCTCTTTTGTCTTTCTGCAGATTAAGTTTTTCACATCTCAGCTTGAAATTTCTATGTCATTTTCTGCAGTTTTCTATATTTTAAGTAAGTGTCTGAGACTTGTTAGTGTCTGAAATTTTCCTTGTTCAACCTGATCATCTTTTGGTAACAGGTATAATTTTCCAATCCTTGTGCACCTCTGCAGGATTTCATAGCAAGACCTGTCCTAGAGGGTTCTGCAGAAACCTGAGGTGTGAATGTTCATTTTATCAGCTTTTGCATCACTTGGGATTGTTATTCCTTAGAAGTGGAAGTTTACATGGCAGCTTCTGGGGAGGTAAATAAACCCCTACTGTTTTCATACACTTTATACTCCACCATGAAGAAACTCTGTGGAGCACAGGGAAGGATTTTATGTGCAGCTGCTGACCCATAACAGGCAATGCCCAGTGTTGGGTTTTGGTGCCCACAGATACACAGCTGTGTGTACACAGATATTGTCCTTCTACAGCTGCTTTAGTACCCACCAGGAAGGTCTGTCCCCACTAGTATCCTCAACAGCCAGAAAGTCCACAAGCCAACAGACCTTGCTACATAGCAGCTGAGATCCATGATCTAAGCCACCAGTGTTGGTTCAACCAGTAAAATATAGGAAGAAAGCTCTATGGAGAAAACTGACTGCTTTGTTTGGCCCAAAATAGAGTTCGGTTCAATTTTTTCTTCATTTTTAACAACATTTTCAATAAAACTGCATTAACTTAAAATCATGAAAGGGGTATATCTCATATTTTTCAGAGTCTGAAAAAAGCTCACATAACTATAATGAGTCTGAATAAATTTCGTGGTTTTAGATATCTGCAATTTTTTCACCCAAATAAGGCTTTCTCTGAAACTACTCCCCAGTGGTGCTGCTGACACAGTAGTATTAACGTTGAAAGAAAATGCACAAAATGCCCCTGCCAGCTATACAAACAGGGTAGTTACATCCAGAATACCCACAAGAATGAAGCAAACCCAGTACTGAACCTACATCGAGCAGGTTCTCAAGGCAGCAAAGATCTGTGTAGGGCGATGCTTGTCCTCGCTCCCTCCACACCGGCCATCCACAAACCCAAAAAATACTCCTGAGTGTCACTTGTCTTTTGCCAACATGGAAAACTCCTTCCCAGAGACTCCTGTGGCCGTTACGGAGGAGCAGAGCCTTGTGCTGGCTCCTCAGTCCTCACCAGGCATGTAAACCATCTTCATGCCCACAAGATGGGCAGCCCGGGGGGTTCAGGCAGCACGTACAAGGCAACAGCGGGTGTGTGAACCCACTGCCCTCCTACATCTCTGCTCCTCTTGGCAGAGATAAGAGAGCCTGAGGAAAGACCTTGGGAGACAAGCCACAGATTTATTTAGTCTTTAAGCTGCGATAGGCTGTTGGCTGCTGTGTGATCTTTGATAAACTCAGGGAAGCAGAGAGCAGCAAGTTTGCAAAAGTCACTGCCAGCAGCTGACACAGATGCTTTCTGGCACGGCACCAGGGAGCTGTGACACTCATTTGATCATATGTTTATCCACATGTCCCACACATACTGATAGTCACAGCGATAGCCTCTGGGTCTACCCTCACAAATGATGAGCTTCTCAATTTCTGTGCCTGCACACAAGGCTTATAAATGATGGCACAACATTTTTTCAAAGGCCTCGATGATGTAGGAACTTTCCAAATGTTGTTGGGGTCCAAGATGTGGAGAATATAGGTCAGAATTTGTCTTTGCTATAGCAGAAGTCATGTCAAGTCTGCACCTAGTGACTGCCTAGTCCAGATCTGCTCCACAGCATTTCTGCCTGTGTGGCCAAACATGATTCTCCCCAGACAGTCTTGCTTTTAGCATAGCAGTCCCTGTTTCCCAAACCCTCATGACTGAGCACTCTCATTACCGCGCAGCCCCACCATGGTGCTCCTTCGGTCCCATGGCATGAAAACAAGACAGCAGCAACCTTCTGGGTTCAGAAGGACTTCTCCCATCACGCCAAGAGCAGTGACATCTGCTGCAGTCAGTCCTCTGTCCTAGGACTCTGTTAACCTCTGGTCCTTCCCATTGCTTTGTCTCAGCCCTTCAGCTCTGCCGCTCCTGCCTTGCTCTTTAACCATCCACCCCACACATGCTTTTGCAAGCACAGCTCAGCCCACCACACTGCCAGCAGTGCTAGATCTGGGGAAGAGCCCCACAGGAGCAGGAGGAGGTGTGCCAAGGGGCTGGGTGTTGGACTCGCAGGGCACGAACAGCAGGAGATGCTCTTTATGGTGGTCGGCTCTATGAGCACAAGGCTGGGAAGTTTATGGTAGCAGTTTGTATCTCTGCTTTCCATACCACTGGCAACGTGTTCTCCTGGAGTAAACACGTGCTGAGTCTCTGTATCAGTTGCATGGCTGGCTTCTTTTTGTATCACTTATGAATTATTTCTAGCCCCTGTGGCTCTTGTCAGAGCTTCTCCATGTCTCACAGAGACATTGATTCCTATACCAGTATTTCCAGGCTTAAATATGCTTGTAGTCCCTTTCTTAACATTCTTTTTCTTCCTGTGCACAAAGGCAACTGCCCAGTGTTTGGTTAGCTGTGAATGTGCTCACCCCATCTCCGCTGCTTCGCGCCTCCTTCGCTTGCTCTACCCTCAGACTCCACTGAATTTCAGAAGTCTCCATCCCACCTTGAAATGAATCCATCATCTTTCCTTCTGTGCAGTCCGTGTCCTCAAGTTCTGTTCCCCTTGGCTCTCTTGTCTGCCTAACCCCAGCACCTTTGGGTGGCCCTGTTGTCCAGGCTCAAACCACCCTGGCCTGTCATCTCTGGATAGGATTATTCTCCAACTTGCTTCCACCAGCCATAAAAAGCAGTATATCACCAGCCAACTCGAGATCAAAACTGACAAGCAAGCTTTTTAGATGAGCCTGCTCTGCTGTATGTAATTAATGTGTCTTGTTTTCTTCATTTATATTTTATTTATATGCTTTTATGTATTGTGAGAATCTCCAAGAGGGTTTTCTTTTTATGAATTACGCTTTGTAAAACACAAGAGATGATGTTGATGAAATAGTTATTATCAGCTAAAGACTGCACTCCCAGACTGTGCCTTCCTTCCAACTGGCAATCTGTCACTCCTCAGAATGCACCAGCTCGCCGTGACCGACAGACAGACAGGCAGGCAGCTCCCAAGAAGGAGTCTCCGAGCTGGGAGGAGAAGGATGATGAAGGTGATTAAAAATAGAGAAAGATTCCTTCGCCACAAATCACAGAGAGAAGTTTCAGAGAAGAAAATAGTGAACCTAAAAGATGTTGCCTAAGGGGGCTTTTACTGATTTTAGACTGTGTTGCTCAGCTCAGTTCACTCCAGTGAGTGGCTGTACCAGGTTTTTAGGATGGAAGAAATAATTGCCAGTATGGGGGCTGGAGGGAGGATTTTTATTTTTAATTTAGTTTCCCTAAAAAAAATCTTCCTTCATTTAAATCTTAGAAGTGTATCTGAGGGAGAAGATGATTGAAATTGGATCATTGAAAACTTAGTCCCCTTCTTTGTGTGGATTAAGTGCTTGCTGAGCTACTGCCCCAAAGGGAATTTTGTCATTCTTTGTAATAAACCCCTGAAAAACATGGGTTTCACTGGGACCACGGAGATGGCAACCAAAGCTTGAGTGCTGAAAGCAGGGAGTAGGAGCACAGAAGCTCTTTTACGTCATTCACCCAAAGAAAATGGAAAACAACTCTCCCAGTTCAGCAGCATTTTCCTGTTAAATACGTGGATTAACTGGGACAGCCATTCTCCCAAGGAAAGATTGAAGAGTTACCACCACGATGCAAGAGAGAGGCGGTGACAGCAGGGTGTGGATGGAGTCGCCTCACCTGGGTGCTCAGCAACATGGCCAAGGCTGGGTTGTGCCAGGAGTGGTGTCTGGAGTCCTTGGGGTGAGAGCAGAGTGAAGAGGGTGGGTTATATCTGCCCTCCACAAACACTCTCAAAGTGCTACAGGAGCAGCCCAAAGTGGCCGGAGCTGCAGCCAAGCTGCCCCAAGGCAGGGAACTGGTGAGAGGTCTCTGGAAACACCCCAGGGAAGGTGTGTGTGCTGCGAGTCAGGCTGAGACACCCTCATATTTAGGCACGGTTTTGTTGATCGGTTGTCCTTTACCACATGCCTTCCAATGAGACTCCTCACAAGTGATTCAGATCCTCTGACGAGCTCCTGCACGTCCCCTCTTTCAAGATGGCTGGCTTGAATAATGCTCTAAATGTCACTGCTGGGGCAGGAAACTCAGCCATCTTGATACTCTTGCTTCTGTCCTGATGATTCATGTTGACATTTACATGACAAAACAGAGGGGGGGAAGCTGCTGAACACGTTGCAGTGCCTGCGGAGAGCTTCACGGTAACATGATTCAAATCAGCAGAGACCTCAAAAATCCCAGGAAATACCCTCAAAAAGCCAGAAGAGCTCGAGCAGACTGTAGAGAACTGCATCCCTTCCCAGCTCCACAGAGGACGAGTTTCATGCTTATCCTGGAAGAATACTGAGGGCAGGTACCCAGTCTCCAGGACTCCCTGTGGCCAAGGACTTAATGTAGTGTGAAAGATCACATAAGGAGATTTAGCATAGGGGATATCACTTTCCCTTTTGGGATGTTTTTCACTTAAGATTTTAGGAGTGGACATGAAGGCAGGTTGCAATGCTACTGGACGAAGGTATCTTCAGGAGACAGAGGCTGATGAGTTAACTGATGAGGTTAACTCATCAGTTGGAAAGCTAGAGGTCTGATGTTGCTAGGAAATAGCCCAGCCTTTACCATTCTCATTACAGAAAGTTTCCACTGTAAAATAAATGATTTTCCACCCCCACCACTGCTCACATGCCGCAGCAGAGCACTACTCATGGTAAGATCTACAGGTCCTAGAACAGTGAAGCAGAGGCACAAACTCCAGATTTCCAGGTTGTGATAGAGCCTGGGCAGGAACAAGGCACTGCATATTTCTGCCATGAAGGCCATGGTCTCATTGTCCAAGCCAGGTCTTTGCCCATGGTGCCAACGCTGGCTGTGCCTCTGTTTCGAGGATGTTGTCAGCTGAACTTTGTCAAGGGCACGTTGTTTGTTTGGCTTCTTGCATGTTGGGAAGGAGCAGTCTTTGTGATACTCTTTTTTGGTAGCTTCTGTGAGAAGGGTCATTCCAATAGCCTTTGCAACATCAGCAAAGCCTCCAGCTGGGCCAATGTACCAAATTCTGGGTGAAATTCTACACCATGACAGTCAGGAAGTGTAAATACACAAGGGGTTTTCACATTATGTGTGTTGCATGCAAGTCAGACACCAAGACTTTGAAATTTCTCAGAACTTGACTGGACATGGCCCTGAGCAACTTCACCTAACTTTGTGGTGGGCCCTGCTCTGAGTTGCAAGTGGGACAGGAGAGTTTCAGAGGGTCTTTCTAATCTACATCATTTTCTAAAACCTGTTGAGGTGACCCACAAATGAGTTCTAGGTAGACAAAGGGATTCAGGTTGGTTCCAAATATCTTTTATGGAACATTGTTGAAAATTGGTGGATTTCCTACACATGACCCTATGAGATGAAGCTCTTGTGACCATTTGATAACAGGTCCTATTGTGCAATAGCTGTTCATGGTCTTTCCAATTATTGGTAATGCTCCTAGGTGCAAAATACTAGTCTGCTCATGTGGGGTAAGGCATGGCCTGAAAACAGATGACCTCAAAGTCCATGGTCCAGGAGCTCCTCATGTCTGAGGGCTGGACAAAGCTTGAGTGCAACAAACATATCAGCAGAAAGTGTAGGAATGGTGGAGAAATCAGCCCTGCCAGAAGTTCTGCAACTTGTTACCAGCAATGAGGAAACCATCCATCCACTGGTACCTCCTGATTATTTCTCAGACGACTTTGTGACAGGGATGCAGCTGTCCCCATAGCTGCCTTTGTCACTTTAAGGCAAGGAATCAAAGTGCAGGGTCTTGTGGTACCGCTTTTCCATGCACACATCTGGCACACATCCCTGTGTACACAGTACGTAATTATACATATATATGGGCTTATAAACCTGGGCTTCTGCCATTCAGAAAATGAAACTTAAGTCCTCAGAGAGAGAGAGAAGGATGAGCTCATCCAACCCTCAGGAGAGCCTACTGTTCAAAGAGTTTCAGGAACCAGATTCACAAGAGGGATATAAGCAACTGCAGCAGCATTTAGGGGCATAAACTCAAAATCCTACATTTCCCTGCAGTTTCCTCCCCATTCTCACTTAGCCTAAGACTGAGGGTGCAGTGGAAACTCACTGCCTGGCTCCAATCCTTGGTGCTGCCTCCTTCTTTCAGCATGGATGCATCCCCATGGCTTATGTGCTCTCCTTGGGGGGACGATGTGAACACTCAGTGTGTCCTGACTGGACAAAGAAGCCTCCACCATCCTGGAATCACGTAGACACATCTTCAGGGGGCAGAGCTAACCCTTTCAGATGTCTCCCCAGCACCTTCTGACATTTCAGCAGCTCCTGGTTTGCACTTTTATAAACACTACTATTAAGCAGCAACTTGACCCACACACACTTTGGGATTAGCAGGCAGTGATGTCTCCTCATGCCACACATAAGATGTCCAGCTTCTGCGTTACTGGTAGCAGCGCTAATATGTAATCACTTCACCACTGAGCCCTTCTCCTGAATTTTGGCCCCTGTCTTCACTCCCAGCTTCTATATTTAGCGTGTTGAGCAATCACAAACACATGAGTTCCTGTGCCATCTGCATCGGTTGTTCAAAAATAATGCAGCTGAACAGCAAACGGTGCGGTACTCTAGGAAGAGGGAGGCTTTTAGCACATTGTTAAGAGTCTTCCTTCTTCTGCTCATTTATTTATTTAGTTAGTTTGCTCCAAAAGAGGATCCAAAGACACAGAAAGCTTTCGTTCAGGCAGCAGCCCCGGCAATTGTATTTGTCAATACATGGAGTCTGTCTGAAAGTGATGTATTTGCAACATATATGGTCCATTGCCTGATTAACTCAGAATGAAAACCACCCAAGCTTTGCACTAAAATCAGTTAGCAATACAATATCTCCAAAGATTGTGGAATTACTTTTTTTTCTTCCTTTTTTTTTTTTCCTTATTTTTTCTGAATGGTTGCCAATAACTGCAACTTTCACAGAAGATAAAGATCTTTTCTGCTTCATTACTTCTGAGATGGCACATTAGGATCAAATGTACCATCCTATTAAATAAAACTCCAGGAACACTATATATAGCACCATACCAAATGTGGTCTGCAAAGCAGCATTGATCAGATCAGCCCGGAATGTTGTTTACATGTTGAACAGTTAAAATATTCCTGCTATTAAAATTTATCTTCTTCCTGGTAAACCTGTGTGTACAAGTTGCATGTCATCTCACACAACTGCTGCTTATGCCCTCCCTGCACGTAGACTTCAGCAGCCTGGTCTAGCCTCTGCTGGGAGAAGAGGTCATGTTTTAGGGCATCTAACCTACTCCTGATGTGCACTCCCAATTACCGGTTCTACCAATCCAAATTCCTCAGCCTGTAAGGCAGAGATGAAGGAGGAGGTTCTCTTTTCCTTGCAGCTGGAGAGGCTGAGGTCGTCTTGTGCTTGGATGCACATCAAAGACACAGGAGTATTGCCACGTAATTTTTTGCTGATGAGGAATTCACAGTCACCTAAGGACCACAGGTGAGGGTCAAGGCTTAAATCCTGAGTAACAGCCTAATCTTTATCAGAAGAGTAATGACCTATGGGCCATTTCTTTCTGCACAAGCTCCTAGCTTTACCACCCAAACTTTGTTCTTGTAGAAGACCAGAGTCCAAATCTGACCCTGGTTGTGGCTCACAGGAGATCACACTTTCCCTGGATAGGTTATACACATCCCTGGGGAGTCATACATGGCTGTAATGAACAGATGCATCAGGCAACCATGGAGCAGCAGTTGGAGGTACTCAGGTGTCCCTTGGTGCTGGACCAGTCTGTCAGGGTTTGGGAGTTGGGGAGAGATCCTCAGCACCCTTCAGTGCAGGGGCAGTAGGACCAGGCGTTGTTTAGCCTGGAGAAAAGGAGTTTCAGGGGAGATCCTCTCACTCTCTACAACTACTTGAGAGGAGGTTGGAGCCAGGTGGGATTGGTCTCTTCTTCCAAGGAGCAAGTGAAAGGACAAGAGGAAATGACCTCAAGTTGCACCAGGGGAAGTTTAGGTCAGATATTAGGAAATATTTATTCCCCAAAAGGGTCATCAAGGGCTGGCCCAGGCTGCTCAGGGCAGTGGTGGAGTGGTGGACTGGTGGGTTTCAAAGCCCTGTGAATATGGTACTGAGGGACATGGTTTAGTGGTGCCCTGGCAGTGCTGGGTTAATGGTTCGACTTGATGATCTTAAAGGTCCCTTCCAACTAAAATGATTCTATGATCATTAGTAGGGTTTGGGCGTGGCATTAGGCTGAATCATCTCGCAGACTTCACTGCTTGAAGAGCTAGTGGAGGAGAGCAGCCCAGTCAAAAGACATCCTGGCTCCTGTGAGCCAAATCCTGCTCCCTCCAGTGCAGACCCATGGGAGTGGCACTGCACCCAACTGCAGCCAGGGACAAACTCTTCGTCCTGGCACCACGCTGGCTCCAGCTCCTGCCCCGTCAGAGCACTGCAAGCTGGGGATCCAATGTGGTCTATACTGTGCAAACACTTGCGTTCAATTTTTAAGGGGTAGATTTTTGGAAATGCAGAAAAACCCGCAGAAATGATATTCCAGTGCATACGCAAATTAAGTCAAGGCACATTTGACTGGATGGGCATTTACATACAAATTGCTCTCTAATTGCACTAATTGCACACGTTCACAGATGTGCTATTGCACAAACAGGTTTTGCACATGGATATCAGGTGTTTGCTTTGTTTTGTAGTGAAGACGGCTTTAAATCAATATGAATTATTGGTTTCTCCCTTGCCAGATCATGGCTTAGATCAACGACTGTCCAAGACAGGGCTCTGAGGACTTTTAGAAGTAATTTTCCAGCTTCTGTTCTGAGTCACCCTGATTTCATACCCTCGGGCTTGCAAGCCTTCCCTTCCCTTCCTTTCCGGGTCATAAATACTTGTCTTGTCTCAGGGAAACATTAGGTGCTGTTAGGTACTAAGGACACAATGTAAAAATCTAATGTCTTGCATTTTATTTTTATATTGGAAACTGATCAAAGAGTAAAAATGAATCTTGGATCAAGAAAAGTTTAAAAGATAGTAAGTAGAAGTTAATGCACCTCAATAACATTATTTTGTAGACTCGTTACCTCTTTATTCACCCTTCAAGATATTTGCTTCTGGTTTATAGCACAATATGTATTGAGGAGAGACATAAACTGGGCAGGGAAATGCCAATGAAATGAGAAAATAGAAAGTTAATGGTGAAACTAGAGTAGGCTAAATTAATTTACTGATTATATGACCATATCCCATCAGTAAGACATGAATTATTTTGTTTACAGTCTTCAGGTTGTTGCCTGGCTCTGCTACCCTTCACTGTTTTCAATTTAAACTGCAGTGATTGTAAAGAGAAGAGAAAATAAACCAAATGTTCCCATTGCACTTATAAATTTTATGTTTATAATCTTGTAGCCATCCATGGAAACCATGCCTGTTATTCAAGTGCCTCGCCTCCCCAAGCTGAGCATAATTATTACTGATACATCTGGATGTTTAACTACCTACTACAGACTCTTGAATTCCTTCCAGATTTAAAATATCCATTAATACAGGAGTGGAGAAGAGTGGAGTCACAGGGGGAAGAAGAGAGGGGAGGGTTTATGTCTATTACTTCAATTCTCAGAGGATTTATGTCTTGCTTAGCACCACGGGGAGCAAAATACTGTTACCTAAGCCAGTGTCATTCAGTTAAAAGGATGCATCGTGCTTCTTTCCACATTGTTCTACAAAGAGTTCATCATGCACACAGGGACAGATCAGCTCGAGCTTGGTGTCCAGAGAAGGTGAAGATACCCTACATGGTGCAACTCTCCCCCAGCCCAGGGGTATCACTGGAGTCATGGACCATGCACGCATGTTCAACAGAGAGTTTTCTAAAGCCCTTTAGGTTGGGCTTTCACTCAAATCCCACATATCTTTGTAGCCAACAGATCAGTTTGTAAAAACACAGCTTGTACTCTCATCCCATGCAATGCATGCTTCTTGCTCCAGTGGTAGCTCCTGAGCAAAGTCACACCAGACCAGGTAGGTCACAAACGGGCTATGAGGATCCCAGCAAGTGCAGAAATCACTGGTGAGAAGAAAGGGAGACCCTTCTTAGCAGTGTCACTACAGATGTCAGTCCCTAAGTCAAAGGTGGTATCTCACATCAGAGAAGACCCAGCTTTCTGGGTGGTCCCTCCTCCAGAGGCTGTGTTCTCAGGGTAAGGCACCCTCCTCAGCCCCTCTTGAAGGCAAACTGGAAACCCCATTTGGAAATTTCAGCTGTTTTGCAAAGACAGTTCTGCTACCCAGTATTTCTCCACCGTATCAGCTTCATTAAGGCTATGGTCCAGACTTATTGATTACTTTCTAATCTGTGCCCTATTAAATTCACACATCCATCTAACAATTACATACATGGCATCATTCACTCTTCAGCGATGCCCCATTAGTTCCTATTATGAAGAACACAATGATAGTTGTGTTCTCACTGCCTCATTAACTGCAGTATGTACCTGATCCATGGTACATCGTGCTGGCCCAGGTCCAGGTAGCAGATTCCTCACAAAAAGCAAAGGCTGGCTCCTTGCCTGACACCCAGCACTTGAATCATGATTTTCAAATGTTCTGTATGTGCGAAACACTTAGGTACAGAGAGTGTCAGATCCCTTTCTGTGAAACTATTATTTCCCTCCAGATAGAATGGGAAACAACTTGTCTCTGATCATAGCAGTTACTTATAAGCTGCCAGACTGGAGGGATAAGTGAGATAAATTAAACCGTGAGAGCTCGCTTTCCAAGAAACAGTTCCCTATATTTGCTCACGCATTTAAGTACGCATGCAGCTTTCAGCCTGTAATCAAAGCACGGCACCTGAACCAAAAGGATCATATTTAGTACACCAGATCAAAAAGCAACTTACTGAGAATCATGCACCAGTACAGTCCCTCCAGGTTTTTCACCACTCATCTGCCACCTCGGCTACCTCCACTTGCTACCAGAGACAGGACCCTGCAAGACAGCTGCTCTTTTGCTGCCCATTAGATCTTATAGCAAATAGGGCAGGACACAATCAGGCTCCATAAAAGAACAAGCAACCAAACCCTTATTCCTTCACCACCTCCATCTCTCACAGTCCCATAAAATCCCCATTTGCCAACCGTGAGAGAGGATGCAACTGGTATCATTTCAAAGGCGAGGTTTTTCTGTACCCTTTCCCTGCTGTCTTTGATGGCACTGTGAATGGAGCTTCTGAGCTGCCTCCTACAGCTATGTAATTTGTCTCCACATAAATGTGTTTTGAATGCACATGGTCACCAGATGGAATTTCACATTCAACGTATTAAGGGGACCAGATGAGCGTGGAGAGGCTGCACAGGCCGTGCATTGTGCTTCCGATATTAGTGGATTCCTTCTCACAGAGGAAGTGGCCTGTAATGGGAAGTCCCATCTGTCACTGAGATACTTGTTGAAATTGAATGTTCTGATTGAGGAATTTTTATATATTTTTTTTCCAAGACTGGAAATATTTGAGTCCCATCAGCTATACCCTTAGTTCTAATCCCACAGTGGAGAGACGGAAAAGACATAAGAACATTTGGTTAACTGCAATTACCAAAAACAATGATGCTTTGTTAGTATTAGTCAAAATTTTAAAAGGTGTGATACAATCACCTTGGCATGATCTGGAAAACTTTCTTAAAGAAGAGATTTATTCAGTTGGTAATGGAACTCCTGTGGCTTTATTTTTTGAGATTCTCAGGTGCATCTATGAAGCCTGCTCAAAGAAAAGCTAATTTCACATGATCTTTAGCAAAAAAAACATAGGAGATATGAAGCTGAGTGTTTAGACCCAGAGGGTGCATGAAGAGGACTGGAAGACTATCAGGAGACTGCTCTTGATAAACAACAAAGCTAATGGGAACACTAAGAAATTATTACGTCTAGTTTGGCTCGAAACTGTATACAATGTGATCCCAAGTACAGTTTCAAAAAATGCTCTGGGAGCCAGAACTCCAATGTCTGAAATCATCCTGAATTTATTTTTTCCTTATCTTTGGTTTGGGTTTTGAAGAGAAAAAATTACTGTGAGCAGAAGGCCAACAGCATCATAACTGGGGCTGGAAATCCTGCTGGTAGGATTTGGTGAGGGAGAAATATCATCTGTGAACCAAATCTGGCCATCCACCACAAACTCTTCCGACAGGCTTTGCTTCATCCATTCAAGGGCACACTTTGATTTCTGCCAACATCATGCTTGGCTGACTTACAACTGAGAACTCACTTTTTAGTGATCAGGATCAGCATCTTCTCCTGACTTACCAGCATAAACCCAAGGGGACAAAAAAAAAAGAAAGAAAGAAAGGAGAAAGGTTAACTCAGTGAGACAGCTGCGTCTGAAAACCGAGGCAGGATTGTCATCACCTACCAGTGTAAGCTATTACTGGAGCAGTCTCCCGGTGTGGTGACAGGCTGCTGAGCTGTGCAGCCATTCCTCTCTTATGAGAAGAGCACGTCATGCTTGCCATGCACCCTTGGGGCAGGGTGGCATCTCACCCTAACAGACAGGCGCTTGCTGGGTCTCTGCCACCCAGCTTACAAGGAGCTAGGAGTGAGGTCCTCCTTGCAGATGGGACACTATAGGTATTGTGTGAAAGGTTTCAGCCCACCCTGACAGTGCCGTCACCTCTCCCACCCCATCCCAGTCACCACCCCCACCCCATCCCAGTCACTACCATGCCTTTCCCCTGCTAGTCACCTCAAGTACCCTCTGCAAGGTCTGGCACTGCAGAAAGGAGCCAGTGCCATGTAGGACATTCCTGTCCAGAATGGGAACTGTCACTGGATGGAGAATTGCCACCATCTCTTTGCTTTCAGGCCTCAGTGCTGCCACCATGGTGACTCATTTGAAATAGAGCTGAGCACTTGGGATATCATTCTTCTGTCTCAACCTGGATATAATGCCTTTCTCCATTTTCTCCTTTCATTTCCTGTCACTGCCTTTTCTTTGAGGACTCACAGATCCTGGGTACCCTCTGTTCCCCCAGGGATACAGCTGTGGCCCTGATGTCAGACTGTCCACTTTCCTTCTTTCTTTCCTCCTTTCTCCTGATGCTGTGTCCTCTTTCTCATAGATCAGATGCTGGGATGATTCCCAAAGCACAGCCAGCATGATCAGTTCTGGTTCTGTCAACATCAAGTGATCATTGCTCATACTCCAGATGAGTGAGTTTAAAATATCATGGATTTAAAAATATTTTTAAATGGCATTTTTCAGTTGGTGTCAGGCTGGCCAATGATCGTGTTCTCAGAATCTGCTTGGTGGTTGGAACTACAAAAAGAAAGGTGAGATGAGCTAATAACACTTAAATAGCACTCTGGGTACAAGAAGAACCTGCCCAGTCCTGAGCACCAAGAGCACTGCCTTCTCCCTGGCCTTTTCATCTCTTAGCTTGGAAAGGAGCTTTCCTCTCCCAAATCAAGAAGGAACTCTGTGTCCACATATTCTCTGCACCCGGAATTCACAGGACAAGAATGATCTTGGGCTGAGTGATGTTTCATGATGTATCGTGATGTTTCATGATATATCATGATGTATCATGAGTACCTTGATAGCTGGAGAGTCTGCTTCTAATCCCAAACAGCCCTTCATGCTCTACATGGTTATCAGCCATGCAAGTACCCCATCCAGACAAACCTTCAGTGGTAGCAGCAGCACGTGTCATAGAATCATAGAATGATTTGGGTTGGAAGGGACCTTAAAGATCATCCAGTTCCACCCCCTCTACCATAGGCAGGGACAACTCCCACTAGAGCAGGTTGCTCAAAGTCCCATCCAACCTGGACTTGAATGCATCAAGTGATGGAGCATCCACAGCTTCCCTGGGCAATTTCTTCCAGAGTCTCACCACCTTCATAGTGAAGAAGTGTCTTTTCTCAGCTACCTGCAGGCCTGTTTCACTAACTGAGGCAGAAAGAAACCCCCAGCTGTGTTCAAGCCTGAAGAACCCCTGGTTTTCCAGGGAGGGCTGACAAATGCATTGTCTCTGGAAACTGCCGCTTACAAACACTTGTGGTTTTCCATTAAGTCAGGATTTCTGTGGCTAAAAGTCTGCTCTGTGAAGGAGCCTATTTCTTACCCCTAGTGCACCCACCGTAGTTTCTGATGACTACTTTCATCTCAGACCAGTACTGAAAAACCCTATTGATGAGTGATGTCTTTGTGCACAGTTCTGGGCTGGTGCTAGCTGGGCTGTAACATATTAGCAGTTCCTAGTCAAGTGACCTTTTGACTTTGTGCCTGGACTGCTTGGCTCAGCTCTATGTCTCAGTGCTGCTGAATGGTGCTTCAAAACCCATTGACAGGAAAGGGGGAGGACGGGCTGTCCTGCACGGAGTGGGAATGGTTCTGGTCAGGCCTTTGCATAGCTTAGCCAGCTGATACCGTGAGGTTTTGTCTCACCCGTGGCAACTCACTTGCATCTTCTGATGGTGGGCTCAACAACAGCAGTGAAGACCCTGTGAGGGAGTCTTTGGGCAAACATTTCCTCATGGCAAGCAGGGGCTGAGAGACACTGCTTCTTGCTTAGCAGCAGGAGACACCCACTCCAGGCAGACGTGTAACGGGGACGGTGGAAAAAAAGCATTTGTTCACCAAGCCCTGAATCCCAGCTTGCTGAGATTGTCAAAGGCTAACCCAGACTGGAGCGAGTCCTCCAGAGTCCTACAGGATAGAGCTTTTCAAAAGCACAGGGTTCATTCAGCACATGATAAATATCAGGTGTGGGAGCTTAGCACTGGCTCTTGCTTTATTTCCCCTTTGTTACCGGGTGTCTGGTGATGCAGCACTTTCTCCATCCAGAGGCGGTTGTTTGAAACCAGCAGCCTTTGTACACAACTTTGACGTGGGAGCTCAAATCAGAACTATCCCCAGGAAGGCTGGAAAGTGCTTGGTATTAGCAACCGCGTTTGCATTAGCCTCTGCAAAAAGCTCAGCAGAATGGGACCCTGTGCCTGGAAGTTCTGCTGGCCTCCATGCTAGAAAACTCTATGGTAGCAGCTGAGGAAGCTGGGACAGCAAATATGGTTACAGCAGGAAATTCAAAGCAAGGGCTGACTTACTTGAGCTAATTGCAAATCGCTTTGTTCAACTGGGCCCAAGACACCCTAAATCCATCCTCCAGAAATAAAAGCTATGAAGATAACATTGATTGACCTATTTGCAACTGCACTCTGCCTCATGCTGGCCGTCATGTCCCTGGATTGAGTTACATGTACCTATCAAGTGGTCAGCTCCTCTGTATCCTTCCTTCTTGCCACAGATCTGGAAATGAAACGACCCAGGCTTGTTGTAAGAGCTCTTGGTGACTTTCAGTGTGTCTCATTTTTCATTAGGGCATTTCTGGTTTTCTCTCCTCCTTAAGCCCAACCCCAACCTTGTAAAATCCCAGTAAAATTTTCAATCCACTTTCTTTTAAAGTAGTTGATTTAATCATTCAGTAAATACATTCTTTGTATCTTTTAAAACTATTTTTTCCATTTTTAACTTGGAGTTATTTGTTTGTTTGTTGGGATTTTATTTGTTGCTGTTGTTTTGTTGTTGTTGTGCTGGGGATTTTTTATTCGTTTTTGGGTTTGTTTTATTTTTTTTAACATCAAAATGCTTATTTAAAGAAGAAAATGGTGATGGTGGAGGGATGGTATCAAAATGAAACCAAATCTGCTTCCTGGATTGAAGTGATGACAAAATGGTCTTGAGATGCATTTGTTACCCCTGAGAGTTTAGGGGCTGAGCTCAGGTGCTGCACAAGGAAGGAGGCTTCCTACTGTATCCCTGTCAGCTCGTGTGTCTATGTAGAGAGGGAATTCAACATGTGCATCCAGGTCCCTCTGACACTGCCTCTTGGCTGTAGCCTCTGAAACCTCCTCTGTAGCCCTGAGCTGACTCCTTCTCAGTAGTATTAGACTTCAGCTTCCTATAATGCTGGGTTTCCAAGTCCTTCTAACTCAAACACCAGAAATCTGAGTGCTCTAATGGTCACCTAGAGAAACATTTCTTCCCTAAGCACTCTGGAAACCTGCACAGACAGTTCAGAAGATCCCAGGGCACTGATGCCTGCAAACACCTTGGGATCAGTCATCTTAAAGATCAAACCTCAGTGCAACTGAGTCCTGTACAAGGCCTTCAATGGTAACAGCAGGGCTGTCTGGAGCACATCCATTCTCACGGTTCGGGCAGTGTTTTTCACCTTGGCAACTTGCTAATTCACAGTTTTCAGGGAGAGACATGCAAGGATAATGAGCTTAAATGAGAGAGGAAATGGAAGGAGTACACCAATTTTACGGGCTGTCTTCAACGTGTGTTTTCCACCCAGAAGCTGAAGAACAAGCAATTCGTCTCTGCAATTTGTGGCACAGCTTCTCTACAACGCTCATGTGCCTCTGCATGATATGGGGATGATCCTGCAGCAACAGAGATGGAGTGGCCATGTGAGTGGGCATGAGGACCACAGAGATGGGGAAACTGTCTTTCTGAAAGAAGCAACAGCAAAGGTTGACAAAAAGACTTTCTAGCTCCATGGTGGAATCTCTCCATGGCGTATTAGTGGCTTTTTTTTTCCTCACAGCAGACACCAGTGATGCTTTCTTGAGATTGTGTGGGCTACTGGCCTATGTTATTATTTTCCACTGTCTTTGTTCTCACTCACATTTTAACTCTTTACTCCCTTTTATGTGCTTGACAACAGATTCCCACACAAATATCTCAGAGCCTTGCAAAAAAAAAAAAAAAAAAAAAGAAAAAAGGGAAAAAGAAGTCAAAGCTCTACTGTCTTTAAAGGTGCCTTTTGGGGGCTTTTTCTTGTGCTTTCCCACTAGTCTGGGGGAAAATACACCTCCAACTTGAGAACATTTTATAGAGGCAAGTTGAGGTAAAGAGAGTTAGTCCGAGACATCTCTCCACCTTTCCTGAGCACCTTGTGGAGCTGCAGGAAAAGGCAGACACCTTCTTGTTCCATGTGTTCCATTGTGCCATCAGACTGGCACAGCATGGTCCAAAGGGAGACTGTTTTCCCCCCTTTCACTGGGTCTGGCTTGATTGAGTTTTTAATCCTGTGGTGAGCTTTCAGAACACTCCTCGACATGTTTTTCTGGTCCTTGTGCTTCCTTTCTCCAATCTCCCTATCAACTTCCTTCCACAACTCTGTAGATCTGCCTTTTTACAGGCTTTGGAGGACAGTTGGGCATGGATGACTCTAAAGGAGGTCCCATAACTTGCCCTTGAGCT
This sequence comes from Actenoides hombroni, assembly GCA_024336885.1. Taxonomy (NCBI): domain Eukaryota; kingdom Metazoa; phylum Chordata; class Aves; order Coraciiformes; family Alcedinidae; genus Actenoides; species Actenoides hombroni. The sequence goes on along the minus strand of WUAM01000319.1, from coordinate 1,624,571 downwards.
TTCAGAGTCCTACATAATGTCAGAGCTCCCTGTAGAGACAGGACACCTTGGCATGCAAGTTCCAGAACTGACCAAAAAGTCAAAATCTCAAAGACTGTGAATCTGAAAAATTCCATTTAGATTAGCTACAACTTTATAAGCATTTTGTGACTCTTTATCTTAGAATTCTTAATAAAAGCTTTTATGATTTCAGTACTTTTAAAATTTGAAACCAAACCTTCTATTTGAAGACCATCATGAAATATTTCTTGCATATCCTCCAAAAGATGTTTGTGTGCAAAAGATGCATCAAAACTTATCCTTAGTCTCCATGAAGTTTTAGCTTTAAATATTTATTTTTTTTTTTAATGTTTTCACCCTTCAGGGGGCTCAGGCAGAAAACACTGGTCATTCTAAATTAAAAGGTCAGAAGAAGGCACAGTGTAAGTCACACAGCACATTTGCTGCAGTGAAAGGAGGGTAACCAACACCTTTCAAGATTGATCCCAGTGTTTCAATAATTGCACACAGTATTATCTCAAATTTAATTCAATATTACTTCTCCTTCCAGTCCACTTCCTTTTTGTGGCCCAAATCATATTCTTCAGAGACTTATTTGTTCAGAAAGATGTGGGATTTGTTATAATGGAAATACTGTGCTTTCTTCCCAACGTTGCAGTTGACCATATCATTCCTTTATGGAAATAACACAGACTTATGTATGTAATTACCTTCTCTAATCTGCATCAGCCTATATGTATGGGAGTCTCCCCTAAGACTCTTGTAACAGGTTTTTCTTCCACAGACTTATAACAACTTTTCACTGCTTTCTTCATCATTTTGGACAAACTGACACTGTGTACATATGTTGCTGCTTCTTTGCCACCTGCCCACAGATCAACAGAGTCCTCTTTGAAGAGCTTCAGTCTCATTGCTACGTCCTCAACATACAAGAATGCAAATGTAATGAGCAGGGATGCATCAATACTGATGTTTGTTCACTGAATCTACCCATTGGTCATTACCTTATTAAAGGTGCAACATGGCATGCTAATATTTCAACCTTTTCCTCATTGTTTCTTTTCAGTCCTGTCACAACTTACGTTGAACTTCTGAGATGTTCTCCAGAAACCTTAACTGATAACCAGTGCTCTGGGAGGGCATTGCACATTGTACCTACACTGAAGGACTCTCTCAGTGTCTTCCAGCACTGGAGAGCTGGAACTATGTCTTCTGATTCTGCTTGTACACCAGTCATGATTTAGATGGACAGTGCTAGATTTCCATTCAGCTTGAAAGGTCTTTCAGCTCCAAAGCTTCACGACTGTTATGACTATGCTTTTTTTATTATTATCATTCTACAAATCCTGTATTAAACTACTATCTTCTAGAATACTTCTATCTATTCATACGAGCCATTTATATAGATAACCTTGCCTCATATTCTTCTTTCTTGACCTTCACTGGGAGGTATTACCACTGAAATCGATATACATTACATGGGCTCCATCTGCCGCTCTAATAGGTTTGCATGTTGGCTAGATCCTGTTTTAGCTAAACCAGCAAGATCATCTATAACCAATATTTTATTTTTTTTTAATGGGTGAAGGTAGACAGCCATTCAGATAGGACTTCAGTACCTAGAAGGAACCCCCATAGACAAGTAAAGTTGATGGGGAAGCTCACGGAGCACATGGAGCAGACATTATGTTCATACTGTGCTTCAGGAATGATTCTTTGTTCAAAGAAGATTAACTGAATGATGAGCATTTTACTCTCTTGTACCAAAGCAATGGACATAAAGTGCATCATAAGCTATGACACTGTGCTGGTTTCATCCCCAGGCTAACCATGAAGTTATCAGGCACTGGAACTGCGTGCCCAGGGAAGTGGTTGAGTTCCCATCCCAGGAGGTATTCAGGAGTTGCATAGAGGTAGTGCTGAGGGATATGGTTTAGTCAAGGTCTTCTCAGTGTGAGGTTAATGATTGGACTAGATGATCTTAAAGGTCTTTTCCAATCTAGGAAATTCTGTGATTCTGTAAAGCAGACTGACCCTGCTTCATCTCATGCAATCCTCAGGTTCTCCCATGTGCTCTGAAGGCAGCTACAGTTTCATGTGCCAGACCACGTTAAAACTGGGTGATCCCAAAACGAACATGGACTTGGGCTGTTTGTCAGCCACTGTTAGTGTCTTTAATCCAGGACAGAGTGGAAGGATGGTATTTATGAGCATAAGAAAATCTATGGAAAGAACTCAAAAAAAGCTCAGACTTTCTGCTCCAGGTCATGGCCTGCACAAATCCACTCCTTTTGGTGTTTTACACTCAATAAGTAATTTCACACTTATTGTCCCAGGCAGTGCTGTCTGATATGAGCTGATATCCTGCTGCCTTCAACTGCTGGAGCCTCTCAGGCTCACCACATGTATAAGTCTGCAGTTATTGATTGTCTCCAGGATGATTTCTAATAACTGGAATATAACTTCCATCCAGTGCCCAAGATGGGTCTTCTCCCACACATGGAGGTATCCAACCTGCCTGCTGAGGTGCCAGGAGCTGCAGGACTGAAACTCGCAGTGGTCTAAGTAACTCTGTGACTTTATGATGGAGAGCAGGCAGAGAGTAGCTGCCAGAGAGGAGTCACTATGGGGAGGGTGAAGAAGGAAGGATATTTGGTGGCTACATGCAGGGACTGCTGATAGTCTGAGGTCTGTCCGCTGCCAGCCACAGCAGTGTGACTTGGAAAGACTTTCAACTTGGCAACATGGCTGCTCTCCCCGTGCTTTGCATCTTCCAGGTTGCTCATGACAGCTGATAGCAGAGACATTCAGAGTGGGTGCCAAGAATGGTGGGATCCTCGATGCAGCCCTTCATCCCCAGGACACACACCACCTAGTCAGCAGGGAAAGAGTCATTTTAAGGGGCAATGGGTTCCTCCCTTCCCCAGGAGGAAATGGAGCAGAGTAAGAAAATAAAAAGAGAGGGGTAGACACTGTCCCAGGTTGCCCAGAGAAGCTGTGGCTGCCCCCTCCCCTGGAGTGTTCAAATCCAGGTTGGATGGGGCTCTGAGCAACCTGGTCTAGTGGAAGGTGTCCCTGTCTATGGCAGAGCAGTTGGAATCAGATGATCTTTAAGGTCACTTTCAACCCAAACTGTTCTATGATTCTATGAAAAGTACTGAAAACAGGAGTGACAGAAAAGAGCAAAGACTGAAAGGGAGAAGAGCAAGACAGTGAGCAGGAGAGCAAGCAGCACAGAGCAAGGGCAGCATGACAGCAGGGCAGCACTGATGCTGTCTCCTGGTGATGGTGGCATCACTTGGCATGAAGTGCCAACAGGCACACACGTGGCTTTTGCAGACCTGCCTGTTCTTGGGTGGCCACAAGCCCGACTTCCCCACCACTCACCCGGGGAGGTTTCCCCTGCGAGTACCTGGGGCAAGGCAGGGGGGACCCTGCAGGCAGCAGAAGCTTGACAGAGGTTGAGTCAGCCTCCCACCTCCCAGGAGGAGGAGGAGGTGGGCTGAGTGAGAAAGGAGCCATGTGAGGGGGCTGCTGGGGCTGGAAATTGCTCTTTCTAGTTTTCATTTCCTCAGAGACACAGGTTGCCCTGTTCAGAAACGAAACTTAGAGAGATGTACCGGTGCTTCCTGAGATGCACGGAGCCGTGGTGTGAGGTCATTCCATGCAGGGACAGGGCAGCTGCTGGGCTGGGTATGCACAAAGCAAACTCAGCCCTGGGGCACATGTGGGGCCCACTGAGCTCCCACACAGTTCTGAAGGAAGATGTTTGCAAGTGCGGAGGAGGGGTCTAGGGAGGGTAGAGAAGTGATGCTAGGAAGGAATGAGCTTCTCCTCCACCTGTCTTTGCAGAAAGTGGTGCTGGAGGGGCTGAGTCTGTTTTCACTTTGGAGCTGTTATGGGTATGGAGCAGCTTTTACAAGCCCTGGAGCATCCCATATGTGCTTATGTTTGTTCTTCAGGCTTCTGCCCTGGGCAACTGCCTGCTTTGCCTGTGTTACAGCAGGGCTGACACCTCAACTCCCACTGTCCCTACCAGGAGATGCAGCTTCTTGCTCTGCTTTGTTCCAAGGCAACCTTATTCAGTCTTCTGATAAAAAGTATATCGCAATGCTCCTTTTCCATAAGCAACTGCCATGCACCAAATATTGTCTTTCTCACACAGTCAGAGCTAAGTGTGGAGATCATATGTGAGCCAGAGCCAAGCTGGGTAGGAGTTCAACAAACCCAGACTGCCCTTACATGAGACAGAAAAGGAAAGCAGAGACTTCAAACTTCTGTCTAAGGATAGAGGGAGAAGAATACAGGTTTGGCTGGATAACTCACAGCCCATTGTGGAAATTTGGATGGAGCTGTTTCCAGAGGGGGTGGAGAACAGCTAAGTCTTTGTCACTAGATCTCCTAAGGAAAAACCAGAGGTGTTTCTCAATAATTTCTTTTGTAAGACAGACATCTGTACTCCACGTTTGTGCAGTGTTCCAGCAACAGAGCCTTCAAAACACAAAAACAAATGAGCACTGCACCAGCACAGAGAAACTTCCAGTCTTCAGACAGCCTGGACAGGAGTCCTGCATCCCACTCACTAAAGTAGTGTCTGTTTT
>WUAM01000319.1:1601433-1616697 GCA_024336885.1 Actenoides hombroni | reverse complement strand
ACTGATAAACTAGCATATTGTGAGACCATGGAAGTCTCCCAGTGGCAGATGTCATGTTTCTATTGGTGACCTTTTTTCTGAAAGGGTGGGTAGTAGGAAATGAGGAGGACAGGGAACTGAGAGAAATTACTTTGTCTGAACTGTGGAATTTTAACACTGATTTGCTGACTTTCTAGGGGGTTTGAAGTTTTTTTTAGCACATGACTTCCAAATATCAGCTTTTTGAAGCTGTGTCCACATTATTAGTGGATAATCTAGGTATGTTTTAAAACTTACCTCTCGCTGGACCTCCTTTGCCCAAGCTGTAGAAAGAGAAGTAAAGCAATGAAGATGGAGGTGTGTCTTGCTGGAGAAGTCATTTCTGTTAGTCCAGGGAAAGAGAACAGTTTCTAGCAGGAGCTGCTGGCTTCTCCAAATAGCAGCCATGTCTCCTGAACAACACAGGTTAAATTATTTTCTTCCTACCAAGACAGAAACATCAGTCTTAACAAGAACCTCACCACCTTGCATCCATCTCTGTGACAAGGTATAAAAGCCAAAACATCTCTTGGGGTCTCAGCATCCTCCTCATGTACTCGTGAGTCACCCAAGGCTTACCAAGGCTTTATGGACTGGCAATTCTGCTTCTTAGTGTGCTGGTAGGTTGAGTGTTGATGAGCTCCCTTGTCAGGGTAGGCTCTGGCACATCAGAAGTGACAAATGCTCCAGGACCATATGTTAAATAGCATGAGCCTGGTGGTCAGTGGCCCAACACATGGTGAGAAGCCCTAGGAGAAAGGGCACCCCAGGGATCTCCAATGGGAATACAGGAGTCATAGCTTTTTGAAGGACTCAGTCCCTCTGAATCCACTAATTGCTGCTGAGCTCTGGCTCCTGCATCTCTTCAGTTTTTCTTGGTTCTTTCACACTACCACCTGGGCAAGTGCCTAAAAGATGTCCCTCCTCTTTGTCTCTGGGCTCATGTGTCCCTGCACCCCAGTCAGGGCACTGCAGAGCTGGCAGATGCTGAAATCAAGAGGACAGTGAGGACTGTAGGAGAGGAAAGATGATGCTGGTGCTTGGGGAACCAGCATGAACACAGACTGACTTGGTTTCTACTCTCTCTCCCAGGTCACATCACCTCCACAAATGTAACAGGGGTACACAAGGACTTCTCAGTAATGTTCAGCATGGCTTCCACTGTCCTTTCCCTCTCTTTCATACCTTCTAAACTCTATTATTTAACCTTTTTTTGTGAGACCTTTACCCTTTGTAATTGTGGCATCCTTTTGTCTGTCTGTTGGTCTTTTCCTTTATACATCCTTTTTCTCTTGATCTTCTTATTTTCCTTTCTCTTCCACTCTGTATTCTCCAATTACTTATCTCATATTTCTCCTTTTCCTCTGTCTTCAGCAGAGATTTCTTTTTCCTTCTTTACTACTTCTAATCCCACAGGGAGAGGAGCTGGATTCCTTCTTCCAGTGCATCAGTCTTTTTTTCCCCGAGTCCTGATCGAGTGAAACCTCTGAAAAACTGATGGTGACAACCATAGCAGTACAGGTACCCAATGATGAGTTTTATTGACAGTGTCATGGACCTGAGGGAAGAAAATAGCACAGCCTGAGTGTCCCAGACTGAGAAGTGCAGTAGTTGGATTCCCTTCCCCCCCACCCCCCTTTATTTATTTTTTTTTTATGTGAAAAAAAGCAGCTCTTTACTAGTTTTGCCTTGTTATCTGTTGATGAGATTAATTCAGAACCCACCTCTTGCCCCCAGCCCTGTGGCAGTCCAGGTTGCCTGCAATGTCAAGCAAGTCTAATAAATAATTTGGAGGGAGTCAGTGCATTTAGTCAAATAAATAACTTCATTCAAAGGGAAGAATGGATTTTGTCAAAAGCCTTTTTTCATTATGTCAAAATGAAGAAAAAACTGTGCAGCCCTTTCATTCTGTCACCACAAAGGCATTTGTTCAAACTTCTGGCTTTACTTGACATAAAAAATGTAGTTGTCAAGCCCCACACAGTGAATTGCTCTTCCCCATCCTGTTAGTATGAGCACACATACCCTTGTTTCTGCACAATTATGACAGGGCATGAGTCTTGTCACTCCACCAAGACGCTGTCTGGATGTGGCTCTGGTGTGGACAAGAAAGAGTAGATGGTCCATGGGGAAGAGGAAGCAGAATACCCAGGCTGATTTTATCCAGTGCTGCTGAAGACCCATTCTAGTCTGCCTGGTTTTGTGCGTGTCCCTTCCCTTTGCCCCAGGTCACCTCCACCAGCATCCTGAGACATGTTCTGCAGTAGGATGCAACGCTCTCTTAGTGCCCAAAGGAAATCCAGACATCCCATACCATTCTGAACAATCCCTCTCCACTTCACTGAAATCCCTTCGCTAAATTAAGCGTGTACACATCATACATACATGTAAGTGAAAACTGGAAAATGTCATAGATGGGTATTTTGGGCATGTCTTTCGTGATATAAATTAAAAGAAATAATTAAAAGGAAGTCTAGAACCTGTGGGCAAAATGCTGAGCCTGTTTATTTGCAGTCAAAATGAGAGAGAGAGGGTTCAGGGCAGAGTCATGGGCTATATCTTCTGTGTATCTTGTCAATGTGAAACCACTCACATTCACTATCTTGAAGTGATGTGTGTTGCAATTTACCACATAAATCTTCACGCTTACTGCAGTCCATATCCTGCCATTCAAACCATGCCATTCAAAGCAACAGCCCCGTGAGGTCTCCCAGGGCCACGATGAGAGTTCCTCTGTAGTAGGACCTACAGCTGCCCAGCTAAGCACAGGAACAGGGCAGGCACTGTACAGTTCCCACGGACAAAGAACGGTGCCTCCAGAGGGTCATCAGTCCCACAAGTACCTATAAAACTTGCCTACCTTAATGCAAGAAATTCCTCCGACACAAAAGATGCTCCACATATGGCAATAGCCTCATCAAGCAGCTGACTCATAACTGTTGGGGAAAAGAGAGCAGACATCAATACAGCATGCTATTTTTATTCTTTGAGTGCTGCTCTGTTGCCGTAGGGGACATAAAGAGCTCATGGAGTTGTGTTCCTGTACTGGATCTTGTACAAGCTCATGCTGACATACTCTTCCATCTCTCCTGAAGGAGCTCCAACACCTTCAGTCTCCTCCACTGTCTCACTTTCCACACCACAGAGCAGCCTTAGAAAGCTGGCCCTTTCCTCCTAGCACAAGTTCGTGCCTCTCAATCCCTTCTCAGGCACCATGGCTTTTGCACACCAGCCTGTGTGCAGCTGCCATAAGGTGGATCAGTGCTGAGTCCCCCCCCACTTCAGGTGGTTGGAGCAGTGGCAGTGCAGAGGAGGGACCCACCTTCTCCCTGGACTCCACAGGGCTCCTTCCTCCACGAACAAGGGGACAGGGACTGCTCCCCGGGGTGGAAGCGAGGCAGTCGACATCCCTACTGGAGACCTTGGGGTGAGAGGCACAGGGAGCCCCACATTCATGCCGAGCTGCAACTACCAGGAGAATGGCAAAGCAGCCTTTCATTCAGATGGAGCAAAAGAATAATGAGTTCATTAGATACCAATTGATTGATAAAGAGGGATTTATTGAAAGGTCTAATGTGTGTCGCCAAAATTAGTTTGCCATGTAATTAACTAAAAATGACTTAAGCAATGCATTCTTAATTATTATCTTAGTACAGCCAACTTGTAAGAAATTTCAAGCATTTAATTGCCATTTGATAGAATAGCTATAGCAAGCTAATTAGGTACCAAATTATGGAATGCGCTAATTGATATTTAATAAGTATGTCAATTGGTATCTAACTAGCCAATATGTTATAGCTATCTTGGAATATGTCAATTAAGTGCCTAAAGATCTCTTTCAAGTAGATTATAAATGTAATCTGTTAAGGATGTAATTTGCAACATTTTTTGATTATGGATTGTAACTTATTTGCTTCCTGAATACGTTATTGCTATTCTCAGACTCATTCATCCAATATAACATACATAATTTTGCCTACACGAGCAACTTTGACAACTGATGTTTTCCTGGGCTATACTCCTCTCTCCTTTACGCCAGTGCAAAGATTCTCATTCCCTCCACAGGACCCAAAGGGGGACATCTGAACTGCCTACCAGTGCAACAGTCACAGTCAGGCTTGACGGAGCTTGAATTTGTGTAGCTGCAATGGGTGTCTAACCCCAGCGTTTTGGTTACTCTCAAGGGGTGGTGAGCTACAGAGAGGCCAATAAGACCAGCACAACCAGCTCAACTGGAGAGTGGTGGCACTGGCTCAGCCCTGAGCCCTTTGCTGAGTAGAAACATCAGGGGGGATGCTACTGAAGCCAGTGACACAGCACTGGTCTGAACCAGATGGGAGTTTTCCTCTGCAAGTTTGTTTCCTCAGAGGTCAGAAAATTGCTGCTCTCAGGACAGTAACAAGATGTGCTAGTGCATAAGAAGTAGCTTATTTTAAAGGGTAAGATGCCCTCAGTACCTCTGAGGAGATGGGCATTACGGCTCAGGATGCCAGGCTAGCTCACTTAGCTCCTAACAGGATTTACCTGTTACTTGAACACTCCAGTCAGCCTGAATCCCCAGGGCCTTTCACTAAAGAGTTAATTTAAAGCACAGTGATGACCACCGTTATTTTCTTTTGATTTCTCTGATACAAGCTGCCATTTACGCTATGCCTTCTGAGATCTTTTCCCTAAAGCAATCCACACATCTCTTTGTATCATGTGTAAGTATAAGGTTCGTATTATGAGAGGTGCAGCACATAACATTAGTGTTGTAGCGATCTGAGCACTTTATCTTCATGAGTAAAATACCCAGCTGCTCTTGAATTCAACTGAAAAAAATATGCTGCCACTCGTAACAGCAATACATTTTCAGTTACTAATAACAACTGTTGCCATGGAAACAGCCGGTCCAGCATGAATGTAAGGATTTGCTTTCAGGTCAGTGCTGTATTAGTCAGCAGCCTTTCAAAACCTCATCTCCCCGGCACAGAAGTCTCCTGTCCAATTTACTCTCTACAGCACTTTTTCTCCATTGTGAATTACTCAAAATTAATTACATTTTATGACAATTGTGCGCAGCTCCTTTTCAACTCTACTCTTTGTATAATTGCTCGGAAATGTTTTATGGAGGCCAAAGGAAAATTTCACAACTATATCCAGGTTTGGGAGTTCTTTTTTTTTTTTTTTTTCCACAGGAAGAGTAACAATAGTAAGAGGTGAAATTATCGTTATGATCATTATTAATAATAGAGCATTTGGTGTAGAAATGAGCCAGCACTTGGGATGTGTCTGGGTTCCCTGCCCCTTCTGGGGTCTGGGAACCAGCTGGTAAAAGGGGCAGTGCAGGGGGCTGCAGTTGGCTGGGGAAGGGTGTGCTGGTGTCCAGTGTTGCTTCCCCTGCTAGAAGGTTCATTTTGAGCCCTTATGGTGGACGTGGGTAAATGAAGCCTCCTCCATCCCAGTCCTGTGGGCTGATTTCTGCAATTGTCTTCGTTCACCTGCAAGAAGCCAATGGCCTTCAGCTCCCAGCCAATCGTGTCACAGTCACAAAAGGCTCCTTCCCCAGTGGACAATGGCTGTGGAGCCCAAGTCTGGGCTTTTCACCAGGGACACCTTAGGCTTCTGGAAGGCACTTTGGGACCATTTCTTCTGACTTCTGAAAGTGTCAAATGTCCAGAGCTTCTATTGATGCCAGCAGGAGCAAGAAAGATTCCAGCTCTTTTTACAGCCTGATTTAATTCTTTATTAAATGTTCTGCCTCTCCCACCAGAGAGAAGCAGCCCCATTCAAAGTGTGGGCACACGAAGCCTGTGAGCATCCTGCTCCTTCTCACATACCTCCCTCCTACACAGAAATATCCCTGCTCTTTCCTGAGAGGAAGAACAAAAATTTGCATTTAATTTCTAGCATTCTGGGACAAAACTTGCTAGAAAATATCCCCAGATATGGCTGCAGAACAAAGAGGCTGATGCTGCTCCAATAGATTGCCTGTGACTGTGGTCCAGATTTCTCATGAAGTAAGGAGCAGGGTTTTGTCCTTCTTCCTTCCCAGTCCTGCTCCACTCAGTTTCTTTCCTTGTAGATTCACTCCTATCCCTGTCCCTGTGCATTTTTCTTCTCCTTGGTACTTTCATTTGTCTCCACAGTCAATTCATTTTTTCCTATCTATCTCCTCTCTTTTAAATATCATAACCTAAAAGTCAAATAAAACCCCTATATCTTTTATTCCAGGGGTGGTCAGACAGCCCTGGCTGGAGAGCAAAGTCCTTGCCTTGCTGTGGGGTAACTACATGGATATGGTAAAAATTAGCAAGGAGCTGGTGGTTCAGGAAGGTTTTCAGACAAAAAAGACAAAGCACTTTTGGAAGCGAGCAACTGTTTTCACAGGAGTTGCAGATGTCAGCATCTCTTGGTGCTTTTGGGTATTTTAGGTGCTTGCCTTGGTGAGGTGCTCTATAGAAGGCGTATGTCCCTGTCTTGGAGCCTCAATGGAGAGCAGGTCCCAGCTCTGCAGGGGAGGAGGGAAGGAATAAAGATGAAAGACATCAAGAGCCTTGGTGAGAGCATTTCTGCTCTGGAGTCAAACTTCTCCAAAGACACAGCTGGAGTGGAGGACAGGAGTTTGAGTCAAAAGCTGCAAAGGGAGGAAAGTATCTGATTTCAGGTTCAGGATGCTGCCGACAGGGAGGGAACAAAGAGGAACGAAGGGAGCTGATCTCTGAGCAAAGGGAGTTTGTTGTACACCTGTGGACTTCCACATCATGGAGGTCTGTCTCCAAGCCTGCCTCCTTCACATCTCACCCAGCAAGGCTGAACAGTGGAGACAGTTTGCTTAACCTTGAATGCTATGTAAAAAATCAATACCAATAATGATAACGGAAAGGGAAGGAGCCTGTCAAAGATGGCTGAAGAAATGTTTGATTTCTCATTTCACTCAAAGTCCTGCTCACCCAGGTGGAACACATGGTCTCACCATTTGCCTATTAACCTGATCCTTATTGATTTATTCATGGGTGCTTCGAGGGACTGAGGGCTGCTGGTGGTGCTGCTCTTACATCGCAAGCCATACCTAGTGCATTGTCCGTGCAAAATCAGGCTGTGCTCTAGGTGGATCACAGTAGCTATGTCAGATTTGGTTTGATGTTTGTATTACCTGAACCACAGAAAGGCATTCTGGTTCAAGGGACCCCCTCTGCTCTCAGCTATCACCCCTTTGACTCAGGAACAACCCTGCTGAACGAATTGCCCCACATGAAGGAAATGTGGGTGGCTGGAGTTGCCCAGAGAAGACTTTAATGGGGACATTGCAAGCTTGTACATGAAGCTTTTGCCCAAAGCTGAGGTGCCCATCACACCCGGGAGGTCTCTGCCACCCTACCCAGAGGCCAGCACAGCCCTTGGCCCACCCAGAGCTCTACCTACAGCTCCCCCAAGTTTTCTTCCTTCTCTGCATGGGCAGATCAGCCTCTTCCTCTTGCTTTCAGATGAAAATAAATAAGTATTGGGCAAACATGAATAAAGGTATAAACCCTCAAACTGTAACATTTCCTTCTCTGGATCATTGGTGAGAATATTTAGGAGATGCTGCAGTAACCATTGTCTGAGGTTGTCTCTACTCCCATGTGTTCAGAGGAATTGATCTGGATCAGCACTTGCTCGAGAGATTCTCAGGCACACCTACACGATGGTGAAGGGCTTAGACCTGTAGTTCGTCACCTCCTGATGCCACCCTAGGCAGGGATTAAGGTGCCCACCCAAACTTAGGGCTCTTTGTGCTGACGGTGGATTCTGCCAAGGGGGACCTTGTCGTGGCTCTGCTTCAGCTCCAGTAACCACACTCAGGTTCCTCTATGCCCTTCCTTCCAAAAGCCATCAGAAAGCCAGCTGACTTAAACTGCTGCAGGCATTGGACCACCCTGCAGCAGTGATTTTGGTGATCTTTGATACAGCTGCCAATGAAAGCTTAAAAGTGCCTAAAAATGCTTTTGGAACCTCTGGGGAAAAAACGGCACTGGAAATAATGGACATTATCCCAAGCTGGGATTACAGAGGTGAGGTCGAGAAGGCCATCAAGACCAGTGCAAAGACTTTGATAGCCCAGTACTCTGGGTGAGATCCCCAGAGTTCTGCACTACCCTGTAAAACAAAAAGAGCCCTGTGCTCATGTGGTCAGTGCTGCTCATGGGCAGCAGGGCAAGTTCCTTGTCCAGTCCATGGGATGACCTCCCATGTCCAGTGGTTGTTTGGGACGTCCCATCATATCATGGATGAAGTGAAACACTTTCAGCCCCCTGAAACTTACTGCAGCTTTGAAATCTCTTTGCCAGGCCATTGAGCCATGGATGGAACCTGGTCCCAGGGGTTATTCAATAAATTAAATCCAGAGACTTAGAAATCCCTGCTCATTCCCCTGTTATTTATTGCTTACTCAGTAATACTCAGGCCTTTATCAACCATACACGAAGTAATCTGATATAAAATGTTGGTAACTGAAGCCTCAAAAAGACCTATTCTAGAATTACGCAAGACGCATCTCACACCATCCAAAACCTTTTCACAGACTAGTCAAAAGCAGAAGGAAAAAATAGCCTAAAAATGCAACCACCATGCCTCCATCTCAGCCAAAAGACATGTATCTTGCAAGCTAAGATAAAGAACCTAAAAATAGAATAGGAACGTGACACGTGTCCTGAGAGCCATCCCAAAAGGACTGGGATACCCGAATCCCTAGATTGGCTCAGCCAGACCTGCCTCTGTCACCTTCCAGCACTTGTCCAGCTGTGCCTTGCACTTTACTGCAACATCTGTGACTTTACTACTGAGATATCCCTCATGTTGAAGAAAATACAGATTGTATTCACAGCTCACTACTTTCTACCTTTTTATTATTCTGTTATGTGCTCTGAAATGCTTGAAAAAAGTGTCCTGGACAGCGTGCAGATGAAGTTTTGTTCTTACCAGTGTATGGTGCATTAAAAAACAAGATGACAAGAAACCGAGAGCTAAAAGAAGTCTGGCTCTTATATAATGTACAGCGTGTGCTGAAATAAATGAGTCTTCAAAATGATAATGTCCTTATCCCCCAGGCCTGCTCTGCCGTGAAGCTGGACTTCTGGAGCAGGAGTGGCATTTGCAACTCATTCTGTATGCTGGGATTTTTCCCTTCTCCTTTTTCTTGAATTGGTTCGCAGACTGTAATGGGACCCTTTCTGGTTCTTCCTCATATCCTCTGAATTGTTTTATAGGAGTGAAATGGAGGTTTTTGATATATTGAATATATTTAATATTTAAATGCTGAGAATTTGCAGGACAGAGCAGAGACTGCCTCTTGTGATAAGAGACATTATTATTGTTGTGAAGAATTCCTTTAAGATTCAATCTTAATCATTCTGCTATTGAAATGGAAGAATAAAGTAATAAATGGTTTGAATAGACTTGATTAAAAAGAATAATTATATTCCTTGGGTGGGTTAAATATATAAACTCTTTGTGGTTTTGCATTCTTCTAGCATTTGCCTGCTAGAACGAGCTTTTCTTTTCAATAAGCACATGCCTGAAATGTGGGAAGGAGATAGTCCTCTTGACAGTGAGGTTTGGGTCCTCAGTGGTCTCCACCACACTCTGCTGGGGGTAAAGGGAGGGCTTGTGGCACTGCCAATATTTTCCTGCCCTGCTTTGAAGCCGGGTTTCTACTAGAAGTCTGCTCTGATCTCTGGGAGATGCAGCACCTCCTTTGGCATCTTCCCTCTTTCACCACCTCTTTGGGGCAACCACAGCAGGTCCAGACATGTGCAGTGGGTTGTGCTGTGAGGAGGAAAGACCCATGGTGCTCCTTGCTCCCTTGGGAGAAGCACCTCTAGGAACTGGGGCAAAAAGGACAGGTCTCCCATTGGCAACATCTCCCTTGCCAACGTTGACAAGCTGTAGAGGCTGTGAAGAGCCAGCTGAGTATCCCTTGAGATGCTCACCCGTGCACCCTCTGCCAGGCATAAGCTGGACAGCAGCACAGATGTGGCCTCAGCCTGGCCACTGGAAGGGACTGGGGGGAGGTGTTTCCTTTCTGCTGGGAATCCTGAGATTGAAGCATTTTATTGTTCCTTGGGTTAGGAGGAAAGTCAGGCTATTTTGCAAAACCAAGTGTTCCAAGGGGTTCCTTATTGGTGTCCTGGACTTTAGGTAAGATGATGCTCCTAGTAGAACATTCTCACCTAACTGGTGTGATATGTGCACCTCACTCAAGTGTGCACCTCACTCAAGCGTACACCAGTTTGCCTTTTATAGCTTCCTTCTCTACCCTAATTCCCCACTGATAACGTTCTAAACATGGGCAAAAATCGCACAACGGGCAAAAATCCAGAGTTCATTGAATCACCATTTCCTGAAGGGAGCTGCTCTTCTGGAATTCATCCTCACCCCAAAGAAAGCCTCCTTTAATCCTTTGTAGTGCTGGGTCTCACAGGTCTGTCCTTTGCTGCTTTGGTGCTTGAAAACTTCTGTTAGTGAAGAATTTGCTTCCAACCTACATTTCACTTTCCGCTCACGTCAGAGAATGACTCTCCCCTCCCCTGCAGATCTGATCGTAGATGCTGTACTACTAAGGCTTCATTATTTTTACAAAAATCCACTCCAGTACAGTATGAAGTGTTATAAATAATTAAGGAAACACTAGAGTTGTCAAAATAAATGAACAAAGTACACTTTGAGATGCATGCTCTTGGCTTATTTGGGGTTTGCTCAGTTGGCGGTTGAATTTCAGAATTCAGTCCCTGGAAATAGCCACCAGAAATGCAACCAGTGAGGTTCAGCTATTGACCAACAAGGAACCTTTGTCTTTCCCCCAGAGTCATCCAGGAACAGGGCCGAACATCAAATATCGTGTATAAAACGCCAAGTGCCAGTCTCCTCTTGGCCTTTCCAGGGAAAGCAAGAACCCCAAACGCATCCAACCATGCATCCAGAAGTTAGCAAGACCTCTTGTATGGTCTGCTTTGTGTGATGCTAATGTTCCAAGTGAATGGCTCATTGCTCTGCACAATAAACCTTCTTCTCTTCACTCAATGCTCTTTTCCAGAAGGTCTTTTTTGTCGCCATGACGACAAATAAATTGCTTCTTGTTCACTGAAATCTGCTAAAAAGCTCGTTATTAAGCTAATGTGCCCAGGGTGGCAACACACAAGAGGAAGACAGTCCTGCTCCAGTAAAGGATGCTTTCTTCTTGGTTTCCCATGTGGACATCACTTCTCTGGGGTCTCTAAGTATGACTGTTCTGGGCATTGCCGTCATTTGCTTTCAGAGATGTTTTTAAAAAAATTAAAGACATTTCAGAGAGAGAAGAAAAAACTCTTCAGTGTGAGCCAAAGACACTGATAACTGTCTGCTCACCCTTTCCATCTGTCTCTCTGCCTACTGCTGTACTCTTTCCAAGCACACTGAAACCTCCATAGCAGGGTTCATACTGGCCTCCAGCACAAGGAAGCCCAGACAGTGTCCCAAGTGCTGGAGCCAGTGCCACCACTGTCCTGTTCACCATCACTTCCAGCTTCCCCACAGCCTCCCCATATGGTGTTGCAAAAGGGAAATGCCAACATGGGAAGATGAAGTGTGTGTTGGGGAGCTGCCTGTCATTCTGGCAGAGACCGATCATTGGGGTGAGGATCTGAGCAAGCTGTGGTGTGGGTTTCTGAGGTCTCTGATGTATTGCCTTGGAGAAGGCACCTGAGAGACACTGTGAAATTCAATGTAGTATGGGCGAACCTCATGAAAATCCCCAGGAGCTGATGATGCCTTCTCATGGGTTGCCAACACCATTTAGCATTTCAGGGTTAGCTTGTTCCTTTACCAACCACAGTATTTTTTACCGGCTTTCTTGCTCTCCCCACAATCCAAAGTGCTAAAAGGTCCCGTGAGAGTAAATGGTGAGAGCTTTCATGTGGTTACTGTCACTAGGGAAACCACTTCCTTGTGATTCACATGTTCTGTGAGTCTCTCTTCATTTCTCTCTGCATTCAGAAAGGTAATATTGTGCTGGTACGTGTCGGGGGGATGGGGCAGGGAACAGGCAGAGGCAGCAGGAAAATGTATTAGCATGCAACTGATTGCAGGGCTTTGGAAAAAACCTGAGCATCATGCCAGGGTGAGGTAAAGCTAATCACTAAGAAAGGGTAAGTATTTAAAACTAGCAAAAAATCAAACTGACTGTGTGGGACTTGATGTGACAGTCCCACCAAAAAAAAAAAAAAAAAAAAAAAAAAAGAAAAAAAGGCTTTTCTCCCCTTTTCGGATTACTTTCTTTTTCCTTGCCACAAGTGTTTGAGCTCAAGATTAAAATAGGTGGACAAATTGCCACCATTTATCTTCTCTTCCTAAGATCAGCACGGTGGGAAGTGTCGTCTGCCCTCCTGGGTAAGCAGGTCAGGAAGGGTTGGTTTGCCCAGCAGGTCACCAAGATGCAGAGGCACAGCAGTACTGTAGCTCATGGCAGTGCACCAGTACAACTGGGGCTGATGCTATCAGCTGGAATGAGAAAGCAACAGACTGCCAGTTGGAGGGGTAACAGAAATTCAGGGTTTGGAGAACACTCCAAAACTCACATATACTTCAATATCGAAGCCCAGGATCTGGTTTCCACAAAGGAGCCCAGAAAGCCTCTGGTTCTTCCATGTATCTCAGCCTCCAGGCTGTGGCCAAGATAAAGAGCCACAGAAAGTGATGCTTTCTTCAAGCACAAGTGCTTACAGAAAAAAAAAAATCACTACCCTTTGAGTTAAGTGAAAATTTTTCATGGAGATTATTTTTGATCTAAAACCAGCATGCCATTTATATTAGTTTTTGCCAAACATGTCCTTCTTCAGAGGACAATTGTGATTTAGGGGAGGTAAAAGAGTAAAATATCTGAAAACAGAGAGGCTGCAGATAGCCTTCAGCTCAGCCAACCTCACGGCGTGCCCCTAGCACGAGGGAAGCCAGCAGGTTTGTTGAAGGGTTCCCATCTAGAGCCTTGAGATGGAAACGTCAGTCCTGGAGCTTCATTTCATCCAAGTGTCTGCTCTATCCCTCACCTCCCTTCGCAGCATCTTGCTGAAAGCAGATTCGTGCTGTCTCGATTTGCCGCCCCGCAAATTGAGTTAACATTCAGATACCTTTTATAGCCGGAGAAGGTGGGTGCTTAAGTGAAATGAAGATGAATATATTTGCTGACATATAATTGTTTTCTTTAGTAATTGCACTCAGGACTCTTTACATCTGATCGTTAATGCTGGGCGACGATTGTTTGTGAAATGTCTTATTGTTTCTGATGAATCCTATGAAAAGTGACACTCCTGATTATTTTGCCACGCAGTGGATTACCCTGGGTTTTACCGCTGAGCAGTATTGATAGACTTTGTGCTGTCTTTTACCGTTTAGCTGTTACTAATAAAGCAGAACTTGGTTTCTTCTCCATGTGCTGAATCCTTTATCAGGCACAAATATGAGAAGAGAACGTTGGATGTTGCAGCTTCCAGGGGGTGTTTTCCTGATAGTGTCTTGCCACGAGGAGGTAGGTGAAGGACTGGGGACAGAAATGCTGCTCCAACACAAGGGGGTCCTGAATACCTTCCTTGTGATGGAAGCAAAATGTGACCATTGATTTTGGCAGGGGGACATGGGTGGTCACACTCAGCATTCCAATGGTTTCTTGTTGCCTCAGGGGATTTCAATCTTTTCTGCTGGTATCTCACACGGCTGCTGAATGGGAGGCAAAGGGCTCGGCAGAGGAATAGTCTCATCACAAAAGTGAGATCTAAACACCTCTTCAGCTGTAAACCCACAGCCAGAGGTGATCCAGAGGCAGGGAGACTTGAAGGCATGGGAGGGTATAATGAGCCCCATCCCAGAGGACAGGGACATGGTCCCTCTGGCCCTGATGCCATGGATGCTACGATGTGTGCCAGCACCAGCAATGCCCAGTGCTGAGATGCCAGTGCCAGCAGTCAGGGCACAGAACCCCATGGGCAAGACAGGAGACTGTGGCCCTGGTGGTAAATCTCACCACCAGCAAAGAACCTCAGCCCCCAGCCCAAAGCTAAGCTGGGAGAAGCTTTGTGGGCAGGAAGCTCAAAGCTCCATCTTGAAGGTGCTCGGTGCTGCAGGCTCCCAGAAACACAGCAGGGCTGGGGAAAGCCCCAGGTGCTGCCGGGGGTGGCTGGAGGCTGCATCTCACAGGCGGTCACCCCAGGGGGGATGGGGACAATCTGGTGCCTGCTGTTTATAAATCTCAGGCCCTCCAGGAGCAGGTAAGTGATCAAAGAGGGGAAGTGAGAAGAAGCACACGCACAGCCTCTCCATCCCTCCCAGCTTAATTGAGCTAATTAATTTAGCAAAGACACAGTGCACTGTAATTTGCCTAATTCAGTAGGAAGATACACAGCAGCAGCAGCAGCAAGTCCTGCTAGCAAGGATCATCTTCCAGCAGGGCTGGTCCTGCCAGGAGCTGAGCACCCTCTGGCAGCTGCAAAGTCCTTGCGGGTCCCATTAGATGCCAGCAGTGCCCATTGCAGGCTCAGCACCACAGGCCCTAAGGAGCAACAGATTTAAAAAAATACATGTGTTCCTCATGGCTGCAATTTCTAACCTGAACAAAGTCACTTGAAACTGAGCCTTTGATTGTCAAGAGCAGATAAACCCTCATCTGCTCTCACTTGTTTATTCTCCCAGTATTGGGGTCCCTTTCCCACAGTGATTAGAAAGCTCCTGGCATAAGGGGGTCCGCACAGATTCCTCTATTCCAGGGGCTGCTTTCCTGCCTTTCCTGAAACAGATCTCTCTCTCATTGTGAAGATGTTGTGTCCTCATCAAAGAAGTGTTTCTGGATACAGACAGAGGTGTGGAAGCTGCCATAAAAGGAGGCCGAAGTTAACAGGAGACAGCACGCTGATTAGAAACCATTAAAAACCCCTCCTGCAACTGGCACTGGTGCAGCAAAACAAGAGGGACTTCTATGCTGAAATGGAATGCAAAATAAAAATTACATCTAGCTGAGGTCATTTCTTGCATAATGTATCTTGGGAAAAGAGGGGTTTCTCTTATTTCCCTGAGATATGCAGAAATTCAAAATAAAAGCTTTTAATTTAGGGGAGCATCAAGGCAAAGCCCCACAGGCAGGATCCAAGAGAAGCATTAATTTTGCCTTGAAGGTTTTTTTTTCTCCTCCCTATCTGGCAATCTTTAAAGAAAAAAAAGACCTTTATATATATATATCTCTTAAAATTTTTGTTTCCTTATCTG
>WUAM01000319.1:1560449-1584402 GCA_024336885.1 Actenoides hombroni | reverse complement strand
CCGGGTGGTGCAGCCCCCCCACGCACCGGCCCCTCTCGGCCATCACCAGGCTTGCCGCCCAGTTTTAACTGCTGTCTGCCAGGGGCTGGCTGGAATTGGCACAGCTGGAGCCTACGATTTCCACATCCCGGGGTAAAAAAAGATATGTGAATTCGACCTCTCTGGAAAGGAATCCTTTGTTAAGTGATCTTCTGATGCTAAATTTACATTCCTACATGCTCATGGCAAGTTAAATATAAATAAATTAAGTATAACAATTAGGCAATTAAACAATGCCCAGATAAAGACAGAAACCGGCAGGATGCCAAGGAACAGGCGGTTGGGTGATGCTAATTTTGTGATATGTTGCATTTAATACTATTTCTTTCTCATTACACATGTCACATCAGTCTCACTGGCCTGTCATATCCCTGGTCCCCGTATACATTGAAAGGCACTAACAGAGAGGAGAAGGAAGAGCTGACAACGAGACAAGGGGCAAGTGCATTGCCTTGTTCTCAGACTATGGGCAGTGGTTTCCTTTTCTACTCAGGGACACCAAAGTCAGCTCCAAAGTTTTTGTTTCTATAAGAATTAACTCCTAAACTTCCAAATCCTTTACTGGACATAAAACCCATCTTAAAAACAAGGGAGGTTTAAGATGCAGAAAGGGCCTGCGTGGGACACAGATATGAAGCAGGTTCTCAGACTGACCTGGTATCCCATGGACCAGTCAGTGCAGATGTGCTTCTAGTGTTTTCATCTGCACAGACCACCCTGTATCACTGTCATACACTCCCACTGCTGAAGTGGAGTCATGGGGACCTGGAGACAATGCCCACGCTTGGATTTTCAAATTATCCAAGTTACCCAAATTCTCAAGTTATCCAGAAGAGTAAATGGCTCAGTGATACCTTTTGGAAAACCCAGCATCAGCCTTGGAGGAGATTGTGGATATTGAGCAGTTGGACTCTGACTAGAGACCTGAACCAAATAGTTTTGCTCAGATTGTAACTTGTCCTTCCATGACATCTGCAAACTCCCCCTCTGCCAATCTGCAGAACATCCCGTCTGCCAACCACTCATCCTTTGACCCCCACTTTACATTCCTGTTATGATCATCGCTGGTGGCACTGAATCTGGCACAGAAAGCACAGTGCTGTATAAACTTTGAGACAGGGATAAAAGCAGCAACACCTTGCTCACCCCATGTAGGAGTTGTTTCCCACCCAGGGGTAAGGGGATTGACCTAAGGGCAACATCTGCCCATAACAACACACATCAATCCCTTTTCTGCAGCAGCCAAGGATGTTCTTTCTGGTCCTGGCCTGTGGACCCCCATTCAAGAAGTGTCTGAGCCATCACCCATTGCAACAGGCAAGTTTCCTTGTTCTGATGTCAACAAGTCCTTCACTGAAGAAACAAATTCCAAGCAGAAATTCTGCCTCTGGTCAGTCGCTGATGCACAACTCCAACTTAGAGCATTGGACAATCTGATCAACATACCCAAGAGAAGTATCTCTTTAAACCTCTCCAGTGATCAAATAATTTCTTCCTGGGTCTAACCCTCTGCAAAAACATCGCTCCTTCCCAACACCTGATGTTCAGAGGTGACACAGAAACAACCACTGCTCCGCCAAGGCACTGCCAGCAACTGAGCAGGGCATCGAGTTGACTGGTGGGCAAGCACTGTAGGTAGCCCTCACTTGTTACTGGGAAATGAACCCATCCCAGTGCTGAGCTTGGAAAGGGTTATTCTTCATAGAGGAAAAAAAATATTTAAGACTGCAAAACTTCCTTTGACAGGGTTGTCTTTTAATTACCCTGTGGAATGATAAAATCCCAGCACTGAAAATGTGTCTTTACAAATCTCTAGCTGGAGTAATTAGTCCCGTGCCTGGCTCTCCTGAGAGATTATTGCTGCCTTCTTTTCAGATTACTTACCCAAACAGAAGTGGAATCATTGCTATATTTGACAGTGAGATATAAAATATCAGATAAAGCTGTTAAAATACTGTTTCACACGCCGCGTTTCTGCAGAGTAAGGAAGCATCTGCTCTCCTGGTATCAGCAGCAGAGCTGAGCAGAAAATTCACAGCTGAGGGCTGAGATGATGAATCGCACTTCTGTTTTAGGGTTTTTTTTTTTTGTTTCTGGTCATTCCTGGAAAGATCCAAGTAACCAAGAGTTTAGTTATTATTCAAATGACTCGAATAACATTGTTTGCAGCTTGTGTCCATTTCAAGGCTTGAACGTGCTCGTGGAGTTTTAGGTCTGGTGCGTCCCATTGCTATGGTCTGAGGAACTCAACTGGAATACCTGTGTGACAAAGGCAAAGTCGTTCAGAGGTAGCACTGAACCCTGAAAAATCCAAGCTTTGTAACACCATATTAGTGTCACAAGACACATTAGTTGGACACCTCTGTAAAAGTCTCTCTCTTTACACAGAGGTACTTGTAGGGCATGCAAAATGTAGGTGACATCCCTCCTCTTGTATACTTAACTCTCATACATAACACTTATATGCTTAACTTATGAGCTCATACCTTGCAGTAGGAAGTTTCTCATCAGATATGGCATAGATCTGCGGTGAAATTTCCCTCGAAGGAGTTATGGTTGCTATTTATTGCTTTCTTTTGAAAAAAAAAAAAAAATTAAAAAAAAAATCTTTCTTTGGGAATTAAAGTGCTTGCTACATTCTGCCAGGCTGTTAAGCTTGCAGTGCTCAAAAACGGCATCACTGACAGTCCTCATCGGTTGCCGAGCTGTTGTACAGATCACAGCCTGCTTGCTTCATTCTTTTCTTACCCACAGGATGAATTTCCACCCATGCATGAGTGTTTCACAGGCCTGGTGTGCTAGCGGCAGGGGCAGGGTGCGCACTGTTGAAGCAGCGGCTCCATCACAGAAGAGGCATCCCAGCCTTGCCTCCTTGATAGTCTGTTCCTTGCCAACTCAAATAAATGTTTTTTGTGTCATTCTCACTCTTTCCAAGGCAGATTTTGAGACTCACTCACTTCTAGTGTAACCCAGCATCTCAATGGAGCTATCCCCTGGTTCTCCAGAGAGGTAAAGAGAGCTCAGGCAGCTCAGCTACGATGAGGAACCACCAACTCTCCTGTCCCTGGAGAAATTAAAACCATCTTAACACCTTGCAACAATAAAATTTATGGGTCAGAAGTGTGTTTTGAAGGTCTCTAGTCCAGCCCCCGTGATCCAGTAGGTCAAGCTGGAGCAAGTTCCTGAGGGTCTCATTCAGCTGAGTTTCAAATATCTCCAGGAACAGAGACCCCCCCCAGTTTCCCTGAGCACCAGTTCCAGTGTTTCTCCACCAAGTGATGTTAAAACTGTTCTTCCTAGGGAGAGCTTCCCTTGCTCCAGCTTGTTCCTGCTGCTGCCTCTCATCCTCCCACTGTGGGACTCTGGGAAGAGCCTGGCCCCATCTTCAGTGCACCTTCTCACCAGGCAGCTGCAGACAACAATGAAATCTCTCCTCCACCACCTTTGCCCTGTACTGAACAGATGCAGACCCAGCTCAGCTCCATCCCTCAGCCTCCCTTCATCCCTCTCGTGCTCCAGCAGCCCTAGGCCATGTTGGCAACCCTGGCTCCAGCAGGCACCCCAACAGTCTTCCTTGTCCCAGGGAACCCCAAAACAGGCACAATATTAAATGCAACTGTTTTCCCACACCGGGAGTCGAACCCGGGCTGCCTGGGTGAAAACCAGGAATCCTGACCGCTAGACCATGTGGGACCACATCTGCCTCTGCCACCCGTCTGCCTCTGGCCCTGCACAGACAGCTAGTTCTGCTCCTGACCTCATGGCCCTACACCCCTCCCCAGCACGACCCCATCCTTTCCTTTCTCACTGCATCCCCAGGCCTGGAGAAATAAAACACTGCGACATAAAAAAAGTCAATAGCCAGAGCTCTTTGATCCAGCTGGGGCTCTGCTGGGATTCTCCTGCAGCTCCATTTCAGAGGTCATGGTGGGACAGGCAGAAGCCCAGTCCCCTGGGAGTCCTGCTGCATTAGGCACCCCCGGATTGCTGCCTCTGCCCTCACACGGGGCCCTGCACCCATCTCCCCAGGGTGCTGCTGCAGCACCGAAGGCAAGGTCACGCACGGGGCCAAGCTGCCTTATTAATGATGATTGGTGGAGCTAATTGCACCCGGCATGAAGACAACTGCAGAAGCTGCTTCCCCTTTATTTCATTTGATCACACTTTTTTGGGTTTGCTTGATTCCCTGCTCATAATGAAGAGGATGAATAACATTCCTGCCAGCCTGCCTACCAAGTTTTCTCACAGCAAATGAAAACTTAATGGCCGTAGCACAGCATCTTTACCTGATGGAACCAGCTGCAGTTGGGATGGTGGAGATTTACTGATGGGCACATGCTTCCTCAGCTACTTAGAGATGAAAACAAAGCATTTGTGGCTGAGGGGCTGGAGCTCAGCACACCAGCTTTCCACAGCACCTCCCAGCAGTCCTCTCCACCATGGGCTCACTGCCAGGACCTCAGGAAATAGCTCAATAGGCAGGTGCTGCAGCAGAGGAGCTTCTGTGGAACAAAGGACAGGATGAGGATGCCTAGTAGGTGATGTGTAGGACATGGTGACTCCTTCCTCTGGCGAAGGAAGCCCCCAAAAATGATGGAGTGAGGTGGGTCTGAATGGTTTACCAGGTACCTTTGCACGTTTCTAGTTGCCAAGTTGGATGGAGTAGCCACAAAGTCTGGTAAGTGCAGACATTACCCAGGGTAATAATATCTGTCCACTGAGCCAGCGGTCCTGGTCCAAAGCCATGGGGCTGTCAGCTTGCACAGTTACCATGGGGCTCTCCAGGAGGCCAGTAAGGCATGACTGGAAAACCTTTCTTCTTCCAGTAGAATATTTTTAGTTTTCAGGAAGAAGTAATAAAAAAAAATCCCAGGCATTAACCCACAAGCTTGACTAATATTGCCAAAGAGGAACGAGGATGTTCTGGCACCCGGGGGGGTGACACTGCAGAGATACCCGCCCAAGTTAGGGACCTCTCCAAAGGACATAGTATGGGCATGTCCAGGCAGGTCTTGCTCCAGGAGAGATGAACATCTTATGTGAACTCCTTGAAAGTGAATTCTCAACACAGAATAAGAGAAATAATGTGTTTCTGAGAACAGATTGTGTCCCGATTGTACTTTCCAAATAAATGGGGAGACAGAATACAGACGTGACAGAAAATGCTGAACTGTACTGATGTGTTTCAAAAAAAGAGCTTGATCACCCATGTGCTGAGTGTAATTAGTGCTCATTAGGGCTACGTATCATACAAACACTCCCAGAGGCCCTGTCAGGATTGCTGCTGGGCACTGAGCAAATCCAGAGAGACGTTCCTTGCTCCCAAGTCTCTATATCTGAAAAGAAAATCTCCCAAGGGCAAGGACTTAAACTAGTTTTGAGGTGGAGCTTGATCACCTCACCAAAGCAATCCCCAACAGGGTTTGCTGCATGAATGGAGGGCAGGACCTGGTGTCACAGGGGCTCCTTTGCTCCAGTCCTCCCAGCTCCTACACCCTGGCCAGGAGATACTCTTTTTCACAAAAGCTGTTGGCCAAAGTGTCTGGGCTCCAGGGCTCTACCGGAGTAAAGCCAGGCTCTAGCATCTCACCCTTCAAGGAGTGTTGCTGGAGGTCCTACACTACTGGGGCATGTCCCACCATGAGTCCCCACCACTGTGTTCTATGTGCAGGTGTTCCCTGCTGCTCCCTTTTCCCTGGACATTCAGGAAAGTAACCATTCACTTAACATTTTGGAAGCTTTGCTGAGATTCTGTTGCCACCTCTGAAACAAACCCAGCCTCACATTTATCTACTCACAGTTTAGAGGTTGGATTAGAAATAAACAGGAAGTTATCAAAATAAACTCCGGTGCTCTTGGCACGTTATTCCAGTGTGATTGTGTATCCCACAGGAGCTGCCCCAGTACAACTGTACCAGCTCAGGCCAAACGTGCTGCACGATGAGGGCTCCTGCCAGCCCCCTACCAAAGGCTATTCCATTTTCCTTTGTCAACAGCAAGTGATGAGCTGGAATCCACATAAAACACAAATGAAAACTATTCCTCCCAAAGGGATTTACAGCCTTTAAAAGATTTAAAACAGACCTTCCAAAATGTTCCCAGGGATAGGAGATGAACAGTTTCCCCCTCACACAAACTTTCAGGATTAACACACTATTTTCAGCGTGGACACAGCCTGTGGAACAGCAGAGACAATGGCAGATCTTTGGCAATAGCCTTTCAAAGGATGCAGGGGTGCATCCTGTCCCCTTCAGTTTGCATGTGGATGTCATCAAAAGGCTGTCACCACATGTCAGTGATGCGACAGTCTCGGGACATGTAACAGTAAAGTACTTTTTCTAATTAAAAAGAGTTCTTTGGTTTTTGAATGCTACAAGAGTACCTAAAAAGCCAGAAGCGAACAAGAAGACATCCAAGATCTTTTGAAAATGAAGAATTCTCTTGATAAATACATCTCTTAATGAAATACAAGCAATTAAACTAAAAGCCCTATCAAATGCTGCTTGTCACTCCACACATTGACATTTAATTGAATTTTTTTTCCATCCTCTGGTCCCTTTTCCCTGATAAACAAATTCATTCACAACGGATCAGGTTTCACTAACCCAGAAACCAGATGATAGTCAATCAACTAATTGACACAACAAAGACTTTTCTATGAAAAAAAAAAATTGTCTAATTAAAGCTCAAATGAAATTTAATGATACACAGACGTCTTATAGTAATGAACAGTCTTCTTACATTAATTACTCTGGTTTTAACCCTTTCCCTTCCTCTGGTCACCTAAGTGGTGAGAAGGATGATGGAAGCAGAGGCAGCGCCCAGCAGAGCCGCTGCGTCTGTCCAAGTGTTTGCACCATCTCTGCTGGGAGATGGTCCAGACAGAGTCGGGTGCACATAGGTGACCCCAGGGCTATGCAGCCAGGTGTTCAAGCCTGTGTGTAGGGTAGGACTCAACACAGAGCAGCCCAGGATGGATGGATGGGCAGGCTCTCAGCTCTCTCTCTGCAAGGCATCAGCCATCACAGTGCCCTTGGGAACTGCATCCTGGGCCAGCACAATGAAAAACATTTTCACAGACACCAACCCTAGTCCTACCTTCAGTGAGAGCTTCGCTGAGCTAGGTGGGACAAAGGAGCAGCCCACCCCCTCACTGAAGATTTTCCCAAATCACTGAAAACTCTTGGGGTTTTATCCCATGATTAAGAGCTTTCCTGAATAAAGGAAAGCTGAGCTTATGGATGTGGTTAAAGTTCAGCAGGTGACTGAACACTTTATTAAACCAGGGCTTTGGTCCACCACAAACTGGAGCCAACCTGGGAGAGAAACTGAAAATGTGTCCAGCGTCTAAAGTGAAAAATGAAAGAGCTAAACACATAAGGGGAAGTGCAGCAGATATTTCATCCCTAATATACTTCAGATCTTAAATATATTTATAAAAACCTGGAGAGGTCATGGAGAGATTCTCAGAGGTGCTGCAGTGACTGCAGGCAGAACAGTGGCACATACCCCTCAGAAGGAGGGAAGGCTTCATCCACATTTACTCACTGGCTGGTTTCTTGATGCTCCCATGCTATGTATAATCAGTCCTGATCAAAGCAGGATGGGAAAAGATTCCAAAAGTAATGAGCAGCCATTTGCAAAAGAGCCAAATAGAAGGAAAAGAGGCAAGCTCACCAAAGGGAATAAGAGTTAAGTTTTAAAAGTGTTTAATTGCTTGTGCAAGCTGAGCCCACAAGAGATGCCAAGTGCTTTTTCCATTCCAATTCCCCCCGCACACGGTGCTCTGGCCTTTTCCGGCTGCTCTTCCCTCTCTCATTAAGAAGCACCTACTATTTTCACAATCATTTTCTAGTGCACTTTATACCATCAACAGAGCAAGCTGTTGTGAATGGTCATTTTATTTCTGAGCAAGTCTGGGCACAAACAGCACCGACTTCTTTCATCAGCTGACAACGCTTTGGGCTTCTCTCCCTGTACAAGGGTTTGGAGACCCACGGAGTTTGTCAAGTGCCCAGGGCAATCCCAAAACATGCTGCTCACTGCCGTGAGAACTCAATTATGCTGAGCAAAAGCTAATAGGGCACCAGAGGAAAGGGGAATTAGCAGCCCTGTCGGGCTCCTTCAGGTAATTATGCTTTTTTCTATCTAAAAATTACAATGCTCTGGAAATGCTGTTTTATTATGTCAGTGTATTTGGCATAAACGTGGATGGAGAAGAGCTGGTTCTGCAGTGAAAAACCTTTATCTGCAAACAGGTTTGTCAGAGGCAAAACTACTGCGGAATTGATTGTGGCCAGGAAGAAATCAGCTCCTGCTTATTGCTGAACCTGAGAGATGGGAGCACACGGAGCACTTGAACAACTGGATGAAATCCTGTCTTATCACCCCAAAGCGAAGATCCCCCATCCCCACCCCCTGAGTTGCTCAAAGCCATGTAGCCTAGAAAGGTGGTAACTGGAAAAAAACCTGAGACTGCAGGAGAGGAGAAAGAGACGACGCAGGGAGAAAATCCTCAGAAAGACTCTTTTTTTCACTGAACCCCCAATAATGGAGACAGCTTATCCTGGTCCACAGGCACTCCCAGCCCTCTCCCCACATGTCTCAGCCCACCAAAGTGCCCCTAAAAGCAGAGGTACCCTGCTGGCACTGGGATGTGTCAGGAGAGGGATGTGACAGGTCCCCATCCCACCGAGCAGGCAGGAATGTGCAGCCACCATGAGCGGCTGAGCACAACAGGACCAAAAAGCCCACTGGAGCCATGATAGGGGTGTCTGAGGAAGCCCCTTCCCAGACCCTCAGAAGCCACTCCTAGCTTCCGTGGGAGAGGGAAACACCAGGAGAGGGGCTGCAGGGTTTGGCTGCAGTGCAGTTGAATTCCCCCCAGTATATTTAAACATATCTCTTGGCGTTCACGGGGGTGGCAGCCTGACAAATGCGAGCACTCCAAGGGTTAAGCTCTTTTAAATGTCTTGGGAGTTATTTGTAAAGCTATTACTTCTGAGTTTGTTAATAAATCAGGATTTAATACACCTGAGTTACATTATCTCCCTGTTCTAATGTATAAATCCTGTCACTAAACCTTCAGGGCCAAGTGCTGTGTGCTTTTAGTCTTAGGTTTAGCTACCTGGTTTCTAAAACGTTAGATTGTTTCGCAAGTCAAGAGATGGATTTTTAAATCCTTCAAATCTCACAGCAAGTATACAAATCTCTGTCTGGAGGTACAAATCCGATCAGAAGGTTTGTAAATCCTACAAAAGATTTATTTGAAAAAGTTTTCATTTACAAATTCTTGCTTTGCCTTTGGGACGTGTAAGTGACTTATTTGCAAAGGCGGATCGGGCAGACTTGGCTTGGATTGAGAAATCCTTCCCTTCACTCGTCACACACAGCACAGGATAAATCCTCCTCCAGCCCATCTATATCTGTCTCCCGAATGAACTTTGGGGTGAGTAATGAGCTCCAGAAAAGTCAACTGAGAGGAAAGGACGCTCGGGAAGGGTGTCAGGCTCCTGGTTTAGACGCTGTCTTATGATGCCTATGCTCTGGAGATGCCTCCTCTGCCCACCGATGGCAGAGGGAGAAGGACACGTGGCTCAGAGGAAAGGCTTTGTAGTGACAGAGCTTGAGTGAGACACACCCTGCCCTGCATGTGAACCTGACGATCACCAACACCTTCAGAAATTTGGTCTGAGAAGGTCAGTGAGGGGTAGGAGTGGTGAAGCCAGGTGATGCCACCCCCACTTGTCCCACTCTTTTGCTTGTCTTCCTCCCAGAGATGGGTCTAGCGGGGTCCCACCAGCTGTGTATACACCTGGCATCACTAAACAGAAGATGTCACCCACCAGCAATGACCTGGGTGCTTCAGTGCTGTGAGTGACGGCAGGTTGTCCAGCAGCAACCGGCCACAGCCAACACCACACCAGCAAGACCCGCTCCTAGACCCTACCCACATCCAGCTGAGGCCAGGCAAAACCAGAACAAGGCTGGGCAAAGACATGCAGATCACAGACTCAGGTTTCCAGCACAGTTTATCTCCAGCTCGGAAGAAGCAGTCGTGCAGGTAAGGTAAGGATGTGCTGGGAGAAGAGCCGAGCTGCAGCCATGGACCTGGTTACTGCTCGTGACCTTAGCCCACCTCAACCACCATGTGAAAACCTCCAGCCTAACACACCGACACGTTTCGCTTTGCTGCTGAGTCAGTTCCTATGGCTCTGTCATTTCTGTAGGTGCTTTGATCAGCTGTATGTAACAAGGTTCTTAAAGAACCCAAGAAGATCACTTAGGGTTACCTCAGATATTAGATGTGTTGGGGTTTTTTTGCATTTATTTTTTTTCCTACACTGCTTCACTTTCCAGTTTCAGGCACTTCCATTTGTCCTAGAAAATTTTACTGAGCCATGGACCTCCAAGGACATGGAGGCAAATACAAAATGAGAGGAAAAAAATCAGGAAGGTTTTATCAAATGTAGATCACATTAGACTAATTTAATATCACTTTAATAGGAAAACAGAGAGGAGCAGAGGAGCTAAGCTGTCTAGGTTCAAACAAAATATTGCGTACAGAGCCTGATGGGAAATCAGTCTTTCAGTAGAGATTCTGGGAAGAACTTCAGGGGGTGTTCAGGGACCAGCTCTGGGGTCTTTGTGCCAAAGTTAGATGTCTGCTTATGAAATGAGGGGTGTTATGAAGTTAGTTATCGCCAGTGCTGAGGGAGTCCAGATTTCCATGCTGGAAATATTGAAATGGATACCAAAATCAAACAGGGTCTGGCCACAACATCTTCTGCCTCGCTTGCATGGGCTACACCCATGACTAGATTTGGGCTCAGGAATGGCATTTTTCCCAGGAAGAGACAGACCAGAGGGGTTTTCTCTGTATCGTGGGAAATGGTTTGGTCTCCAGGCTGTGTGAATATGATGGGAGAAGATGCCAGCAATGCCAAGGGCAGTCAATGCTTTGGGCTTCTCTGTCTCTCTCCCACAGTGCTTTAGACTGACCCGCTGCTGGGTGGTGGCCAGGGGCTGCACAGATCAGGCTTGGCCCACGGATCTGGGGTTCAGCACATGGAGGTGGGTTACACCACCCTCCAGGGACTCATCATGCAAGGATCCCAGACCCATGGGCTCTGAGCTGTAGGAGCCTGGATCCAGCCATCCCAGGAATCCTGGAGATGCAGCTGGCCTGGGGTGCTGGCTCCCCGTGCCCTGGGCTGGGTGGGCTGTTTGAATATAGCAGCAACAAACACCAGCCCACCTGCACCCTGTCCTTTGGTCCACAAGAATAAGAGTGGGCTAATATGATACGGCACTTTTTAATTATTAGATCACCAATAACAAATAAAAAACATATTAAACCCTGTAGGGACAGATGCAGCTTTAAACTTTGGCTTTAAATTAAAAAAAAAAAAAAAAAAAGAAAATCCGAAAAGCTGGTTCAATGCTGCTTCTCTGCGCGCTTGAAAATCAGAAATGGCTTTGCCATCTCATACTGCTTCTGTTTGTCCATTCTTCCTGTCTCTGTTTTCATGTTTTCATTTTTCTATGGCTATGTGGAACACATTTCTCAGTTAAGTACTTGCTTTTGAGAGTTGTTGCCATAACAACCGTTTCATTCCACGATATGCACACTATCTCTGAAATACAGAATTTCTCCTTAAAGGAGCATGTGCCACACACATCAAAGAGGAATATGGACTCATTATTTTTACATTATTTTGTGGGCAAATAGATGTTTTCCAATACTGTTTTTTCTAACTGGATTTTCTTGTTCAGTGGAACTATGTTTTTTTTAAGCATTCCTATCTTACAGTATAATTTTTGCCTGAAACCCAGAACATTAGGAGACAAGAATCTTTACTGTAGTTTCTTTTCTCCAAAGGTCTGAGAGAACTATGCTGCAGTTAATGCATTTAAAACCCATCTTATTAGACAGAAAAATTATGTAAATAAAATCTATTAAAAATGCATAGTTCTTGAAGTAAAAGCTCTATTTTACTGTACAAGTCTGCGGTAGGAGGAGGAAGACGGCCAAGAATAGTCAGGTTGCTTTGTGGTTTATTATCTTGCTTTTGGTAGTCTCTGCAAGGGACATGATTCATGCAGCTGAACTGCAACTCCTGCCAAAATATTACCCTCCCAAATTTGTCTGAAAAGTCAGAAAAACCTGCACATGGGCGGGACCATGCTCCCGGGGCTCCATCAGCTTCCAGTTCCCTCCTGGGTGAGGAGTGCACGAGCCACTAAGCTAACCATGAGGTTATTATCAATATTATGAGGTATTCAGGACAGCTTTCTATTCAGCCAGAGGACTTGGCATGCTCAGGTGGTTCAGCTTTACTGTTACAGCCTGTGCTCTGAGGTAGTGGTGATGGGTCTTTGCTACCAAGGGAGACATACAATCATAGAATGTTAGGGGTTGGACATTTCTTCTTGAGGGAAACCCTCTCCCAAGGAAACCGTGGTGGGTTTTGGTGCTGAGCCAAGACCAGCTGAGCTTTGCTATTGTACAGTGGTACTTCTGCCTGGATGGGGCCATGGAGAAAGAGGCACACCAAGATGTGCTGCTCAGACATGGGAGTCCTTAGCATGTGTTTGGTGTACCACAGGCGCATGAAGCCATGAACACCAACATGAATTTCAATTTATACATTAATTTCTAGGATCCTTAGGAAGTCAGCCTTTACATTACAAACTCAGGGAGATGGCAGCAGTAAGAGCCCTGCAGGGCGTGCATCCTATGCCCCATGCTGGAGAGCTGGTGTTGGTGGGTGGCTCAAGCTCCTTCAGGCAAGCTCAGCAGGGATGTGGTCCTATGGCCCCACCATTCACTGACCCATGGAGCCATGCCCAAGGTCACACAAGGAGGTTGTTGATAGAGGAGACTTGTCTTCACGACCCAATATACCTGTTACATCCATTTCGACACCCACCACAGCTGATGGACACCGCTTCGCACCACAGTGTCATGATGCTCCTCCTGCATCAGCGTCATGTTGCAGAGCTCTCCAGTCAGTGCTGCCAGTCCCTGTGAAGGAGCCGTCACAGCCCATCGCCGTCTTGGAGCGACGACCTCGCGTCCTACGGCATCACTGTCACGATGCAGTGACACCCCTGCCACAGCGCACACCCACTGCACGGTTACACCCCTGGGCCACATTAGAGTCAGTTGGCGTCGCAGCCTCTTGCCATGACAGGGCCATCAGCCTGCATTATGATCAGGAGGGGGAAAGCTTGAGTGTAGCTCATGCTACATGACCCAACAGCACAGAGAATGCGATAGTCCCCAAGATCTCAAGGCCACTTACCTCACTGTGGCACCAAAACCTCACTCAAGCCACCAGTGCAGCCTGTTCCCAACCTTGCTCCTCCTTGGAGCAGAGCATCCAGGAGATGCAGACAGGCAAGAGCAGGAACAGGGAGCTGCAGTTCACACCAGCGCAGATTTTAACTCACATTTACAGGCTGAAAATGGCAGGAGAGGAAGGATGAAGTAGTTAAAAATGCTGCCAGGACAGTAGCTCTTTCAGCAGCACAAAGAAGTGCTTGAAAGGTGTCTTGCTCTGCAAGCAGCAGGTGCTGTGGAGCAGAGGGAATCCAGAAAACACCTTTATTTCTGAGCTTGGCTAGTGTGGCTTCCAGCTCCTGCAGGCAAAGATCCATGAATCGGTACTCCACATCTTGGGGAAGAAATTGGTCCCATCACTCACTTGTGGCCTCTCCCTCCAATACCAGCTCTAGACAGAGATGCTGATTTTATACAAATCACTCAATAAGAAAGAGACCAGGGGGGAAACCAGACTTCCAGGCCAGCGCTGAGGGCACCTCACTGGGCTTAGGGAGAGCAAAAGTCAAGCTCCAGGGCCACACAAGTTGCAGAATAGTTGCAGTAGGAGCACTCCCTAGGCAAAAAAATTTACAGGGGGTCTGCACCAGGACAGGGGCTCTCCACCCAACACATGACTTGGGACAGGTCCAGCTTGTCAGCCTGGTAGTGAAACCTCCCAAGTGTTTTGTGTGGCCCCAGTATGGGAGAGAGGAAGGGGTCCTGTCTGTCTTTCAGAACTCAGAGCCCACTTGGTCCCCAGGATCCTGTAGACAGAAACAGCCTGAGTCCATGAGGTAACTGGTAGCAGAAGTGCTGAGGGGCTGGTGGACGGAGGCAGTGAAAGTTCAACCATTTGTCAGAAAACATACCCTTTTTAAGGGCCGTGGGTCTCTCTGACATGCAAACTCTATGTTTATCTTCTAAATTTCTGTCTCACTTGACCTACAGCATCTCTCCAGCTGTCTGCAAGCTGTCAGGATCAGGGACCTCTGTAAAAGGCCACTGGAGATCTCATCTGCAATGGGTACAGGATGAGAGCAATGGATTTACTTTGCAAGCTTCCTTCACACTGATGAGGTGCAGGGATTTCCCAGTCCAGGGTCCGACAGAGCAGCAGGAACTAGCTGATGGTCCTGAGTGAGCCTCAGTGCTGCTGGCAGATCTCTCGCTCTGCAATTAGTGCTCTGCTGCATCTTGGCCCTGACAGATCCCAGGACCACCATCCTCCGTGACTGCTGGAGGAGACCTTGGTGTCCTCAAGCACTCCAGCACTCATCACCCCTCTGGAGGCACAGCCACCTCCTCCCAGCAGCCCGAGGTGCAGCTGCCTCCTCCAACAGCTCACCAAAGGCTGCTTTGAACCCTCTGCCAACACAAACATTTCATTGATTTATTAATGAAGGGTGTTCAAAAACACATGTTCGTGAGCTCTATGAAATAGCCTTTAGCTTCTGCTGATTACTCATGTTTTACATCAGACTGATGTTTTCTAGATGCATTTCAATCAATACAATAGCTTTTTTAGCACGCATTACCGCTCGCCTTTGGCTAACCAACCATCACATTTCTTTTCAAGTGCCCATTTGCATCAAAATAACCCCAAAGATGCATCATCTCTGCTTTGACTGTCACCTGAGCTTACACAAGCATTCCCATCTAGGTTTCAAAATGCCTTGCACACTCAAGCCTCGTTGCTGAGCGCTTCAGACATGATGCTGGATGTGTCGTGTCATTCATGTCAGAGAGTTACTCTCTGCACAACTTTCCTTGCAACCTCAGCATGAATACTCAAGCTCCCTCTTTTCCCCAGACTCGACATTAGCCTACACTACAATTTTGGGATCAAGGCAACCCAAAGAGGTAAACGCAAGCAATAAGGTTAAAGCAGGGGAAATATTTTGACAGAGCATGTGTGGAGTTGTGCATTGCCTGTTGACACGATGGCTGTTTCCAGGTCAGCTCCAATTTGGCCCCAAGAGCTGCTTCCATCTCCTTCCCTCAGCACAGGCATGATAAGCTCTGCTCATTTATTGCATCCAGAATGTTCATTGTGAAGAAACTGTCATGGTATCTGACTGACCTTTAGAAAAACAGTAGAAATAGAGATACAGTTTTTCACTTGTGACCACTTCTTTGACTACCCACCGATCCTTAAGATTTGCCATTACAGTAATATGTGGTAAATGGCTCTGCTCCTAAAGCTGCATAATTGTCCTTTTGATCACCACGCTGATTAGTCAAGCCAAACCCAACCATCCTTGCCACCAACTATGCTTTTTAATGCTCCAGCTGCACTTTTATTGTTTAGGTCGTTCTGTCCAAACCTGCAATTCCACTTCTCACTGGAAGGGCACGCAGCATTCTGCGTGTTTTAAAGGACCATTCTTTGTTGGTAGTAAACTGCACACTGTTAAATAACACAGCTGTTGTCTTCATTTGTTCAGTAGTAAAATGAAAGCAAACGTTAATGTGATGAAGGGAGGGGGAAGGGACCTTCTGCTGACGTTGCTTCCACATGCACACTATGGATCAGCTTCCCAAGCCCATTATTTCCTTATTAAGGCGCTGACTTTGGTGAATTCTTCCAGGCGTACCCCAGCCACAGCTCTGGACCTTGTTGACACAGATCTAAACATACCAGCCCACTAGGACAGAGTGATGACAGTCCAAGGATGGTGGCATTTCTCCTTCTCCCTCCTGCCTCCCATACACCCTACCCTCCTATCACCTGGGCCATCCAAAACCACGTTGTTTCTCCCACTGAGCAGCTTTGCTGCAGCCCCCAGTCACGGCCAGGTGGGACACACGGACCCTCCACATCCAAGTGCCATTGAGCCATGCAGAGCAAAGTCATATAAAAGACTGAGGATGGGACGGGAGGGTGCTTTGCCTGCAGGATCTCTGATAACTTCAGTGAGATGTGGTGCTTTCAAGCAGTAGCTGGGCCACAGGGTCTTAAGACGAGGAGCAGATTCGAAGAGTGCAGCCTTCAGAACAGGTTTGACACACTGCAATCTGACATTAGCAAGCACATTTGTGAGCTCAGCTTCATCCCTAAGTTATGAGAAAGCCCAGCCCGTGCTGCTGGATAACTCACTGCAATTGTCTCCCCCTGCACAGCATTTTCCAAGAAAAGCAGGGTTGTGTGAGATGGACCCAGCCACTCTCTGATGCCACCCTGCTGTAGAGACACTCATCAGGTGCTGGGTTTGCCTCTTTTCCTGGGGGTTCTCTCTTCTTCCTCATCTTTGACATTCACTGTGGACTTGAAAACATATTTCACACCAAGCAGTCCTGCAAACTCCTGCTGCCAACCATCGGCCTTTCCAGATATCAACATTCTCATTGCTTCAGTTTTCTGTAAAAATTCAGAGGTGTTTTAGCTTTGAGATCTATGCAAACACACAGCACTACAGCTCCTGATGAGTCCTGGGGCTCCAGAAACCTAGGGAGAGACTGGGTGCCTAAGCAGACACATATTGCATCACAGAAGTGATATGGAGTAGCTGAGACTTCCCTGTGGATGCAGTGGGACCTATGGGAGATCTGACATCCTGAGGCACCTTAGATATGTGTCCTAAGCTCTCTTTTCTCTTTGGCTTCCAGACAGAATGTTTTAATGGCTGGTACAGGATCTGCTGCACACCTGCATCCCACATGCCATAGGATATAAGAGGACAATGGGGTAGGAGTGTGGTCAAAAACTGACCTAAGCTATGAGTGGTTTGAAAGACTATCACAGAAAACTTTGGTAACAGAAATACTCCTGCAAGTTACTTGGACTGACACAATGAGGTCGTATGTTAGGAGACTATTGGCCAGCCCATTAGGGAGTCTGCTCCTCTCCATGAGACCAAGGAGATCTTTGCTTATGGCACGGATGTTCACAAAGGAACAGCTTAGCAGTGGGTTAATGAGAAACTTTATGGCCTCATACTGTAAAAGTTAGAGCACTGTAAGAAGAAAGGGAGAGGGGAAGGTGGTGGAAAAAAGGCCACCATGAGTATCAGATAGCCTGTGGGACTGGGCAGGGGAATGACTGCTACATTTACTAGGAGTTACCAAATCATCTAATGTCTCTGAACAAAAGATAGTCTCCTGGAGAAAGCAGAAGGTGGATCTAGTTCATCACCTTGTCTCCAGACTGTTGCTCTTCCCTAAGAAGACAAAGAGGGAGGAGACCTTCACCTTTGCATGGCACATGGACAGTACAGAGGATGTTTTAATTATATCTTTACACCACGAAGTCAGTGAAGAGAAAATCCACCTTCATTACCGTGAGGTGGGCTCTCAGCTTGGGCAAAATCCCCTCACCCTGTTGCCCCAGATGATCTGACGGTGCAGAGCTGCAGCATGCTGGTGCTCCCCTTTATCCACCTCTGCTCTGCTGAGCTGCTGCCTCTGGTTTCTGGAGGGAACTAGCTGGTTTCTACTGGATTTGCTCTGATCTCCACACAGGCTCTGGTTTCATTTCCTTGGTCGGTGCTGTGCAGTGCTCCTTGCTGTGAGAGAAATAGCTGTGCATTAGCAGCTCCCTCCTGCTGGCCAGGACTGTGGGCTGCCAGCATCTCTGCTCTCCTGGTCCTGTAGCATGAGAGAGGGTCTGGCAGGGCTACAAGAGGAGAGAGGAGGGGGTCAAAGATCCTGTCTGTGCTGCAGAGCCCTAAACACAAGACATCTCTTCTTTCTAGAGGCAACATGTCAGGCTAAATTGAAGGTACTAAATGTAATTGCAGTTTGCTTTAGCAAAACACACTCTCAGCCATCTGCGAGAGACTTTTAAGCACTGAGTGCTCCTGATCCAAAAATTAGCACATTTGTGGGATTACAGCTTCATCCCACCCCTGATGTGAGCTTTTCCACTGACTTCAATGGGCACTCCAGGTCTGGGAACGGGGTCGGTAACCTGGAGTCCCCTGGGTAGGGTTAACCCATTTCTGGAGACACCAGGTGAACAGGACAGCAGCACACTCCCTTCCAAGGGGAACAGGAGGGACAAGAAAGTCTCTCCAAGCCAGAAGCCCTTGCCAGAAGCCTGTGCACCATGGAAACCATTGGCTTCAGAGGGAATGACCTGGTCAGTCAATGCCAAGAGCTACTGCAAATCCAACCAGAGGCTCTGTCAGCAGGGAGGACAGGGATGGCTACCAGCCAAGGGGTTAGAGCAGAGAATAATGAGATGAAATTAAGAAGTGGAAAATGTAAGGTGAGTGGCAGGAAGCATTTCCCAGAGTGGGCTCTACCAGATACAGGAATAATCCCTTCAGGGAAGTGGCGGCAGGTCCAACCTTTTAGCAAGATAAAAAAGCACAAGAAAATGTAGAGGGACGTATTTGCAGTATTTCCAGTGTCATAAAGAAGAGGAGCCTGGAGGAGGACATTCCTCCTCCACCTCCTTCTGCAACCATGAAGGAAACCTGCGCTTTGGATTTGCACCAGACTGCCAGAAGTCAGGAAGGAAGAGGAGCTGGATAGCTGAGGGCAATGTTGGGGTGCAACTCCATCCCCCAAGGGCAAGGACACAACCCTGTGGGACACAGCAGCTGGGGATGTGGGGTGCCCATCCCTGCAGCACCCGTGCACAGCACATGCCATCAGCACAGTCTGGGCTGATGATCTCCCACACCCTGTGAGGGAGCAGGTACCAAAGTCTACAGGGACCCCGTGCTGCAGGAGTGGCAAGGGGAAAAAGGGCCACCAGTGCTGCTGACCTGGAGGATATGGGCCCACCAGGGAGGGTAAAGTATGGGCACTGGGAAACTAATAAACACAGGAGTGATCCAAACTGACATGATAGCATGGAATGTGATGGGGAGAGAGAAAACAGAGAAGATGGCCAGGAGGTCAGGGGAGGGGATCCTGCCCCTCCACTCTCACTGCTCTGGGGACACCCCCCTGCAGTGCTGGGGCCAGCTCTGGAGTCCTCAGCACTGCAGAGACAGGGACCTGTTGGAGTGGGGCCAGAGGAGCCCCAGCAATGCTGGGAGGGCTGGAACCCCTCGGCTGGGAGGCCAGGCTGGGAGAGCTGGAGGGGTTCAGCCTGGAGAAGAGAAGGTTCCAGGGAGACCTTCTGGTGGTCTTTCAGTACCTAAAAGGGCCTGTCAGAAAGATGGGGACAATCTACAGCTAAAGCAGGACCTGTTGTGACAGGACAAGGAATGATGGGTTTAAACTGAAAGAGGGAGATTTAGACTGGAAAGAAAGAAAAAATGTTTGATGATGAGGGTGGTGAGACCCTGGCCCAGGTTGCCCAGAGAGGTGATCGCTGCCCCATCCCTGGAAACATTCCAGGTGGAGTTGGCTGGGGCTCTGAGCACCCTGCTCTAGTTGCAGATGGCCCTGCTCCCTGCAAGGGGATTGGACTAGATGAGCTTTAAAGGTCCCTTCCCACCCAAACCAATCTGTGATTCTAAGATTTTAATATAGGTGAGGGAGGTGCTGAGGGAGTGGGGGAGATGGTGGCATGAGCAGGACCAGGACCACGAGTATGCCCCAGCCATGGTGATCTACAGGCTGGCAATACAGGCACCAGGCATGGGCCCCAAGGAGTTGAAAACTGCCTGGAGTCTGTCCAGATCTGCCATCATGGACAAAGAGGTGGTCCAGGCTCGACATCCCTTGTTCCACCATCCAGTCAAACCCTCTCCTTGCACTGATCTGGGGGTCTATGCCTGGGAGGGGCAGAGCTGAGGGACTGGCCATGGCTGGCACTGCTTCTTGATGCTTTCCACTTCTCTTCCTCGTGCGGAGGGCAGTGAAAAGCCATCAAGATGAGCACTACTGAACTTTCAAACTCTTAGGGGGCTTAACACCAGCTGCTCCACCTGCTGAACATGCAGCCTGAATCTACGTTCCCAGCTAGGGTGAAGAATTTACTTTGGCATTGGTTTTTTGTTGAAAATAGGACTGAACTGAGGGCAGGATGTTGTCTTTAACTAGTCTGAGATGACTAATTATTAAACTCATTTTCTAAAGGTTACCGTATACAGAAAAGCAATTATACAGAGATTAAAACAAGTTCAGAAACCTGATTCATTCTGAAACTATGGTAAACCCAAATCTTGTACTATTTCTGATTTTTAATGACCTCAGGAACATTTTATTTAACTTAGATGTCAAATGCAATTCTGAAATGAGAGATTAAATATATTTCATGCTGCTTTTTTTTTTTTTTTTCTTTTTTAACATAG
This sequence comes from Actenoides hombroni, assembly GCA_024336885.1. Classification (NCBI taxonomy): domain Eukaryota; kingdom Metazoa; phylum Chordata; class Aves; order Coraciiformes; family Alcedinidae; genus Actenoides; species Actenoides hombroni. The sequence continues at coordinate 1,563,846 of WUAM01000319.1, read as the reverse complement.
TACAGTGCAGAAATTTCCAGTGCTAATTCTGTTAGTGGATTTCAGCAGACTGGCAGGAGAGCTGTGCATGGAGAGCAGACCTTGGTTAACCTCTGCATGGCCGTGCTCCTTCCAGACACCCAGATGGGACAAGCTCCTGCCTGCAGCCCTGGATGTGGGTAGGTGACCGGAGCAGTGCTGCCTGGGAAATGATGCTGGGTCACAGGAGCCTCTGGAACTCAGCCCCCAGCACTCTCCATCAGAGCATTCCCAGCAGCAAGCTGTGCTTTGAGATCCAGGGTGTAAGCCAGGTGGGTCTAATATCACTGCTTCTTCTCAAGGCTGCTCCCCGAGTCCTTCCCTGGGAGGCTTTTGCTCACATGGATTTTTTTGGGGGTTACAGCTCCTGTGCTGGCCCCAGGCTTCAGTGCTTCCAGGCTGGGGGGATTACCAGAAGCATCATGGTCCACAAATGGTTCCATGAGGCATCTTTCCCTGGCAGGTCTCCAGAGGAGGAAGACGCAATTGCCATGTGAGTTCTCCTGTGATCATGCAGCTCTGTGCTCCATCCATGTGACACAGTGATGATCAGGAGTTCCTTGCTCACAGAAGCATCACCACAACATGTCCTGCAAGAGGATGGATGTTGAGCAAGGTGGGACAGCATCCTTCATGTGCTCCTTGGGCTCCCACCCTACTGCTAGATACAGACAACAGCCCTTTCTGCACCAGGAAAAGAGGAGGGTGGCAAGGCCAGTCCAGCTGAGGCTGCCAGTGATGCCTTCAGATGGTGTATGCCAGAGCAGCAGATCTGCAGATCTCTCCAGGACCCAGTGGCTCTCCACCAAATCTATGCTGGTCAGCATGGTGCCCAGCAAAGCTTCCTTGAGACATACAGCCATCCTGGCAGGGCAGCTCTGCACCCAGCTCCAGAAAGTGATTGGAGGATGCTGCACTCGGCTGTGGAGATGCTGGGATGGCTGTGCTGAGCACTGAAAGCTGCCCAGAGCAAAGGAGAGACGCTTTCCTCCCTCCTCAACCCTCCTCTTGCCGTGCTGGAGTGGAGCTGTGGGAAGTGAAGTCCCGCAGGAAGCGGCAGCTCATTCAGCCTGACATTTCTCAGCTGAAGTGTCCCAGGTTAAACAAACCAGCTGCTCCCAGGAGGTCTCAGACCATCAAAGCTGCAGGCAGCAGCCACCTCCAGCCTGGCACAGGGGTTGTCCTGTTCCAATCAAAATCAGACTTTCAGCAAAACTCAAGGTTTCAGCCAGCTCAGAGCCTGCCTCATCTCTGGCAATGGCTGTGAGTGCTCCAGGGACACTGCAAGGAGAGGTCTCCCACCCAGCGACCCCTAGTAGCCAGTCCTCCTGAGTGGCTTTTCTTCTGCTTTTTGGCAGTTCCTCTGCCCCTGGGTGACTCGGAGCTATCCTGATCGAGATGCACCGGCACTGGGATGTACCCAGTCTCTGCTCTTCTCTGACAGTAGCTGCTTGGGAGCATGGGGCAAGTGAAAATGCTCATTTTTATGCAGGCAGGAGAATACCCTGATCTGAAAGCAGATGGAAGGTTGATAGGGGCTCTCATGTACATTTTTCCCATTCTTGCTTTTCTTGGCGATCTGCCTGAGACCTCTGGGACGGGCCCTCGGTCTCAAGCTGAGGGGTCATTTCTGGGACCTTAACCATGATCTTTCAGTCCATGTTGAGGTAAATCTCAGATCTCCCAAGTTGTGAGCAGGAATGCAGGTACATACCTAAGAGGCAGAAAGAAAAGATTTTGGAAGGATTCTGGGAAAAATAACACCTTGGTTTTGTTTCTCGTCTTTATTTCTCCTACACAGGGGAAAAAAAAAAAAAAAGGACTCAGGAGTGAGTATTTGGATTTGAGCTTTTAGCAGGACATGAAATTGTTGTACTCCTGAACCTGTTTCCCCCGGTCTGGCCAAGGGAGAGAAGCTGATACACACAGGAGCAACACTCTGATCTTATCCTCTGTCTCCCAGAGATAAAAGCAGCTAAGCAATAAACAAGGCTTTAAAAAACATCAACTGTAAATGAAGAGTTCCCAAAACATGGCTGCATTATCAAGAAGCTCACAGAACAAAGCTCTCCCTCCTCGCTGCCCTTCCAGCCCCTCTTTCCATCCCAGTGCCACCCTCTCCAGCTCGATCTCCATCTCTCCTCACTGCTGAAGAGGTACCTGCGATGAATCGGGGGCTGGCAAATAATTCCAGAACAGATTTTAAAAGGCTGCATGTTTCATTTTGACATTCACTAAACAGAGGTTCTCTTGTTACCGTGTCGAAATGATCGCATATGGAGAAAGACGTCTCAATTTGCTGCTGCTGGTGACGTCGAGGTGCAAACTTCTGCAAAACAACATGAAACGCTCCATCTTTAGTTAAACGAAGCATTGCAGTGGCCTCCCATTTTTTCTCAGGAATCAATTTTATTTTCCAGGGCCATCCAAGACCTGCTGTTTGCAGCTCAGCCAGAGAAGCAGGCAGGTGGTTATTTGCCCATCTCCATCCTGGAGCTCTGCTGCTGCACCAGCCTGGCATCTGGGTGGCATTGGCCAGGGAGGGGAAGATGTGGGACCTGCTCTTGTCACCTCCATGTCACAGCGGGCCCCAAAGAGTGGTGAGAACAGGGCTGGCTCCCAGTGGATGTGACTGCCTGGCTGCACAGGGCTGGAGAAGAGGACACTACGGCTGCGTTACAGGCAGGATACGCAGCAGGTCCCGCACAGGACCATGCACAAGCCATCAACAGGGCACCAAGATTTTGCAAGAAGTTGCCAGGATTACGCAGGACCCATATCTGGAAGGGTTTACCCATTTTAGGGGGCTGCCAGAGGCTGGGGGGGGAAGGAACCTGCCCTGCCCTGGCCAGCATCCTCTGTGGCACAAGAGCTCAGCCCCGAAGAAGCATTTTCCTCCTATTAATTAGTGCACTGGCCGCTTTATCCAAGGTGCACACTGGCCTCTAGTGGTGCACAGACAAATCCTCTGTGATACTAACTCCGGAGCTGTTACAGGGTTGGGTGACAGCACAAATTATATAGGTCCCGTCTGGATATCTACAAACACATCTAGATGTCTGTTTGCTCATGTATTTAACTATACACATACGTGATGGGGACAATCTTTTGGCAGGGCCTTTTGTGACAGGACAAGGAGTGATGGGTTTAAATTGAAAGAGGGAGATTTAGACTGGAGAGAAGGAAGAAATGTTCGATGCTAAGGGTGGTGAGAGCCTGGCCCAGGTTGCCCAGAGAGGTGGTCGCTGCCCCATCCCTGGAACCATCCCAGGTGAGGTTGGCCGGTGTGGATGCTGAAAAGGTGCTAGCAGAGGGATTTTCTCAGGTTCTCACAATATTCGGTGAGAATCCTGCCTTTCTCACCAGTGTTATGAAAAAC
>WUAM01000319.1:1545348-1558612 GCA_024336885.1 Actenoides hombroni | reverse complement strand
CAGCAAGCAGTTGCCATTCCAAAATAAAAGTGGGAATGTTTTGCTTTGAAGATTTTAAACCTATTTTTTCTTTTCCTTTTTTTTTTTTTTTTTTTTTCTTTTTTTTTTTTGTCAACTACCAAGTGAAACATTTTGTTTAAAAAATGCCTAAACAAAATATTTTGACATTTTCAAAATGTTCGCCTGTTCTCTTTAGCCAAAACACGTTGCTATATTCAAAGTAAATTCACAGATCCCTTCAGCCCTTCCAAAACACCCTGGGCTTGCTGAATTTCGTGCTAACAGAGGGATGCTTGTGAAGCCACGTAGGCTGAGCCAGGGGCAGAGAGGATGGAAGGAATCAAGATGGGGTTTGAGGAGTCAGAGGGGGATAAATGAGGGGGGATGGGGTTTGTGGGGTGCCAGGAGGGTGGGGAGGAAAGGGTGGAAAGAAGCTGGGTGGGGGACTCCCAGCAGGGATGGAGAGGAGCCGGGGAGCTGAGCATCTTCATGGATGTGGGTGGTGGGGCTCATGAGGTAGCACAGAGGCAGCATCACAGATGCTGATGGGCAGAGGAGCCTGCCCAAAACGGAGCCAGACACATCTTTTGTGCCCACCACTTGCAGGATGGCTGCTGGGTGGAAGAGGAAGACCGGTCCCTGCTGCCTACCATGCCGTGCAGACACTTGGATGTGGGCCTTGGGTTGCGAGCCCCTTTCTCCTGACACATCAGAACTACTGGTGGTGAGCTCTGCTCATAGCCTTCCCCTGTGGAGAAGAAGGGAGAAAAATAAAATAACCACATCTGAGAGGCTCTATTTACTCTGCTTCCCGGCAGCCGTGCCCTGCAGCCGCACGCCACGCCGGCATGCAAACCCTGTCAGCAGCAGAGAGCCCTGCTGGCACAAGGACATGGCCACCAACACCGTGAGAAGATGCTCCACACCTCTCCATCCTGGAGCATGTCCAGGGTGGGTGGATGGGTCCCTGCCCACCTCCCACGGCGGGACAGAGGGAAGGGGCTGCGTGCGCTTACCAGGATGCAGAGCCCGGCTGCGTGCCTCCACCTCTCCGGGGTGACCGTGGCTCTGGGGGGTATAACTGGGGCTGGATGGAAGCTTTCTGCAGGTGTCTTCTCCGCTGCTCAGGGCTAGCAGAGGTTCAGCAGGCTGTGAGCTGTGGGGTTACTGGTGTGGGGCTAACCCTGCGAGCCAGGCTGGGAGGCGAACCTGCAGCCTGACTTTGAGGGAGAAGCAGCTGCAGAGCACTTACCCTTTTGGGTCCCATCCAAACCTGTTTCTATGGCAAGGTAACATGCAGGGTACATACTATCAACACAATCAGCGACGGGGTGACATCTCATTTTGCCTGTATTTCCTGTTGTTTTACCAGAGTTACAAGTGGATTCATAGGTGATTCACGGGGTTCATGACCTTCTGAGATAGTACATTACTGGGGACACTGGGGGTGGCTGCTATAATTAGTGACTAATTTCTTGAATTTGGTAGCACAAGCATCACACCACACTGCCCAACCAGCTCCCAGTTGGCCATGTGCAGACCTCAGTGGCAGATTGGCCAGAGGAAATGCTGCACCCCTGTGAGTGTCTCTGGTTTGCAGTTTGGCTGTAAAGACAGGTGATGGGAGGGTGTTATGGGGCCGTAGATCCCCCAAAGAGCCCATATCCAGGCTCACTATAGTCTTTCCAAGGCCTACTCCCATCACAGCTGGAGCTGTCCCACCCCAACACAGCAATGGTGATCTACACATGGCCGGTGCCTCCCACAAAAAAAAATTCTCCTGGAGCCCCATGACAGAGAAATCACTGTGCCTGCAATGGCAGAAAAAGGAGGATGCTGAGAGGAAGGCAAAAAAAATTACTCTGGGGGACACTACTTGGGGTTGGGGTTTGTTTGATGTTTCCAGCATCACCAATGTAAGATGATTTGGAAGCCCAGAATTTGGGCCTGACATCATCTCAGGATGGTTAATGAGGATGGCCCAGACTGACAGTAGCAAAGAAAAGATTTAGAGAAATCTGGTGAAACTTCTCAAGCTGAAGACAATTACTGTCTCTCAAAGAGTGAGGAAAGCTCCCTGTTGGCCAAGATAGATGAAGGCTCTGTAGAAAGCTCTTAGACTTCCTCTGGTACTGATCATGAGCCAAAAGGTGACCGGGTAGGTCATCTCTAGAAGCTTTAAAGGGACCCAAATTTCCAAAAAGTACAGAGTGGACCTCTACCCCAATTGCCATTGGTGTCTTCCATGTAACTCAACATGGTACCAGGCCTTCTGGGGAGGACTAAACAGCTCTCCATCTCAACCATCCCATTACAAGACCAGCTTCCCCAGGAGAAGCTCTGGCGAGACAGTTTATCCTCACATCAACAACACAAAGCCACACAGATGGAGGATTTCAAGGGGAAATTATTTAGGTAAGAGATTATCAAGTATATTTCAGTGTCAGCTGAGCTTATGGGCTTAATGCAGAATGATGAATCACCCATCCAGATACGTATTATTCTCCCTGGAGGCACTGTCCTGTGAAATTTATTTCCCTCTGAAGGGCCTTGTAAATCATTTGTAACAAATAATCCATAGAATTGCCAGCCCCACATGTTCAAAAACCTGGAGTCATGTGGCAGGAGATTGGTCCAAAAGTCATGAGATCTTTCCTTTCTAGCACTTTGAGGAGGTGGATCTTGCTCTGCTTTTGGACCCTTTCATGTTCGCTCATCCAGCTTTCAAACTTTCCTCTCCACTCCCCACTCCTGGCTGGGTGTTTTATGTGTTTATGGTAGAAGTAAGCTGGTGTTCCCTTGAGATCTCTCAACTCCCATACCTGGACCTTTCAAACATGAGCAGCACACTGCTTATTCCCTTCTCCTGGTCTCACAGTGCTGGAGAACACGATTTGCCCAAAAGCATTTGACATCCAAACCCAAGCATCAAATCACTCCTGTCACCAGTGCCCAGCATGGAGCTGCTTGTCGGATCTGACATCACCCTTCCCTGATGGGGAACAGAGAGCAGATGCCCACGATCTCTGGCATCTCTCTGTTGCTGCCTCTTTCCAACCACCAGTGGATTTGTGGGAGGTTATCCAGGACAGTCTGTGTTGCCTCTTTGGAAAAATAAAGCCTGGTGGCCAGAAGATCAGAGACTGGATTGGCAGCCACCCAGTGCAGCAGATCCTTTGACCATCTCCATGGCCAGCCCATGCTTTTGGGGCACCAACATCCATCTGTCCTGGAAACAAAACAAAGTTGGTGGAGGATACTCTCATCAGCAGCTCTCTCCAAAGCAAGATGAGCTGCGGCAATGGCTGCAACAGGACCTGTCCTGGCAAGCGGCTCACAGCAGGATCAGGGCTCATCTTGATCAACCTCAGGGCCCAAGGACTCGTGAGCTTTCTGAAATACTGAAGATTATAGGTGCTGCGATGGCAAATTTCCACCCTTTCAGTGGACATTACCGGGGAACCGTTTGCACCGAGCAAAGGCTGTAGCTGTTTGCTGCCCCTATCTGATCATCTCCCGCGATAGGTGCTCAGCCCTATCTGATCCAGCAGTTATTGAAAACTCAGCTGAGTGTGACTGGGATCATTTGTCAGAGTTTTCACGTGGCTCTTCAACCACGGTGAAAATTAAAGAGCCAACTGTGGAACAGGAGAAAGCTTGGTACTTTCACTATGACACTTTCTGGTAATGAGATATTTATTAATGTTCATTTCTTCTTAAAGGAAACAAACCAAACCCAATCCCTTATCTCTCTCTCAGTGTTTAAGTTATGAGTAACACAGGAAGCTATCAGGCCATGAGACAGCAAATACACTCTGCTCGGGAGCCTGTGGGTGTAGGAGATACAGCGATGAAACCAAGATAGATCAAATCACTCCCATTTACCTTGAGCTTTCCGCAACTCTTGAAATGATGTAGGGATCTAAAGATGCTTTGTCTTTTTTTTTTTTTTTTATGTGAAAAGCAGCTGTGATTTAGCAGTTTAATCACTTTTGTCACAAAGAAATGCAAAAACAAAGCCCATCACCAGGATACGTATCTTCCAAGCTGTGTTTTGTTTCCCATCAGTAAGGAAAGATTTTAACTCTTAACTGGGGGCTGAGACAGGCATGTACTAACTAAAGCCATTGCTTCTGCAGTGGCTGGGCTACGATCAGCTCTCTGAATTTGCTGCCCCACTAAGGGCTTAGTAATGGTGTTCATGGCCAAAACCTGCCAACTTCGGGAGCTCAGCAAGTCTCCATGGGCAGCTGGTGTACTTGAGGGTGATTTGGGATCAGCTGCGTAACACAGAGCTGCAGGATTTAGCTGCCAGGTTTTTGCCCTATGGTGGCTTCTGCACGACTTTGTTGAACATGCAGGACTCGAGCCCTGGCTGCTGTAGCTCTCTTGCACTTGCAGCCAGTGCAGCCGACTTGTGAGTCTGAATTGAATCCACTCCCACGCCCTGGACCTGCAAACTCCTCGCTGCTCCGCTCACAGGCCCTGGGGTGAGCTGAGCTGAGTTTCTTAAGAAGAAAATGCAATGAAGTAATTATTTCCTTTGTCATTATAATCGTGCTCACGTGATTTATTAGCAAGGCTGGAAACATCACAGACTTCTGCCAAGGAAGCTGTGGGTCTTACCAAACCACGTCAGCATTGCTCCCACCCCAACCACAGCTCCCTTAGCCAAGCAATTTCCCATCTGCCCAGCTCCAGCTCCTCACAAGCTTTGGGATCTTTGTCACAGACCCATTCCCACGTTGTCTTCCTTGCTGCAGTTCAGCTTTCCTGCTCCATGCTCAGGAAAGGGCCATGGAGCACCCAGGGGAACCCACCTCCCAGCCTTGGCCAGCGTAGATGGGAGATCCAAAACTATTCCTGACTTCTCCTCGAGTGTATGCTAAAGGAGACTTCTCCAGAGGTTTGTGGTACAGCCAAAATGGGGCACGTGCATAGGAAAAGCAAAACATCCTCAGAGCAAACTGGCCATTGCTTCCCAGGCTCCAAAGCCTTTCTTGGCCCTCCCAAAGAAACATCCACATGTTCATTATGATTTTGTCATCCATCATTTTTTTTCTATGCCTTAAAAATGGTGGGCAAAGGATCCAGAGCTCACTTGCTGCTGTCAGCCCAGAGAGGCATTATGCAAGACTTGGAAGCTTCATTTCCTCAGTAATCTTTTTTAAAACCCATTTTTTATTTCATATTTGCTAGCTTTGATGTATGATGCATTACCCAGTGTCAGGCCGTGGATGTGCAGTGAAAGCTCTTGCTGTGCTGGTTGCTGGACACGTATCCAACAGGACACAAGACGAAGATTGGAAGGGGAAAAGTCTCCATGGGGCTTTTGAAGAAAAGTCACTCTCTGCCACTTCTACTTGGTGAGCAATGAGGTTTTTCCACCTAGGTACTGGCTGGGTTGGTCAGTGGTCCCCAAATCACTTAGGCAGAGTCACTGCATGGTCCTTCTTATGGATAAAGGCACTTCCCACAGGGTCTGCACCAGCATCCCAGTTAGCTTTGTCCAGGAGACATACATGTACAGTGTCCCTGTGTCCTACGTTGGCTGTGCACTTCTCCCTGCTCCTGAGCTGGGGAAGGGGAGGCTGCTAAAAACCACAGGCAGATACTGGGGAGCTCTCCCTGGCACCACAAGGCAGAGGAAAGTGCTCCAAAACTTTGGTTCTACACATCCAACATCTCTCTCAATGACAGCAGAGTGACCTGCTTGTGCCTACCAATGGCAACTCATAGAAACCCAAGGGAAATCCCACCCTTTGGCACCAACATGGCAGAATGAACATCTCTGCCCTTCAGCAGCCATCCTATCATGCTCGGTGGCTATCGAAGGGCACAGTGAAAACATAAGGCTTGTTCATGGGCTGGCAGTGGCCATGGCCAAGGGAACCCTTGGCCTGCCCTCTGCCTACCACAGGACACAGAGCCTCCTGCCATAGCCCCTGTATTTGCACAGGAGCAGAGCAGGGCAGATGCTTGGGCATGAACAACAAACCCGACTCAACTTTTGCTCATGAAAACAGTGAAGGGTTCCTGCTGGCCCTTCCAGGTGCATCTCCAGGTGCCACAGGGGTCAATGATCCTAAAACACCTCTATCCTTTCAGGAGCAGAGCTCTCGTGGGCCATAGCAAGGCTTGGAAATGAGCAACAAGGACAGGTCTCTGCATCCGTGAAGACCTTGTGGACTCGTTTCAGCTCAAGTCATAAAATCATAGAATGGTTTGAGTTGGAAGGGACATTAATGATCATCTGGTTCCAACCTCCCTGCCACAGGCAGGGACACTTCCCACTAGACCAGGCTGAGCAAAGCCCCATCCAGCCCGGTCTTGAACACATTCAGTGATAGAGCATCCACAACTTCCCTGGGCAACCTGTTCCAGTGTCTTATCACACTCATAGTGAAGAGCTACTTCCTAATTTCTAATCTAAATCCACCCTCTTCCAGTTTGAAGCCATTACCCTTTGTCCTGTCACTACAAGCCCCTATAAAAAGTCTCTCTCCATCTTTCCTGTAGTCCCCCTTGAGATACTGAAAGTCCATATGAACAAAGAGGTGCTTCACTGGAAACAAAACTTCCCCTTATTCTTCCCTCACAGCTTCTCTCCACTTTCGATGGTAAAGTTTTACGGCACCTCCACTAACGGGCTGTACCTCACTGGCTGCCTCCACCTGCTCATTAGTCCTGTTTAGGCAGGAAAACAACTGTGGTTGATTGTACAGTTAAAATCAAAGCCCAGCTCTGCAGCAATCATACAACACCATCATCCAGAAAAGGTCGGTGGCACAGCAGCAAACTGAGGTTGGAGGAACCTGACAGCAGCCATGCTCATAACGTGGGGAACATGCAAAATCAGGACTTTCTATTTCAGTGACCAAGCCAAGTGGAGCCAAATGAGAATTTCCTAATTACTCTATTTTGGAGTTTTTGGCAACATTACTCTCCTAGCGTGGATTTGTCAGAACCAGGATTTTTCCTCACAGTGTGTTAGGTTTTCTGAAATCTGGGTTGAAATAGGTCTAGGAAGAACAGTTGGTTAAAGTCAGAGATGAAACAAAATCACCAGTGCTTAGAGACTCTCAGTAAGGAGGCTGATGACCAAGTTGGAGCTAGCTGCTTCAGTAAAGGAGCATTTACGCCTTCCTAGTTATGAGAATGGAGAGTGGTCAGTGGAAAGACAGGAAGACCCTCAGTGCAGTATGGGCTGGACAGGAGTGGGCCTCCCAGGAGATGTGAGGATCTGCTCCTAGGTGGGTCTGGAAGGAGGCAGGAGACAGCACAGGTGGGAAGTGGAAAGCGTAGCCACAGCTTTGGGGTTGGCCCGGCTTGGCTACTGGTCATACCAAGAGCTGGAAGGGGCAAGTCTCACTTCTCATAAGAAATGTCAGAAAGCCACATTTCCACCACAGCCCATAGCAGGAACACATTTATGATCACAACCGGTGCTGCAGAGCAGAGGAACAGCTCCTCACTCACCTCTTGTGGTGCGCAGAGTGGAGCACCAGCACCTGATCTCTACTGCTGCGCTGCGGCCTTGCCCAATGCCGCGGCCTTTCCCAACACCATGGCCTTTCCCAACGCCGCGGCCTTTCCCAACACCATGGCCTTTCCCAGTGCCATGTCCTTTCCCAACGCCGCGGCCTTTCCCAACGCCATGGCCTTTCCCAGTGCCATGTCCTTTCCCAGCGCCGCGGCCTTTCCCAACACCATGGCCTTTCCCAGTGCCATGTCCTTTCCCAGCGCCGCGGCCTTTCCCAATGCTGCACTGCGATGACAGCAGCTGTGAGATGAGCTGGCCGGTTCACCTCCACAGCATCTGCAGTGGCTCTGGTGGCAGCAAGGCTAGAGAGCCACGAGGTGCTCCTGGGGCAAGGTGACATCAGTGGACGCATTAAAAAGTCTTAACTCCAGCCCCTGTGGGGTGGCCAGCCCCACAGATGTGGTGGGATCCCAGGCTGGGCTGCTGCACCACTCAGCTGGTGCAATGGTGCTCCACATTCAACCCAGCAAACCCAAGTGGGCATGGAGGCAGCACAGGCAGCTCATGCCACCGATGTTTGGGTGTCAGCCTGACCACAACCAAACTTGCCCAAACTCTCAAGAAGTGGCAAGAGCTGCACATGGCAGTGCCTGGAGAAGGGTCAGATCATGGGCATGTGATGTACCCTGAATTTCCACTGCTTGGGCCAAACACCAGCAGCTCCCAGGAGATTGGCTTTGTTTCCTAAAACCTCAGGCTGAAGCCATGTGGTTCAGTTAAAAATCCCATCTCTCAGTAAGAAGAATGTTATGTTTCTAACACTGAAGGGAGCAAGAGGAAGTTTGCAAAGGTCTTTGACCGTTTAAGACTGAAACAAGGAGGCAAACAGGAGGAGCTGAGAAGTTTTAAAACCCTCATAATTTTGCAGCCCACCACCCAATGGCAGAGTCCTGCTGTGTCCTAGAGGATCATTTATCACAACACAGGGATCATTTGTCACCTGCTGCATGGACCACTGAGGCCTCTTGCAGAACACAGTTTGAGCTTCCCTTGACTGTAGGTTGAACGATTCCTCCCTAATCTGCCAAAGTAATCTCTCTGAGCATTTTTAACTGGATTTTTTTTTCTATTTTCAGAGCACAGGGGGAAGTTTCAGAATTTCAGAAAGGTCATATTTTCCCCTTCCAGCTACGAAAACAGCTCTTTCACCTGTATACATGTATACAAATTCAGAGTACGTGTTGGTATAAGGCATTACCCACAAAGACTTGTTCGATTAAAATCTAGATAAGCTTAGTCACCTGAATTTTAACTGCATTTTACTTGATTCCTTACATTTTTTGAGTGAAGGATACAAGATGATGTTCTCCAAAATGCCTTTAAAACCCCGATGCACAATCCATTACAGTCCTAACCCATTTCTAATGTTCAGCTGCAGAGAGTTTTGTTACACCACAAAAAAAAAAACAAGAAAGGGGAAAAGACAGGAAACGAGCCACAACAACTAAGTCTCACAATGAGCAAAATTCAGCTCAGATCCGTTGGCAGAATCCAATCAAACCTCATCCCAAATTTGCAGTATATTTTTGTGGTAGGGTGGTACCTTGTTGTCGTTACTTGCCTGTTGGTACTCATCCAACTTTTGAGAAATCACAACTGAAAACTCAAGAGGCACAAGCCACAGCACGGATACGTTTGATGCTGAAAAGCAGATGTGACACTGGCTGAAGTGGGGACTCGTGAAGGCAACAAGCGATCAGTTATAAACTCACTGCACCCTCAAAACACTGCAGGAAGGGTCCAAGTGGAGGTGCTGTGCACCCACCAACCATGGCATCCTCCACCCACTCTGAGCTAGATAACCATGCCATGGCAGATGAGTGGCTGGGGTGTCCCTTTCTACCACTGCTGGCTTCTTCTTTCTATACCAGTAAACAAAACAGTTGGGTTCACCAACTTGGGTTGGTGAACAACCAACCAACAGTAATTGGGTTCATCAGTTGGTGGATTTGGCCTCTGCTCAATCACTCCCAGAGTGAAAATCCACTGCTGGAGCTCAGGAGATCTCCTGCTGTGCTGACATCAACAGGAACCTGCTTCTGTTTCGGTGGAGCTGGAAGGTCATTGCAGGGAGTTTTGCACTGCCAGGCTATCTCAATGGCATCAAGTGCACCCTCGGCAAGTTTGCTGATGACACCAAGTTGTGTGGTGCGGTGGACTCACCTGAGGGAAGGGATGCCATCCAGAAGGACCTTGACAGGCTTGAGAAATGGGCCAATGCAAACTGCATGAGGTTCAACAAGTCAAAGTGCAAGGTCCTGCATCTAGGCTGGACCAATCCCAGGCATAATTACAGACTGGGTACAGAGTGGGTTGAGAGTAGCCCTGAAGAGAATGACTTGGGGGTGTTAATTGATGAGAAGCTCAACATGAACCACCAGTGCAGCTCAGAAGGCCAACCATATCCTAGGATGCCTCAAGAGGAGTGTGGTCAGCAGATCAAGTGAGGTGATTCTCTCCCTTTACTCTGCTCTTGTGAGAGCCCACCTCAAATATTGTATCCAGTTCTGGTGTCCCCACCATAAGAGGGACATAGATCTGTTGGAACAAGTCCAGAGGAAGGCCACAAAGAGGATCCAGGGTCTGGAGCACCTCTGCTATGAGGGTAGGCTGAGGGAGCTGGGCTTGTACAGCCTGGAGAAGAGAAGACTCCAGGGGGACCTTATAACTGCCTTCCAGTACCTGAAGGGAACCTACAGGAAGGCTGGAGAGGGACTCTTCACAAGAGTGTCCAACGATAGGATGAGGGGAAATGGTTTTAAACTGAGGGAAAATAGGTTTAGATTGGACCTTAGGAAAAAATTCTGTGGTACAAGGGTGGTAAGACTCTGGAGTAGATTGCCCAGACGGTTTGTGGATGCCCCCTCCCTGAAGGTGTTCAAGGCCTTAAGCAACCTAGTCTAGTTGAGAGGCGTCCCTGCCCATGGTGGGGAGGTTGGATTAGATGATTTCCCTTCCAGCCTAAGCCGTTCTATGATTCTATGATCTATTCTGACCTTGAGATCTCATTGCAAAGGAGTAAGACTGAGTCTAGAGCCCATCACTGTAGGCAGACTAAGGAATGTTTCCTATGTGCTGGATTTTATATCTGTCTATATTGAATTTCAGCTGCTTTTTTTTTATCACCTAGTTGCCGGTAATCTCCTTCCACTGTGAAAACTGATAATTCGCTCTTACCTTTCCATTCTGCCTTTTAACCAATGTGAAGAGCTTCCCTCTTGCCCTACAACAGCTTAGTTTCTTTAAGCATCTCTGGCAAGTGATCTTGCTGAATGCCTTTGGGCATGAGCTTCCCAGTTAAGCTATGTCAACTGAATTTGTCTTGTTCACATCATTGTTATCTCCTTCAAAAAACCTCACTAGACTTGTAAAGTACAATTTTCCTTTGCAAAAGCTGAGCTGGACTTCTCCAGTATATCCTATTCACCCAGGTGTCACCTATAGCTATTCTTCAGAATTGTTTTTCTATATACATTTTACCTTGTATAAGCATTTTCCCTATAACTTTTCCTAAAAATTGGTGCCATATTTTCCACCCTCCAGTTTTCTGATGCCAAGATCATTTTCAGCCAAAAGCTGAACACTATAGTTAGCAGTTCAGCTGAATCAAGATAAAAGTAGGAAAAAATATAGATTTTTCTTGTTTCCTGGAAAAGAGTTTAGTTTTGCAAGATTCTGAATGTCCTGGCATTTTAATTTGCTGTGAATGTCAACCCATAACATTTAGTGATTATCTGCTAGTTTATCGTTTCACTATTTGACAAATACTGTGATAAAGGACATTTGGCCAGTCAGAGAGTAGAGAGGCTGACCTGTGCTGAGAGCACTGGAAAACCTGAAATGAAATGATAAACGCAAAAAAAAGGATGAGTAAACCTGAAACAAAGTGAAATAAAAACTAGCATAAAATAGAAAACTTGGAAAGAGGCAAAATAAAGCACTCAATTTTATTTTGAGTCACTCTCAACATTTTTCCATTTCAAAGAGGTCACTCTTCTCAGTGAAAACACGACTTCACCATTAATGTTTCTACCACTGTGAGAACCGAGCTTGTAAGAAAGCAGCATGTTCAGCAGTATCTGTTACTCATTGGGGATGTTGTATATTTAAACTGCCGTAAAGCTGCACTACAGAGGTTGGAAACGTTAAATAACATGCAAGTTTGTGTTTCCTTATGAACATAACTGCCTGACCTCTACAGCAGATAAAATTTGCCAAGATTTTCTTAACAAAGGCAATGACCTTAGTTTACTACATTGTATGAATGCATTCAAGCTTTGGCACCGGTGTATGCTGCATGCCCTTTCTTTCCTCTGCAGTTTTGCCTATTGTTTAACTCAACTCTATTTACTTGAGGCCCAAAAGAACCGGCACAAACTACCTGCTCCACCACACATATTGATTAGACTGATATTGAATTACAGTTCCTTATTTTAAGAAGTTTTGTCAGTATGCAATCCTGCAGAGCATTGTTTATGAAATAAGGCTGCTACAAGGTCAGAGGACTAGCAGCCCCATGGGACAGTAAATAGCATTGCAGACCATATACTGTTAATTATTTAACGTGTTTTCAGATGAGCGATTCGAATTGAACTGTCTCATCTTTCACAGCTAAATAGTGAAAATGACTCAAAAGCTTTTATGGCCTAAATCATCCAGGTTAATTTGCCTCTGAAAATTGAGATGGTAAAGAATTAGAAAAAGAAACTGGGTTTCTTACAGATTTGAGTCATTGTCCCTTTACATTCCTTTTTTTTACCCAGCTCCTTCTCCTGTGTCCTATAACATCCTCGCTAGGCAAAAGATGTTAGATGCCAGCTGGGTCAACTTGTAACTGTGCCAACCTCTGCTGAACAAATACAGCTGGGTTCTATCAGTGCCTCCCTTGTCTGTGCCCCAGGTTGGATGTTCTCCCCTTCCCAAACTCTAGTTTTCATGTAACGTCTAAGAGGTTTGCTTCTCCGATTCTCCTGTCATAGAATCATAGAATGGTAGGGATTGGAAGGGACCTCTGGAGATCATTGAGTCCAACCTCCCTGCCAGTGCAGGAACACCTAGGACAGACCTCTCTGGGCAGCCTGTTCCCAGGCTCTGTCACTCTCACAGTGAAGAAGTTTTTTCCTCATGGTAAGCTGGAACTTCATGTGTTTCAGCTTGCTACCATTACCTCTCATCCTATCACAGGGCACACCTGAAAGAGACTGGCCTCTTCTACTTGACACCCACCCTTCAGATATTTATAAACATTAATCAGATCCTCTCTCAGTCTTCTCTTTTCCAGGCTAAACAGCCCCAAGGGTCTCAGCCTTTCCTCGTAAGAGAGATGTTCCAGTCCCTTCATCATCTTCATAGCTCTCCATGGGAATCTCTCCCTGTCCCTCTTAAACTGTGGAGATCAGAACTGAACACAATACTCCAGATGTGGTCTCACTAGGGCAGAGAGGGAGGAGAACCCCTAACCTGTACCAGTACCTGGTGGTGTTCCTCCCCAGGTGTAGGACTCTACACTTACCCTTGTTGACCTTCATTAGTCTTGCCTTTGCCCAGCTGTCCAGTCTATCCAGATCTTGCTGGATGGCAGCACAGCCTTCCGGTGTATTGGCCACTCCTCCCAGTTTAGTATCATCAGCAAATTTACTGAGGTTACACTCTATCCCTTCATCCAGGTCATTGATGAAGATGTTGAATAAGACTGGACCCAGAACTGACCCCTGGGGAACA
>WUAM01000319.1:1506664-1544095 GCA_024336885.1 Actenoides hombroni | reverse complement strand
CGCCTGGGGTTCCCACCCTCACCCCCCTGCCTGCCGACGACCTCGAACGGGGCCTACAAATCCGCCTTGGCGCCCGGCCCGCGAGGCCTCGCTCCGTCGAGGATTGGGAGCGGTTTTTTGCCGGCCCTCGGCGGGCCCGAGCCCCAGCTGGGAGCTGTCGGGCCTCTCCTGAAGTCCAGGGGCCGGGGAGAGCTCGGCTGGCCTAGCGTGGCCTGCCGCCAGCTCCGTTTGGAGTCGGCATCTGGCGAAGTGGCCTCTCTCCGTCCGGACCCGAGCGCTCTCTGAGCCTTCTCGTCCTACTCTGCCAGCCCGGCTTTGGGTCTGGTACCGGAGGGGCAGCCCTGCAGCCTCACACGGTGGGGAAGAAGGATGTCTCTGGGCCTTCGTGCTCCCTTTTCCCTCCTTCCCGTCATTGGTTTCCCTAGACGAATGTTGTGAAGCAGGGCAGTCATTTGCCATGCTGTGGAAGAGCCTTTCTTGCTTTGGTTGGTCATAGAGGTTGTGGCTTTCTCCTGCAAAGAAAGGAACCTCTGCTTGGAACCATAACAATGCAGCGTCAAAATTGAAGCATATTTGATGTTATTAGGGCTCAAGAGACCTTTTAGCTCTGAAAATGGAGTAGGCTTTCTGCTGGTGGTTTTCCATGAAGCTATTCTGGGTCTGTTTCAAATTTGTCATCGTTCCCAGCTGATGATGCTGGGAAATACCGAGAAATGAAACCAGCTTGTTAACTAACCTCTGCTTGTGCCTATCCGTGTGCTTAAGCTGGCTTTTTTAAGAAGCTGCTCATGGATAATAGGCTATTCATTTCTTTTTATGAAGAATAATTGGCATCTATTTTGCAGATTAAATGCAAAATGGTGCAAAGACTTGGAAACTGAAGCGTGGGATAAAGAACTGGCATTCGGGTGGTGATTTTTTGAGCTCAAGGATCTTAAAAGAGTTAAAATGCAATAAAAAATGGGACTTCTTTAAGTGCTTTCCACTAAGGTAGTAACAGTATCTTCCTTGATTAACAAGGATTCAGAGTAATTCCTAAGAAAAGACTTGTTCATCATAAATATCCACACCTCATTCTGCAGCTGAGATGGGTAAAGGAGCAGGAGGTGATCTTTTTTTTTTTTTTTAAATGGCTCTCTTGTCCTTTATTTAGTGTTTGCTGAGATACTCTTTTGGTTAATACTTAAGAAAAAGCAAATAATTTGCACGAATTTAAACCTCATATTGTCTCTTTTAAGGCAGTCATTTCTGTGGGATTGTTTCAGGAGTGTATTTCATGCAGCATGTAGACAAAGCGGCTTGTTGTCTCACTCGCCTGTCCACCTCTATGCTCTTGCTTTCTTGCCTCCCCCCCTAATGATTTAAGTCAGATAAACCCATAGCAACGTTGCCAGTGACGTAATCTGTTAGGATGGGACTCAGGGTTTTGGGTTGCTTGTGAAACGCAGTGGTACTGTGCTTTAATTTGAGGCTTTTATGGATCATTGGAGGTGCCTCCTGAAGCAAATGGCCAGGCTTTGACAGTAGTCAAGTGAACTTAGGCACGTTACAGCCTCTTTCTCATAATGCCCAAGATTGAGGTGGGTTTTTTTTGTTGTTGTTGTTGATGGTGTTTTGTTTTGCTTTATAAATTTCAGTATTGCTGTGCTGCCCTGAAAGGCTTCAAGCTTGGTTGCCTAGGGCTCCAGTGCTTCCTAAATGCTGTAGGAATACATT
This sequence comes from Actenoides hombroni, assembly GCA_024336885.1. Lineage (NCBI taxonomy): Eukaryota > Metazoa > Chordata > Aves > Coraciiformes > Alcedinidae > Actenoides > Actenoides hombroni. The sequence goes on along the minus strand of WUAM01000319.1, from coordinate 1,542,379 downwards.
TTAAAATCACTTAGACTAACGGATGGGGTGGAAGGGGGGAAACAACTCCCTGAATGATTTTGAGCTTTGTAAATTATGTGTCTCTGTCCTTTTACCTTGAAGCAGTTTTTTGTTTGTAGAGGATCTAAATATAAAACCCTTTGATGGAACTTTTAAAGAAATACGAGGCAGTTTTGGATGCTTTTTTTTTCCTCAAGTTCTATTCTTTATGATACCCTTTGCAGTTTTCCTGCAGTTGGCTCCTCAGTGGTAGTGTGGTAGCCCTTGCTTAAGTTTCTCGACTCATTTGCTTCTGAAAAGCCGGAGAGCAGGTCAAGTTTCCAAGCTGCTGTGTCAGGGTCCAGAAGAACAAGTTGGGATAATGTCCTTCAAGCTCTTTCTTCCTCTTCTTTGCCAAGGAAGTTTTGGGTCATAGGCTGTGTGGACTGTGGTGCTGGTAGCCTGTGAGGAAGAGAAACCCTTTCAAGATCTTAATTTGGAGAGACTGGGAAACACCCTTCCTTGCTGGGGTGCCTGCCCTCAGTGCAGTGTTCTCCACTGGATTTCAGCCTCTCATCTCCAGGAGACAATTAGTAGCCTGTGTGGGCAGCAGTGGCATTTATTCTTAAACGAAGCTTTACATCCTATTTTTAGGTGATCTCGAGATCCATTTTTGTATGAGAAAAGCAGAGACTTACCTTTGAATTCGTAAGGAAAATTGTTGACAGGCCCACACCTGAAAGCTCATCGGTCTGATTTTACAGGGACATAAAATATTTTTGACAGCAACAGCCTCCTGAATATCATATCTGGCAGTTTTGAGTCCAGCTAAGGCTCTGATATCTGGAGCCTTGTGTGTTCTTGCTGCACTCGCCTACCAGGAGCCGTAGCCTTCTTGCTGCTTGGCCTCTGTGCTTTACTATTATTAAGAAAGAGGTTGATGGATAAAGCAGATTCCAGTCGATAGAGCCATTATCTGTTCATTTATCCATTTTAGCCATCTTGCCAATATCAGCCTTGGATGCGAGCCTCTATCAGATTGCATAACCTTGGGTCAAGGTTTGCCCCAGTACTGAGTGCAGAGCAGGTGAAAGAGGCTTTTCAGATACTCACAAGCTAGAAGCAGACCAACTTTCCAGAAGTGATACACATTTTCTAGGAAGGAAGAATCTTGCTTGTGAGCTGGCTGCTCTGTCAGCCCTCTCCTGGGCACAGGCACTGTAAATAAGACCTGATGGGGTTTATGCTGCAGGTCCTTGAAGGCAGAGGAACATTTTGGCTCATCTGATCGAGCTGAGATCCCCTTAGCAAGAGGCCACTCTCTGCAGCTGCTGCAAGCCAGCTGTGAAAAGTGTCTCGGTAACACGGAACTAGCAGGTATTTAGGGGCAGCTATGTGAATCCCTGCAGACAGCAGTATAATAATGGACTAACCAGTGTTTTTTTGGCAAACTGGCATGATTCCGGTGCAGTCCCAAGAGCAGATCATCAGCACTGGGCTCACTCTCACAGGATTGCCAAGGCTGAGCTAAAACAATCTGTGTGGAAAAAAGGAGTCCTTTTTTTCCAGCTATATTTCATGATCCTGCTATCCCTAGGAATAGATGCTTCCCTTAGCAGGATAGTCCCTATCCACTCTGGAAAAAACCATCTCTCTGTGGAAGGAAAACATTCTCTGCCTCAGACATCCAGCTTCTACCATTACAGGTTGTCAGCAGTCTGTAGTAGTTTCTGAACTGTGAGCAAATATTTCATTTTCTGATCCGTTTTGTTTCCTCCTTACAACACCACCACCACCAAAAAGAAAAAACAAAACTGCACAGGAATATAATCTACTTTAGTAGCTCTAATTGTGCAGGTCTTAGCAGGCTTAGACCTCTTCAGTGGAGGACAGCTTGTGAGAGTTGGAAAGCCTGGATGTGCTTTTTATATAACAGGGACCAGAGCGCTGTCATACATGAGAAATGCTCAAAGGTGGTAGTGTTGGACTTGAGTAATCTTACTTTGTGTGACTGAAAATGGGTGGGAAGAAAGCAGTTGTGCTGTTCCTTGCCCCTCTACTTTCCCCCTCATATTCCTACAGATTTTGCATTCTCTCAAAGTGAATTAAAGAACAAACTCGGGCGATTCCGAGGGAAAACTAATCACTGAGGAGTTAATGTCATTAATGGATTAGTTGATTTAGTTTTCTTTGATGGTAAGATCAAAACGAACATTAGTAGCTATTATTATTTCTTGGTAGTGCTGGGTTTACAGTTGCACTTGATCTTCAAGGTCTTCTCCAACCTAAACAATTCTGTGATTCAATGATTATTACTGTGTGGTAGATTCTGTCGTGGTTTTGAAGAGCTGCTGGTGCTGAATGTCTGTGCTGGGAGTTGCTCCCTTAGAAATGCCGTTGGCTTTTGAGATTCCTGAGACTTGTTCCTTTTCTCGGTAGACTAGCTCGTCTTTCAGTGATGGTGAGTTGAGCAGTAGTTTGGGTGTTGTGGGAATGGTTAGACCTGTCTGGGACAGCGTGGCCCTGGGTTCATGCCTGGCTTTTGGGTTGGCAGGAGAAAGCACCACAGGATCCATCCAGCTTCTGGAGGATGGAGAAACAGTAGTTACGGGGAAACTTGATCCCTGCTTTGAAGAACGTAGGAACTGGAGAGAAGCTGGAAGTACGTGCTCTTAACAGGGACTTCTCCCAGTTTAACATCACCAGTAGAGGTTTGTTTTGGTTTTTTTTTTTTTTAGTGAGTAAAATTTTGGGTGCTCTGACATGTTCCTGACCAGAGCTACGTGCAAAAAAACCCATCTGGTGACTGGCTGCATTGTCTGCTGCCCTTCAGCTTCGGGGCAGCAGACCACAGCTGCTGCCTTGGAGTGCCTTCCAGAGTCACCGTGTAGGTCAGAACTTGTCTCTCTGTGGTGTTGATATGAAAACCTAAGAGGGGAGGGGCATTTTCCTTGGTTATAGGCTTTTGAGTGACAAGTTGTGTGAGGAAGGAGACAGCTTGGCCAGAGTGAGGCACGTGTGTTAGCTTCTGGAAAGGGAACTGTACTAAAGAGCTTGGATGACAGGGAGCTCCCCAAAATACTCAACAATCATTCTCCTGGCAGCCTGTCAGAGGTGACTTCCTAAGTTATTGCTGTTCAGAGAAAAATGAAATACTTAATTGCACAAATATTAGTTTCTTGGTTTTAAAAGGTTTGAAGGAAAGGCTTCGATTTTATTAGAAGTATGCAGAGAGCATCTGTTCCTTGAGATCCATAATCTTGTGTCTTTTTTTTTTTTCCTATGAAACATTCAGAACACTTGAATATATGCTTCAGAACTGGTCATGGAAAGTATTGAGAAAAGAAATTCTGATTGATTTATTTTTTTTAAAGCACTTCCAGCCTTACCTTAATGCATAATTGCAACAAAAGATTGAGTTAAGAAAATTTGCAGCTGGTGTGTCATGGCTGTAAAGGATCACAGCATGAATCCTTCAGTGCTGGAGAGGAGGCTTGGGCACCTGAGCTGCTATTTCTTGCTTTTTGAAAGATCACAGAAAACACCCTTCTGTACTGAGTGTTCAACGAGACAGTGACATCTTTGAAGGGTAAAATATGAAATAGAGAAACAATTTCATTAGAAAACTCTTACCCCTTCTCTGGAGAGCCAAGGGGAGGGTTAGCTCATGGTATTGCTGCTGCTGTCACGTGCTCAGGGGTCTTCAGGTCCTCAGCAACTCTGGGAAGATGTGGGGACGTGTCACTGACCACAGCTTAGACCAGTGGTGGAGACAGGGTCAGGAAAATAAGAGGTTTGCTTTGTAGGGCAACAGAAATGATCACGATGCAGGAACACAAGTGGGAAAGGAACAGACTTGCTGGGGGGGAAGGGATTTTGAAGCAATTGTAACTATGAGAGATCTCGGGCCAGTAACAGACATTTAGGAGGTGCTTGTGATGTGGCTGTGACTATGGGCAGGGCCACCAAGGACCGAGAGGATGAGCTGCTGCTGTTAGAGAGGCTGTGCCTGGAGAGCAGCAGTGGATGGGTCAGAAGTAGGAAATACTACAGCAAAGTCGTGGGGGAGAAAGGAAGGGAAACTAAACTGATCAAGGAATGTATTTATGTAAATACTGACATATAACTTAATATAACTTCATGAAGATTTGAGTATTATTCATAATTATTTGTTGACCATTAAGCTCATGGATGCTGGAGCATTTGAAAAGGATTTATAACCCAGGAGGAAATTTAAAATAAATATTTAGATTTGCATGTAGTGTCTTTGTTCAGCCCTTTGTATCCTTTCAAGAAAAATCTATTCACTGTAGTTATTTAAAGTCTGTGGTAGGAAAGCATTGCTATGGTAGTTAGCAGTCCTTGGGAGAAATGTCCTGGGAAATGCTGGCCTCCAGTCCTTTGGGAGACTTTCAAGAGCAAACCACAGTGGTGTGCTCTGCTGCACAGTTGAATGTGGGCTTGGTGTGATGCAGTTTTAACTCTGTGCTTAAATCCTCTCCGAAGTCTCTGATTGCCCTCCCGGCAGCACCGCGCTGCCGAGGCTTCTGCAGCCAGCCTGGAGGTGTGGACAACATTCGGAAAACCACCGCTGGAAAACCAGCTTTGGACAACGGTCTGGTTTGGGAGCTCCATGCCCAGGCTCGAGCTGGCATGTGCCACCCTGTTTCGGAGGCCTGCCTGGGGTGTAACCGCTTCTGGAGAACCCCAACGTGTCGTCCCCTGAGCTTCGCCATGATTCACAACTTGGATGGGTTTCGGTGAACTTCTGAGAAGTGACTGCATGGAATCTTGGTGTTTGTACCAGTCTGGTTTACTGCACCTGGGTGTAGGGAAGTTTTGACGTCGGTTCTTTTGTTTTCCCAGTAATTGGTATTTACTCTGTCATCTTCTAACGCCGGGAAGGCGTGATGGTTCGTAACCCCAGCACCCAGTCGTTAGGTCGCTTTATTTTCCTCGACGCGATTTCCAGCTGGGCTTCTGCAACCTCCCCTTCTTGCTAGGTAATAGCTAACTCCTCGAGTTTCATATGCAGCATTTCAGATCATTTTATCCAGAGCTCTTCAGTGAATGAAGGAAAATTCTGAGAAATCGGTGTTGGATTGCACTTACCCTGCTTGAATGACACACAAAAGTTTCTAGGGAGGGAAAGGGGCCCTGCAAGACCCAGTGCTAATTTTGATGACTGTTCAATAATGTCTGCCCAAAAAGAGAATGAAGGAAACAGACTTCACTTCTAAATGAAAACCATTGACTTGATGCTATTACAGAAATCATGAGATGCAGTTTTTAACCAAAATGGTTGTAAAGAAAGACAGCTTCGTACAATCTAATTGAATTTGAATCCCTCTGCAGAATCCAAAAATCTTTGCGTTGGCAAATAACTGCCCCACCACAATGGAAATACTCAGAGCCAGGGTAACCTCAGGAATACAGAAGAGGGACCGCAAGCTGGAGCTTGCAATGAAACCAAAGACATGTATTAAATCAAGAGAAAGAACAACGGTTTGGGTTTTGTTGGGTGGTTTTGTTTGTTTTTTTTTGAAAGCAGATGAGAGCAAGGAAACATTTACTTCATTCTTTCAGAATTTCAGTTCTGAAAGCTTTCTGCAGATCAAGACAAGTGACCGCCTCTCAGAGGCCGAGGCAGGGAGAGGAAAACCTGCTAGTACAGAAATGGATCCTGCCCCAAACCAGGAAGCATACATGCCATTAACAAATGCAGTATTAAGGCCAGGACAAGGTTTTAACATCAACTGAAGGCTTTTGATCTTTCTTGAGAGTGCTGGGATGCTGAATTCTGCACTGCGCTGCTGGAACCTGAGATTGCAGCCCGTGCACGTCATCTTTGCCTGTGGTATCTTCCACATCAGCTGGAGCTGGAAAGTTGGATTCTTTCCCTGGCATTTTGCTGCACATTCTTTGTGCTTTACCCAACAATTAATCCCATTCTTCCTGCTGCTCGTGGGATTGCGGACTCCTCCCACACCTGAGACTGGGGCAGTCATAGAGCTTCTCTTGCTCCCTCTGTTCTGGGTATTAAAAGCAGATATGGAAATTTGTGACTTCAAAGGAGCTGATCCATTACCCACAGTCCAAACGATGAGAAGCCATTTTAACTGTCTGGTTTTGTCCTGCTGTTTCTCATGCGAATGGCCTCCTCAGAAGGAACTGTGTCATTCTCCAGCAGCGCTGCCTGGTTACTCTTATTCAAAAGCCAGAAAGCAAGGAAAAGTTAAAAGCTGGGAGAGTTTTATGTCCCAGGTTTGATCATGTTGCTTCAGCTGTTGTAGCAAGAAAACCTGATACATCAAGAGCCTCGAAGTTCTTAGTTGTGCCCAAATTAGGGTATTTCATCAAGTAAAGAACCTTAAGTATTCAGGGAGCTTGCAAGAAGGGTGAGGACCCACAGCACCTAACATTGCCAGTCTGAGTTTCCATGTGCTTGCATCAGTTTTCATAGAACTATAGAATCACAGAAGGGTTTGCTTGGAAGGGATCTTAAAGATCCTTTAGTTCCAAGCCCCCTGCCATGACCAGGGACATCTCCTACTAGACCAGGTTTTTCTGGTCTTCCTTTACGCTAACAAGTGGAGAAAAGGGTTAAATTCTCAGTCAGAAATTGGAATATATTTGCACGTAATTGTCTAATCAGGAATTGAATGGCCCTTTGGAATTGCACGCTGAGGTGTATCTGAGAGGGGTGTCTTGGCTGGAACAAGAAGCAGCAAGATTTCCTGGCTGTTAATGATTAACAGTGAAGGTTTAAGCAGGCTGGAGGGGCACAACCCAAGGGAGCCACAGAAAGGGTCAGGGAATGCAGAATGAGAGCAGCTTAGAGGCTTAGGCCCAGGAGGAAGAGAAAATCCACAAATACCACATTGAGATGTGGGTTTGCTGCCCGGAGGACTGGGGGGGTTCTTTGGGGTGTCCTTTATTTGGAGGGCGTATTAAAAAAAGTTGTAAAATCAGCCAGAAATCCTGCTGGCTGCGATTCTTGTCTGCATTATCTTTCTGTGCAAGGATCAGTCCCTGTTTGGGGTTGGTCTGGGTACCTCTGAAGCATCATTAATAAGAAAGGGAGTTAAATTTTGGTCAACACTGATTAAATGGTGAATGTTAGTGAAGAGCTCCTCCTTTACAGACCTGCTGGCAATAACCTGGAGGTGTTCAGGCTTCATCTTCAGTGTTCTGTCTACCTTAGACTAGTGTGATAGCTGATAGTGTCAAGGGCACCCGTTTCTTCACTCACCGACCTGTCAATTGGGAGTTCCACTCAAGGAATTATTTAAACTGTGTTCCCATTTTAAATTACATGATCAATATGAAAATAGGGAATTAGATTAAGTACTCTAAAGGAGAACATCTGCTTGAAGCACTGTTCTGCTTAAGATACTCTGGTCATCTGTAAAATTCTCCAGCTGCCAGTTCTGGATGAATTGCTGCATGGAAAGAGGTACTGGATTTTGTAATGGTTCTCTCTACAATCAACTGGTTTTGTGTGATAGTCTGATATTGATATTTTGGGGAGGTAATAAGGTTGCTTTCCTGCTTATAAAGCATTGGTCAGATAGGAATGACATTCTTCCTTTGTTACAGATCACAGAGGCCTTGCTGAAGGAAAGAGATAAACAAGCAAAATGGAACGGGATTCCCTTGCTGTTGCAGAAGCTGTATGAGCATAGCCACCCCAACAGCGACTTCTCCCAGTGCCAAAGCATCTTAAAGGTACTGCCTGCACTGTTCTTCCTGAAAGCCAGGGGATATTTTGTTGTTGCTTTCTTTAAATTCTACCGTGATCATATTCTAACTAATTTTTGAAGCTGCTTTCATGGTAGTATCAGTGAATTGGCTGGTAGATAAGAACTGGGCATGTAATTGAGTAGTCAGTAGATCACACAGAGACAATTGGGTTTATAGTGATGAACAATTTTCTTTTTGAGCCACCTTCTTTTTTCTTTAACTGCACGCAGGAAATTTCTCCCCTCCTTTCAATGGAAGCCATGGCATTTGTTACAGAAGATAGAAAAGCTGCTCAAGAGTCCACTTTCCCAAATACCTACACATTTGACTTATTTGGAGGAGTCGATGTAAGTGGGGCTTGGTTTTTGTTTTGTTTTTCAATGATTTCAAAAGATTTCTGTGTGATAGTCATACCACTGAGGAATTCATGAGGTCTTTGAGACCTTTGAAGCTTCTAAGTGCAAGCTACAGAACAACTTCACCGTTGATGTTAAGCATTAGAATTGTGCCTGTTTCTGTTAATCATGATGTGGAAAGGGTGTATTTTTCAAGGTATTACATCATCAGAAGTGAGGTGTGTTTGTTTGGGTTGGGTTTTTTTTATATAATATAGGAGACCTGGCTGTTCCTTGAGGCAGTCTGGTTTTAACTTAAAAAAAGGTGAGACCTTGAGACCTTTTCTCAATGAAGACACTTTCAGATGATTTCTGGTTGTGAGATTAAATACTACAGCTGGTACCAGAGCACTGAGAATTTCACTTACCACTGACAGGAGGGTATGTGCCAGTGTTTTAAGCACCCAAGAGTGCTCTCTTAACTGTGTTTATTGCTGACATGCACCACAGGCTGTTTCATCCTTGGAAAAGTTTTTAAACAGAACTGTAGATGTTCTGGCAATTCATATTTTTATTTGTTTTAATTCTGCATTACACAAGTGCCCAAGTTTGTTCAGCTTTATGGGGGCACGCTGAGGGATCTTGGCTTTCAGTAGAAATGTATGATTTGTATTTGCCAGTGAACTAATTGACACTTTCTTCCTTTTTTTTTTGGTCTAACTAAACAGTGTCTTTGCTCCTTCTCTCTCATTACACTTAGCATGCCTTTAGTGAAGTAAAACTTGTACTTAGGTTAGGCTGCTTTGAAATTAGCACTGGTTTAATTGTTGGTATCCTGTCAACTGAGAACAAAAGTCTTCAGCTACCCAAGCAATTTAGAACATTATATGAAAATGTTCTAAATTTCCCTTGTTTTTAAAGGGAAATAGCAATACTTCCTGTAGAAGTGTTTAAGCATATGAATGCACCAAGGAAGTGTGGGTGGGGTGGGTGTGTTTGGTTGGGTTTTGTTGGTGTTTTTTTGTTTTATTTTGTTTTTTTTCTTGGGCTGGACATGGTAAATATCAGATATACTGTAATTACCTGGTACTATGGCCAGAGATGTGGCTGGAAGGTGGTTCAAGGCAGTGGTGGAAGCCAGTGCTACATGTTACTGAAAATCCTGCTGTAGGACTTGAAAGGGGCCTAGTCTGGTCTGCAGGTTCAGTGTATGCCCTGTGCTGATGCTGTGTTGCAGCATTCTGAACTGTGAAGCATGAGCACCTTGGAAGGACGCTACGTTTGCAGTGTACTCGGTATGCCAGAACGTGGGGTAGTATATTCCTTCAAATATTTTTGGATTCTGATGGCCTTTATATCAAGGAAGAACAAAACCACATTTGTCTTCTCCCTTTACATGAATACATGTAAAATATTACCCCAGAGTACAAACACACAAACTAATATATGAGCCTCATGGACTTTGGCCCTGAACGCAACCCCATTCCAAGAAACGAGATCTCAGAAGTCCCTTTCTGCTCCTCTGCTGAGGTTCCTCTTACCTCTTCTCTTTCTGCCATTGAACTCTTGCTCTTCTTGCTGCGTACTGTTGCAGTTTCAGTAGGATAGCTGAAGAAAGCCCTCTCCAAGGAGCATCTCACAGCACTGCAGTCCAGTCCCTGGAGTGTATGTGAGGAGCATTACCAGTTCTGCGAGAATAAGGTGATAAGTACATGCTGGGTTATAGTATTGACCAGGAGAAAGAAATAGTAGCTGAAAAAGTTCACCCCGTGGCGAGGCAGGAGCGAGCATGACCACAGCCACCCTTTGAAGTCAGACTACTTGTAGTAGGTGTCCTTTCCCAGGAGAAGAGCAGGTGGCCTTCTCCAAACACACGGGGATATCTTTGGATGCTTAGCTCAGATACTGAGCCCTGAGGTGTCCATTCTCCTCCTAAAACGTAAGCCATCCGTGAGCACTACAGCACTGCCACAGTCATCTTTATCCACCCTATTGATGCTACAGCTACTCTTACAAGTAATACTGGAAAATGGATATTCCTGTTGAAAGTTGTCTATTTATTTATTTATTGGTGCTGAAAATGTGGGCAGTGCCTCCAGCACTGTCAGATGTTTTCCTCTGTGTCTGGGTAGGTAGTTCACTAAAGGAAGGGCAAAGTTAAGTTGGAATAAATAGAGTAAGTTGTAAAACACATCATCAGTTGGCGTGACTTCACTGGGTGATACCTACATTGCTCTTCATTTTAAAATGAACTTTAGGGGCTTTTTCCAGTCCTCCTTGCAGAAGTCAGCAGTTCTTTCTAGTGCCTAACTTGGATTTTTAAATAAACTGCTGTTTTAAAAAATGTTTGAAAATAAACCAGTGGTGTAGGCTGGAACAACTAAAGAGCAGTTCCCCGTCTGTGGGAACCATAGTCCTAGTCTTGGAGAGCTGTGTGTTACACTCCTTAAAGAGAAATGAGGCAACGCATCACGTGCTTGTAAATGTCTGCGTAAGTACACACACAAGGTGCACGTACACAAGCAGTGTCTTGCTCTTTGTTGGTGAAAATAAATTCTGGAGCAGTTAAGTTCTGTTATGTCTGGACCTGAAAAGGCATTTTGAAGCCCAACAAGATTTAGGGAGAGCCTTTGCAAAATGTGCATCTCTCTGCAGATGATTGCTAAAGATTCAATATTTGGGGAGATGTGTGAGGATCATCCTTGATGTCACCTGGCTGCGTGTGAAATGACATTCTTTGCAGACTCAGGTGCTTTAAAACTTGCCAGGGGGAGATTGCTTTAATACAACTGTTACTTCTTCAGGGTAAATAATGTGATTTTGACATCAGTGGAGTATTGATCTTAGAGCTTCCTTTAGTCATCTCTGTGACTTCAGCAGAGATAGGACTAAGTTTGGATTTCTTGGTAACAAATTAATTGGTTTATTTGTATCTCAATGATTATCCCCTTAATTCTTCCATCTTGTTGTTACAGCTTTTAGTAGAAATTCTCATGAGACCAACTCTTATTACACAGAAAAAGAAACAGAAAAGTAAGTAAATAGGTGTTTCTTTTTTTTATCATTCTTGCCTTGTGTCCTTATTCAGACAAATTATTCAATTTTTCCTGTTACTTTCTTTCCATACCAGCAATTTCCTGTTCCTAAGTGAATCACTGGTGTCTTTGTTCCCTCTTAGTACTGATTCATGGCGGGATTTAGGAGTCACCTGTTGCAGAGCACAGCTCAGGAATATTCATGCACTCAGCATAACATAATACAGTAAATCTGCAATTGGTGGTGACTCCAGTATTGAAATGCTGGAGTAAATCAGATTGAAAGCTTTTCTAGGAATTCCTGATGCTGTGTGGAGAAAACATGAACTGTCTTTTTTTTTTTTCCTCCCAGTGTGTGAGACTAAGAAGTGCCCTAGACCACAAGTCTGTCTCTTGTCTATGGTCCTAGGAAGTACTGATAGTAGTTTTGGAGGAAAGCAAGTCAGGCACAGAAAGGTTCTTCTGGTTTCTGTCCTCCAGGGTGTTTGCACATATGATCTGAGCTTCCAGTTAGCCTGAAAACCTCACACATTTTGTAGCTATTCCTGTCACTACTGTGCACTTTAGTGTTCCTTGGCAATGTATAGGTAGTGAATGTCTGTTTTCTCCTTTGCAGTAAGTGATGACCTCATCAAGGACTGTTTAAGCATACTGTACAACACCTGTATATGTGTAAGTACAAGTGCTGTGGAAAAGTGTTCTGCTGGTCATGTTTTACATGTAGCACTTGATAAGACAACATACAGACTCTTAGAAGCATATCTTAACCTGACTCTGAAACTTTTCATTTAAATTCCTTCAGTTAAATATAGAACTGCCCTAGATTTTGATGTGTTACTGAAATAATTTCTGTTTTCTTAGCCACATTGTCAAGTTTAGATCCTCTCATTTGGCTCTGTCTGCATCTGTGTTTCCAGAGGAAAACCACCTCAGTATTTGTATATTCAGACTTAAGATCTGAAACTGGAAATGAATGCTGGCTAGCCTGAGCTACAGCCAGTCTTGTTCAGTGACAGTGCTGGCAGAGTGCTGGCAGCTCCTTCACGTCCTGAATATTAGTTCAGTTGAGTTGATAGTGCTAAGGTAGACTCTGGTTTTGTTAAAGGCCTGCTGAAAGACTTCACTCAAATTCTGGAGCTAAAGGTGCGTGCATCAGATAATGCAGACAGGGAACATCCCCAGGGCTGGTTACTTAAACACGCTTTATTATTTCACAACCCAGGGAGCATTGTTTAACAGCAATTTTTGTTTTTAAAAAGGCAGTTACTGGCTTGGAGCTCTTTTAAAGACATCAACCTAATCTTGAGAGTTTGAGTCTTAATAGGTATTCTCTCACTACTCAGAGTCTGTGTACACATGGGAGGGGGAAGAGAAGGCCTGCCCTTTTTGCAAACTGAATATGCTAATAATCAGTTTGTAATTTATAGACTAGCTGCTCTTTTAATTCACTTCAGTACTGCTGCTCTCTCTCACACGAGAAGTATTCAGGATAACAGGAGTGGAGTGTGTGCAATATTGACTGTTCTTACACTTATATGTAAATGTTCAGGCAGCAACGAAGCTAGTTTAGTTCTAGGAGCACTGGTGAGACGTCAGTCAGACACAAGACAGCTTTGCAAACAGCGAGGGTGAAATTCAATTCCAGTAAAGGCTGTCTGTGCTCTCATCAGAGGTCAGAGCAGGGAAGCAGGCCTTAGTGACCTCAGTGATGAACTCGAGTTCATGCTTTACCATGGCTTCGGAGTTCATCACTGAGTTCATTAAGGCCAGTGCTTGATTCTGGTTGCTCAGACTGCTCAGCTGAGAGCAGTGCTGACAGTTTGAGGAATCTGGAGACCACGTTTACATGCCGTGGAGTGGAGCTGGTTACAGTTTGTCTGAGAAGCCAGAGACAAGCCTCTCTGATGCATTTCAAGGCATACAGTGTTTACTTTAGATACAGGGTGAGTAAACAACTATCTTGAGATCAAGCCTCTCATCCTGGAGCCTGTAGTTTTTGCAAGCATCACGTTAACTTCAAACAAGGCCTGAAGTTAGTTTTGGTCACCATCAACACAATGTTTCCTGGTTTCAGGAATAGCTGGTTCGTTAACACATCATCTGTAAAACTTTCCTGATGTGCCTGTAACGCAGGACTTCTCGAGTTGGGCTCTAACTTTGGGTCTGTGTGTGCATTTGCTGCTTTCTAGACGGAAGGAGTCACAAGGCGACTGGCAGAAAGAAATGACTTTGTCTTGTTCCTGTTTACACTGATGACAAACAAAAAGACATTCCTACAAACTGCAACACTCATTGAAGATATCCTGGGAGTTAAAAAGGTGGGTTACTGGTTTCTTCATTTTACTGACATGTTTTTTCAGGCCAGTAGAGTAAAGGCAGCTGTTTCTTTGGAGAGTTGCTGAAGATAATCCTCTGAACTAGTATTCTCACTTCTTGTAGCTGATTGGAACCTGCCTTTTTGCAGTGGTCGTTAACTTCAATCCCATTGCCTACAGAAGCCAAGTTAGGTGTGTGGCATACTCGTAGGGCTTTTGCATCACTTGCAGAAGATGATGAGGGAGATGTTCCTCGCTGTCACTGAAGTGCAGCCAGGATTTCAAATAAAGAGAGTGAACCTCACATAAATTCATTTTTCATCCTTGTCTTCTGATTACGCTTCAGATATTTTTAGTAGTCTTCCTGCCATCTGGAAGGCTTCCTGTGCTGCTCTTTTCCATGGGGTTTGTCACCTCTTGGAGAAGGGCACTTGGATCTTCTGCTCAGACTAGGTTTCTGAACTTGCTTGCCAGCGTCGTTGCAGCTTAGTGCCCTGATGTGCTGCACGTGAAGTTTTAGATGTGTAACCTGGGAAACCCTTGACTGTAATGTGTCTATGTACATTTTGTGGAGAGGGTCAGGATTCTGTAACCTGTTAGGTTTGGTGGTTGGTTGGTTTTGGGTTTAGTTGTTTTGTCTTCAGTAAAGTTGAGGGTGACATACTTCTGGAGATAGGAATCAAGCTTAGTTTATCTGAACATAAATGCTTTTTGCTGAAAACTGTTTTCAATGTCCTTTTCTATTAAAAAGCTCTTTTGATGGAAAAGTCTGAGAAGAATAATCTAGAAGTTGGTTCACATCTGTGAGTTTCAAACAAAATACAGAAGTGGGAAATGAAGTCAAAGCTTTCCAATACCCGAAGGCTATTTGTAGTTAAATTAGGTTGTGTGCTTGGGTTTTGTTTTGTTTTAAAAAAAGGTCTCCCAAATTTTACATAAATACTTAGCCTTTAAAATACAGATAGCCATACTTTTGGAATTGATAAATCTAAGTGACACCAGTTGTAAAGCACAACTGTTTCCAGACTCTTCCCTTGTCACTGCTTATCTTTTACTAATGTTGAAATAGCACACGGATCTCCCTGGGAAGAGCTGTAGCTGAATCCTTCTGTCTGTGTCTGTCTTCACTTGCTGAACATCACACGTGACTTACTCAGTTGATGTTGCCTCCTCCAGGAAATGATACAACTGGATGATATTCCCAACCTTGCGAGCCTTGTGTCCAGTTTTGATCAGCAGCAGCTTGCAAACTTCTGCAGGATCCTTGCTGTCACCATTTCTGAGCTGGACACGGGAAGCGATGACAAGCACACGCTTCTTGCCAAAAATGCCCAGCAGAAAAAAAACTTGGGTCCTTCTCGAGCTGAAATTAATCAAGGTAATTGTTACAAGTGAACAAAGGCAGAAGAATCTCACCAGTGTGGAGTTTCCCTCTTCTCAGTGTCCCATCTGTAGCGTACGTTCCTAGACGGTATCCTGAGTGTTCTGACTTAAAAAGCAGTTTTCTTTATTCACTTTCCTCAAGCAGTTTCCTGGAAACAATCCTTGCTGTCAATGAGATTAGTTCGTAGTTTTCAGTGGTGTTGGTAGTGAGGTGAGTTAGTTTCTGTCATTTCAGCCCACTCCAATGAACTGAGAGGCTTAAAATAATTTGTGTTTTCTATTCCTCAGCCATTTCCTTCGCTTTCCCATTAGCAACTCTCAGTAATCCTGTGTCCTGCTTAGTTCAGGAGTTCATATTTAAAACTGCACACAGCATGGTTGTTATCAGAGCACTTCCCTCTCTGATTTTATCTGATGTTGTCCTGAGCAAGATGTCCTTGTCAACAAGGAGAAAGTGCTTTATATTAATCATGTAGCCCACTGTTGCCACACCAACCCTACAAATCTGTGGGTCTAATCTCAACTTTGACTTTGGGTGTGCTTCAGGTTTCCCTATTTTGCCGAGTACTTCTCAAATGTAGAAGTCTTGCCTAGAAGGATGAGTATGAATTGAAGAGATTTAAATTGAAGTACCCTCAAATGTAGAATCTGCTGTTTTTAGCTTTTACTATGCTGAAAAGCATTGGGGCTTCTGAAGCAGATGTTTGCACGGGCCCTGTCAAACAATGCTGGGAAGTGCAAAAGGGGAGTTGGGCCTGGTTCTCCTATCTTCTAACATTTTGTGTTAGCCGTGAACAACAAAGCTCTACTTGAAACCACTGCCACCTCTACAGCATCCAATGAGAGCTGGAGAGCGTAATACAGAGAAACTTCTGAGCTGAGAAACTTCTTGTCTTCTGCCCTGGAATCACCAGAGCTTGTTTGTAAAGAGCAGTGGACGAGTATGTGTCGGTGTGGGTACAAAGTTTAATTTCAATTAGTTGAACTGAATAAGCCTAGATCCCACAGAGCTGAACTTAGCCAAGCAAATATTTAACTAATCATTATTTTGTTTGCACAGTTAAGAGACTGTATCTAAGACTGTAAAGCATTATTCCACTTTTAAAATTTTATCAGGGAACTTATTTCAAAGACAGTGCCAGTGGGCAGAATCTTACTGCTCTTTTCCCATAGTGTTCAAGGCCAAGTTCTTTATCCTTTCCTACTGAGATCTGCAAGTGTGTAGTGAGGTGAGGACTTAGCCACGTATCTGTGATAAACAGGTCCTGTAATTAAAGTATTCTGTAAAAACTTCAGGACAAAATGCAGCTTCTAGCACCTCCCAGAGCCCCCCAAGCAGTTTGCAGACCAGTGACTTCTGTCCTTGAACTGCTGATTCTAAGTGTGCAATTTCCCAACAGTTAAAACCCCCTGATTTGGGGCTGCTGCTCTGTGTTCCCCAGCTGGTTTGCTCCACCATGAACTAATTCAGGAAACTAGTACTTAAAAAGCTAACAGCTACTGAGTGGAGCTAGTTGAGTTTACTGTGAGACAAGTGCCCCAGGAGGTGAAGCAAAGCAGGTAGCATCACACAGAGGAAAGGGGAGGTGGAGCTGTGCCTTCCAAGGGCTGCTGCTTTATTTCTGCCACCTTAATTTTCAGCCAGTTCCTTCATACTGACTCACTGTGGGCTGGAAAACAGCAGTGCCAGCAAAAGGGAATTGGCCAGAAACAAGCAGTTGGAGTAGGGTAGTACTATTTTTTTTTTTCCAGTGTAAGTCCAACACAAACCAGTTTAGCACTGATTGAATTATGCCCAGGGTGTATACAGTCTCTTCCAGTCTTTAATAGGAAAGTGCGACGACTTCTTCTGTCTTTGGATCTTTTTAACCAGATGGGATTTGTTTCTGTGTGCTCTTCTGATGTAGATGTTTTGGTACCTCGTGGTATAGAAGATTTGACGACTCCTGCGTTCATGATCCTAAATCCTAATAAAATTTTCTTTTTCAGCTACACTTTTGAATATTCCAGGCTTCATTGAGCGATTGTGCAAACTGGCAACGCGGAAGGTGTCTGAAACAACAGGTACTTCCAGCTTCCTCCAGGAGCTGGAGGAGTGGTACACCTGGCTGGACAACGCCCTGGTACTTGATGCGCTGATGAGAGTGGCCAACGAAGAGGCAGAGCAGAGCAGTACAGGTACCTGGGGTCCTTTTCCTCTCACCACCATTGGCTGATGTGTATCGTAACCTTCCACAGCGTTTGCCAAGCGTTGCTTTTTCACCAGTGTTGATTCCCCTTTTCTTGACTGAGGTGTCAGCATTTAGGTCTGACTCCTGTTGAGTTCTTGTGTCGTGCTGATTATTGTTTTTATGAACTGAGGTTAGCAGAAGGAAATGTCCTACAGCAAACTATGCCCTTTGCACAGCCAGAAAATGCTGTAGCGTTGTACATCCTCAGCACTAATCTCCTCTGGAGTAACAAAATTAACACACAGCTGAGCTAAGTGACTTCACCAGCATTTTGCTATAAAATTTAGGCTGATGGCTTTAGGTCCAAATACTTCCTATCAAGCATGTGGTCCCTTAATTTTATTTTTCTGGAACTATCTTTTGTTTTTTACAAAATTAACTGTGGAAAAAAAACAGTTGTTCCAGGTGAGCACATGGAAGTGTTAATACAACCTTAGGAAAATGTGTTGAAGCAAGCATGTGGTTTGTTTCTTCACCCTTCAATATTACAAAAATGCATTGTATGTCTTTTGTAACTCAGAGTCCTCAGTAATCTGATGAGAATTATCCCAAAATGTTGATATCTGTGCTTCTTTGGAAAACTTCTTTCTGTATCCAGCTTCATTAGAGACAAGCCGAAAGAGGTGAATGCTCTGGCAGCCTGTCACACATACCTTCATACACACCAGCCTTGGAAGCTGCAGAACTCTTGGTATTTTGGAACAGAGTTGCCAGGGCAGTTTTGCTGAGGTGAAACATGCCCAGTCACAGCTCTTGACCCACAACATCAGAAGCAAGCACACCTCGCTGGGCTTTCTCAGGATACTGCCTCAGTCTCCAAGGGCTTGTGCCTCGGGGACTTTGGAGTCAGAGGTGGTGTCTGGACCTTTTACCCTTTGATGGTTTTGTTCCTTTGTGTGTTTGCCTGGTGACTGTTTCTTCACAGGGGTTCCAAAAGCACTCATGCTGTCCTGTGGCAAGGAGCTTGGTCACTTAGTCATGTATTGTGTAAAGATCTAACTCCTTTCTGAACTGCAACCTGCAGGTTTCACTGTGTCCTTATTTACTTTCTCTGTGTCACTTGTGGTTTCTGTCATGGTTTTTGCTTGGCGTGTTATATCCCATTTCTGCCCTTAGCAGTATAATTCTAGACAGGGCTATGAAAATTATTTAACTGTTGCCTTAGTGTACTGGTACTGAGGCATGGAATGAAAGCAGGCTAATAGTAAATGCTTCTGATAATCTCACCCCTATTCTTATTACCTCTTCTGCCATGTCCTTTCTGGTGCAGTAGTTTATTAATTCACAGAGGTGATCTGACTTATTTTAGGTAGATGATGCCATTTAACTTATTATGGAAGAATTAAAGCAATTTTAAAAAATAAGCTAATTCTGTCTTCTCTAAAATTCCAGCTATTTTCTTTTTCTATTCTGGAGCATTCAAATTGGTTATTTGTTATACATCACTATCTTCAGTTTCAAGCAGATGTGCTGGTCTGCAGTGTTTCAGCATGAGAGTGAGAACTGTAACAAATCCTTTCCTGCTCACATCTTTGCCATCTTGTTCAGAGTCTTCAGATGAAAGTGGATTGGCCAACACCTCAACACGAACCCAGCTTCCCCAGTCCATGAAGATCATGCATGAGATCATGTATAAGCTGGAGGTGTTGTATGTTCTCTGCGTGCTGCTCATGGGGAGACAAAGGAATCAGGTGAGTGCCTGTGACCGGTCCCACATGCAGAAGCTGGTGTCTCTTTAAACCTAAGTGCTCATTAATTAGGTCATGGACACAGAAACGTGAAGGGCAAAGCTCAAGGCATAAAGCTGGGCAAATCCCCTCGCTGCAGCGACTCACAGACAAACGGGCAGTGTTTCACTGCTGAGAACAGAGAGAGCTGCTGGGCAGGGCTTGTCCTGAGCTGTGCTGCCCAGTGTGTGTGCCAGGGTGTGGTCAGTCTCTGCAGAGCTGCTGCTGTGCTGCAGGATGGAGGCAGGAAGATGCCTCCCAGATGAGCGAGTTTCCTGCCTCTCTGTGTGAGGAAGCACGTGGGTGTACCTGGGTGCCACGGGAGCTGAAGCCAGATCTTCCCCTTCCTGGGGCACTGCTGACCCATTGGGATCAAGCCCCTCCAGGACTTCCCCTTCTCTAACTGCTTTCACTTTTGGAAACCTCTGGGGTGGTTTGTGAAGGGGTGATTTTTGTGGTAGGGTCCTGTGTCTCTGCTGAGTGTGAGCATGTTGTTAAACTCTCAGCTGGGAGGATACACCTCAGTGCTGCCTGCAGCAGCTGCTGCCTGGACTTCCCACTCAGCTGTTCCTTTTGCATTCCTTGCTTTTGAAATGAAAAATAATTTATTCCCTGCCTGACAGAGGTTTAGGGAGAATCTTTCACTTCAGCTTGGCTGCAGTTTGATTTGAACATTTCAAAAGCATATTGTGAAGGGAAAAGAAAAGCAATCTGTTGGTGCAGTTTTGACAGGTTTCCAGCATTGGCAGTTTGCTCAGCTCAACAGAGCAGCTTGGGATAGCAGGGGCATTTGGATGCCCTAGAGACTGGGAGGATCAAATTGTTTTGAGTTGTCAAAAGGCTGTTGTATTAGGCAAGAGTAACTGTTGGGAGGCTGTTGCTTGAGCACGTTCATCTTGAGTAGTTTGTTTGTTGCTAGTAACCTCCCATTGTACAGGAGTCACAAACACTTGCCACAGGCAATCTCTTAATCTGAATTTCAAATAGAAGTGCAGTAGTAGTAGTGCAGTTTCAAATATAATGCAATCTGCTCATCCTGAACCTACAAATGGATACTCAGCATTAAAAAGATTCCTTTCTTTCCTCTGTAACCAGAGGAAAACAGCAGTTCTGGCAGAAACCACAGTCACTGCCGTAAGAAACTCGTAGTCCTGTTGTCATTCTTTATAGAAGTACTGATTCTACTGGGCAGAAAATAAAATTTTTCAAAAAATGTAAATTAAAAAGAATGTAGGGAGCCACAAGGCACACTGTGGAAGCCTGTAGTAGTTGTAGTGGTGAGAAAGCAATAGCACAATTTATGTGAAGCTGGGAAGCAACAGGAAAAAGTCAGAGGAGTGTGAAGGATGATTATAGTGCAGGGATTGTCTTGGCATCCCCAGACTAAGCAGCTGTAATGAGTTTGGGGTCCGGGAAAGAGCGTGGTCCAAAGGCAGGGACTGTGTCAGGAGCGTTGTCGTGCAGCCATCTCTCAGGTGAGACCAGAGGTTAAGCAAACTAGAAGTAAACATATCTGAAATTGGAGATGAACCATTTGGAATAAGCAGATTATGATCTGTGTGGAAAGGAATAGATTCCTGAGTTCAGCAATGAGCAGAGAGAGCCCCTCCTGTAGTGAGGGGCCGAGGCTCTCACAGGCAGCTCACACACTTGGTTTCATCGTTGTGCTTGTGCCACACTGGCCACTCAGGGCTTGGGGGGACTACAGGGAGTGATTTGTTCAGAGAGAGTTCTCAGGGCTGGTTTTCTTGGAGGCTTGAGACTAGATCAAAGCGTCCAAGAGTGTTTTAAAGAAAGGGAGCAGCAAATGACTCTGAGCTTTGCAGTCTGTCAGGGTGGGGAGGGTGAGGTGGGAAGGAGCTGCACGCTTCCTCAGGTGGCACAGTCAGAGACACCTGGCAGTGAGAATGGGATTCCCATATAGACAGGAAGGATGGTGGCTGCAGCCAGGAGGAATGCAAAAGGCCACCAGCTATGCTGCAAACGAGCAGGAGTGAAACCCAGTAGCGTTGGCTTCAGATAGTTTTGATTTGCTCAGGTATTTGAGGATATAGAATGAAAGGGAGTGATGTGCTTGAAATACTGCTGGTTATAATTCCAGATCTCAGAAATGGTTTGTGTTACTGTTCAGGAGACTTGATTTTAAGGAATGTCCATTGCTGCTTTGGGCACTTAATTTTTACAGCTTGTTGGGGTTCTCAGCCAAGGGTGGTTTTTCATTTGCACCACATCTCGAGGGATGCTGCTTCTCATAGGCCTAGAGCTGAGGAGAGTCCCGCTTTGTATTCCTCATATTCCAAATTGCTTACATCAGAAGGATCAAAACTTGGACTGAAGGTGTTGAACAGCTGCTCTCACCAACCTTAGTGGCTTCTTTACAAGCTTAACTCCATAGTCTGTTTCAAGCTGGGCATGAGGTACTGTGTCCTAGCATGGGCAGGCAGACTGATGGTAATCCTCAGTGATGTGGCATTTTCATCTCTTCTGGGCATTCTCTACAGAAGTTCAACTTCCCTGAAGCTGAAGGAGCATCAGTTGAGCTGCAGTGTGGTTGTGTTACTGCTGGACTCTGCTTTGCTCACAACTTCTGCCTGGGTCAGCTTCAACAGAAACAATGCTGATAGCTTGTGTTGTCCTCAGAGGACCAGCTCAGCTTCAGCTGCCTGAACTGGAAAGGCAGAGGATGCTCAGGGGGTGACTGGCAGCAGAATATTCACAGCTTAGTTTTGTGACACGTAGGAGTTGGGGAGAGCTGTATTTTCAGTGTGCTGTAAGTGATCTCCCAATGTCCAGAGCTGCTCCTGGGGGCACAGAGGTTTAACTGGGGCGCGGGCTAACGGCGTTCTCCCAAAGTGTCTGGTTTCTGGCTACACCTGCCAAATGGAAACTACTCACATGATACACTGCAGGTAGTGCACGTGTCAACACAGACACAGACTGCCTGGGAAAGGAATTCACTCCTCCTCTTGTCAGAGGATGGTGTAAATATGCCCACCTGTTTCCCAGACTGTGTTATATCTGTGTTTGAGGCTGCAGCAAATGAGTCTGTACTTCTCTTGTTTTTCAGGTTCATAAAATGATTGCAGAGTTCAAATTGATTCCTGGCCTCAATAACTTGTTTGACAAACTGATCTGGAGAAAGCATTCGGCATCAGCCCTTGTTCTGCACGGACACAATCAAAATTGTGATTGTAGCCCAGTGAGTAACTTAAAATTCTACACTGGATTTTTATCCTGTCCTGTAGCTCTGAGGAGTTTTGTTAAGTAACTGGGTACTGGCATCATAAATGACTTGATGTGGTAGCATCCAGGGTTTTGTGAATTATTACTTTTGCTTAAGTCTTTATCTTCACCTCATGCTGGCAATTTAGCAGAGGGCAGTGTAGCCTCTCCCCTCTTTCCCAGTTTGGGAACTGGGAAGGGGGTAAATTCTGTGGTCCCTGGAGGCCAAAGGTAGAAGACAACTAAAACTTTGGAAATGATGCCTAGTGGGTTTAGCAAGGAGAGGCATAGAACACAAAACGGGTCACATGGTTTTTTGGAGGGTTTATTTTGTTGTTGTTTTGTTTGATTTTTTTTTGGTGGGTGTTTTGTTTGTTTTCCAGTCTAGATGTTCTTAATCAGTTAACACAGGGATGAGCTTTTTTGCCCTTGCAGTGAGAAGAAATTAACTGTTATATGCACAGGCATGGAGGCAATCTCCCCTTCTGTTGTATTGTGGGGAGCCTGCAAATGCAGCCCCCTGTATCTCAGCAAGTCCCTTGCTCTGCTGTCCAATGGCTTTGTTTTGGATGGGTTTTCAGTTGTCAGCATGCAGCTGGTTTCACCTCAGCTTGGTAACTGACAACACCCAAAAATGCTACAGCAAAATTTTCTGACCTTTCTTGTCTCTTTCTAGGACATTACTTTAAAGATCCAGTTCCTGAGGCTTCTTCAGAGCTTTAGTGATCACCATGAGTGAGTATGAAACACTGTGGTAGCTGGTGGCTGGGTGGTGGTGCTTGGCTGGGTGCAGGTACAGTGGGTGTCTGAGGCACGGTGCAGGCTCTGCCTGGAACATTGTCCTGTCCTCAGACTCGAGTCAGATGTTGACGTGCCTGCCAGCTCCCGCTATGAAAATGCAAAGGATATGCTCTCCAGTGGGCATGACTTAGTATGTCTGTTGATGATTAAAAATAGCCTGTTTTGCTTCATATTGAAACGAACTGAAACATTTCTTCAGCCAGAAAATGTTAACTTACATAAATGAGGAGGCAGCTTTCAAGATGCTGTTTATCTGTCTTCTCCCTCGGCGTTGGTAGCGAGCCAGCGTGCTCACGAGAGCTCATGTACCCTGTGAGGACACGTTCAGGTTTAATTCAGAGTGGAACAAGTGTGACAAAGGCTGTTGGAAGATGAGGGTGAAAGGCAGTGTACCTCTGAAGAGGTTAATCAATACTCTTTTGCCTTTGGCTGGGAAGACATGAATGCTGTTGAAATACCAGCAGTGGAGAAGACCTGATTAAACTGGATGGGAAAATGTTAGGGGGGCAATTATTTGCTAGCCTTTGGAACCTGGGTTGGAGATAGGAAGAAAACTTCTGTTTCCCTTCCAAAAGCATACTTACAAAGGTTAAGTCTGCCAGAGCAGTCGAGAGGTGATGCAGTCTGTTTGGGTTTTGTTTTTCATGCTGTACTGCTGATGCAGAGCTACTTGTGGCTCTGTTCTGCCTGGTGGAACATTCTGTCAGCATCCTGGTGCTCTAATTCAGCCTTGCAAGGTGGTGTCCTATTGCTTGCTGCCTTTGGGGCATATTGCACTTCTTGCCTGGCTGGTTATACCTACAGCCAGGGTGGTGGTTCTGTGAAGGTCTTATCTAGTACTGTTAGATATTAATATTGGAAGTATTGGCCTTCTTGATGGTGGAGTACTAGCTTTAAGAATGGGGAGCTGCTGGACATACTGTAAACCTAAGGAGAAGGCTGAGCTGTTGTAAATCCTCCACGTGAGACATTGTTTGCCCAGGAACCACTCCAGGTTTTCCAATAAAATCTCTTCAGATGATGTTCCAACAAAGATCTCAGACTTGTTGAAAGACAAAACAGCTTTCAGCTGTAACATGTGAGCAAGTGGAATGTGTGGAATCTGGTTGGGGATTTTAAACAGTGACATGAGCTTTCTATGAAAT
The DNA here is from genome assembly GCA_024336885.1 of Actenoides hombroni. Lineage (NCBI taxonomy): Eukaryota > Metazoa > Chordata > Aves > Coraciiformes > Alcedinidae > Actenoides > Actenoides hombroni. The sequence goes on along the minus strand of WUAM01000319.1, from coordinate 1,518,463 downwards.
GACAGATAAGCTGAGTTAGCTGAGGACAAGATAAGTGCAAGTACTTGGATACTAATATTAACTTCAGTAAAACTGTGTGCAAAGCAAGCTTGTGGAACTGTTTATTGCACGGAGAGAGAGGCTGTATTTTCATTACAGAAACCTGTTGATCCAGAAGCTTCACATGACAGCCTCAGTGGGCACTAATCTGGAAGACAGTGTGTAAAGCAAGAAGGCATCCCCATCACCTTTCTGGTCTAATCATTTATCTCCTGTGTAGCTGCTGTGTTTTGATGCCTAGGTTCTCTTTGCACACCCTCACACTCATCACTGCATCCTCTCCTCCCTTAGCTTTCCTGAGAATGCATCTTTGCTGTTTGATTCCGAGCACTTGGAAGCAGGAGAGCTCTCAAGGAGCAGGCTGGCATTGGGCAGGGGGTCCATCAAAGGGAGCTTACATTTCTACTTTGTCAAACTTGTTCTGCATTCAGTTCACAAATAAGTCAATGGATTTTTATTCTTGAAAGTTCAGTATTTGGTAAAGATTTTTCCTGCAGATTCCTTCATTTTATATCCATTTCTGTTCTGTTTTTGATGTTTCATGAAGTTTTTAAAGATTTCCAGAGTAAACAGTTTGCTCAGAGTAATAAAAGAGCAGGACAATTAAGTACTTTTTTTCAACTGTTTTGCTTTAGGAACAAGTATCTCCTTTTAAACAGCCAAGAACTGAATGAGCTGAGTGCCATCTCCCATAAAGCCAACATCCCCGAGGTGGATGCTGTTGTCAACACAGACAGGTGAGTTGGGACAGAGGGTCTAGGTCAGCAACTCCTGGTGTTTTACCAGCACTCCCACTGGAGGTTTGATGTCACCTGTTTGGAGGTCCTTCTGTCCACCACACTTGCTTTCATTTCAGTGACATATTTCAGCAGGCAGTGTCTAGGTTTGTATGATATCCATGGTCATTAGCAAATCCAAAATGTGGTTGTGCTTAGGAGTAAGGCGCTTTAAAAACAAAAATGACCTAGTGGGGATTGAGTTCATGGTCCACACTTGGTTATGATGGGCTCAATCTGCCTGTTTGTCTGGCCTTTCTCATTACAGACAGACCTGGAAAGTAAACTGTGATCCATCTAATGCATGAATTGCTGCTACTAATAAATCTTAGTTTTGAGGCTCAGGAGCAGTCTGTGCACACGTAATACCCATTTCCAGGCTGCATAAACAGATCTAAGTATGTCTGCTTGGAGTCTTTAAGAGTGGCTAATAGCTAGAAGAAACTAAATTAGCTTGTTAAACCACTTACAAAATCTCTACTGCTGTATTTGAGTCCCTGTTAGATTGACTGTTTTGATATAATAAGCTCTTTAATACACGAGTCTCATGTACAAACCTCACAAGGTGCAACACTGTTTGTAGAATCTGTTTGTCAGAATATTCCCAGAGTATCAGCAGGGACTTGGTCTGCACAGAGCAGATTTACCTCCCTTCAACAGGGAATTCTCTAAGAGGATTTCTAAATGGTAATTATTACCATAATACTGTGCCTAATTGGGAAGAAACAGTGTCTGTTTCTCAGATCCTTCCCTTCTAAGCACAGGCACTTTCTGGATTTGTTGGAAAAGGATTAAGTATTCAGGGAGCAAAATCTGCCCTATCGGGAGCATGCTGAAAAGAAGCAGTTCAAGGGTGTAAACAGCTTTTTCCAACCTGCAGAGTTTCTCATCTCTCTCGAGTGTTAGTAAGAACAGACCTGTTGTGCTGCAGGAAAACACCTCCCCCCAGGGGCTTTGGCACCTGGCTGTTGGCTGCCCAGCAAAGGTGCTGCTGCAGTACGGGGTCATGATGCTGCTGCTTGTGCTGGGTTGTTCTTTGAGTAGAGCTGACCTACTTGAAGCACCTTATCCTACCTCTGTGGGATTGTTTGTGCAGCCAGACAGGCAGCATTGCTTCATTTCTAGCCTAGGCTGGCTTGCTCTTTCACCATGAGCATTTTGTTCCTGTGTTGCTTTTCTTCTGGCATTGCTTCTGCACAAGCTTACTGTCAGTAGATACTCTTTAATACAAGTAGTATTGTAGTTCTACAGCCTCTGTACTTTTAGCTAGTACATACAGAAGGCTACCTTATGTAGCTTCTTGGTTTCCATACTCTGCCTCCTAAACAGAACTTAGAGCTTCCTTTACATTTGTTGAGCAAAGCAGGTGTGTTTCTTTCATTCCTAAGCTCAAATGTGGTATATTTTTATTTTTTTTCCCTAATCTCTGAATTCCTGCAAGCTCCAGATAGATATTTTATGAAATTGCTAAGATTTTGAGAGAAAATTAGTATTTTCTTTAGGAATTATTTGGAAGTCGTGTTGCAGGTATTGCAGATGTTTACCACAGGCAGTGAGGAAGAACTCTTCCACTGGTAGAACTAGTAATGAAGCTTCATGGTTATTTGTACTGTGTATTTAATATGGAATTTTGAGCATTACAAGCTTTGGAGAAGAGGCTGGATTCAGTGTTCTCCAGGGTGCAGTGCTTGCCAGCCCTTCCACTCATGCTGTAATTTCTTCACGTGCTCTCAGGAGTCTTGTCTGTGATGGGAAGAGAGGTTTGTTGACCAGGCTGCTTCAGGTCATGAAGAAGGAACCAGCTGAATCCTCCTTCAGGTGGGTTGACCTTGTACTGCAACATGCTGCTTGGAGCTGACTGGGGAGTTGCCTTGTTTTCGTGCAGCTCCTAGCAGTTGAAAATACTTGAAAATCTTAAGTTGTGAAAAGGTCTGGCTGCTTTGCACATGGGTAGAGGGGCAGAGCAGGTGAGAGAGGATGCCAAAGCTTGTGTTGGGCCTTGTACCCAGTGTTGTTGGTGTTCTTCTGCAGGATCCACAGGTCTGACTCCAGCTTCAGACTGGAACGAAACAGATTAGGAAAAGGAATTTAAATTCCAGTTGTGATAGACTCCTCCCCTTGCTCCAAAATTAAAACCTCATTTCTTCCATTTCTCAGGTTTTGGCAAGCAAGGGCAGTTGAAAGTTTTCTGCGAGGCACCACCTCCTATGCAGACCAGATGTTCCTGCTAAAGAGAGGACTCCTGGAGGTAAGGAAGGTCATGCTTCCTCTGTAAGCTATCTCCATGGCAATCAAAGAGGATTTACCTGTTACGGATTCAAAAGGGGGTGAAAATGTAGTGTTAAATATTGACAGGGAATAGGGCAATTTTTGAGAAGTATTTGTGGATTCTGCTTGTGGCAGCCAGGTCTGGGGTGAGCCTTCATCACTGAGAGGTTAATTTAACAGGAGACTCGTCCAAATTGTCCTTAGTTCTGTCGTCCAAGAACTAAACCTGCAGATAAATGCTTGAAATGGTGATTAAATCAGAGCCTGCTGTACTGCTGGCTTGGGCTAAACTGTGGCAATAACATGTTTTCCTCCCCTGCCAGCATATTCTCTACTGCATTGTTGACAGTGAGTGCAAATCACGAGATGTGCTTCAGAGTTACTTTGACCTTCTGGGAGAACTGATGAAATTCAATATCGACGCGTTCAAGAGGTTCAACAAGTACATCAACACAGATGAGAAGGTAAATATTTGCAAAAGCTGTCCCCACTGGGTCAAATTACAGAACCAAACAGAGCACTAAGAAACTGGGATTCGTTTGCTGGTTTTGGTGTGATCGTTGAGCTTGGTGCACGATAAACACGACAGAGAGAGCTGCCGGAGTCTCTCCCCTGGAGTGTCTGTTGCTGCATCCAGTGGGGGTTTGAGGTGCTCCCCAGCTGCTCCGAGTCAGCAAGCGCCGAGCTGTTGAGAAAACCTTGCCCTGTTCCATCGTCGGGCAGGGCTCAAAGATGGCAGAACATTTCCTGTGAAGCTGGTAGTTGTGGAGACAGGCTCCAAAACATCATCTTCTGGAGCTTGACAGGGGGTTCTTCATGGAGATGTCTTGAAATACCCATTAATATTTGGTGCTGCAAAAAGACAAGCCTCGTTGTTTGCTGTTATTTGAACTTGCGGATATATTATGAGGTCATGGCTGATGTAATTGCCTCTAAAACTCAGTTGAGTTTGTAGATCAAGAATGGGCAGCTCTCTGTGCATGTGTTGTGTGCACAACATCAACTGTTGGGGAGGTTTTGAGTGACCTCATACTCTTGCCTGTGTAATTTTTTTCTCTGGTTACTGTCAGGTGTGGCAGATCCTGGAGAATAGAAGCAGAGATGTATTTAAAAGAAAGGTGCATTTACTTTCAGTTTGCTTTCTGGTAAATGAACTCAAAGCATTCTAGAGAATCTGTCTTTATACTTTGTGTGTGCTTCCTATTTATCGAGCTAGATATTTTTAAATTCTTGTTGTATGTGTCCCTCACTGTGTTCCTCCCTAGCACTGTCTGCTGGGACAAAGTAAGTGTGAGAGGACACGGAGGAACTTTGGAGGGCAGCAGCTGTGTCAAAACAAAGCGCAGGAAATCTTGGACCGACTGACATGACACAGCTTCAAAAGAGTTTTTAGTGGTGCCAGGACTTGGTGGCATTTTTCTGTTGTGTAGTGGCCACAGGGACCCTTTGGAGAGCCCTCAGTGCCAGCGTTGGCCTGGGCAGGAGGAGGCAGGCCCGGCAGTGTCTGTCTCCTCTGGTTGTTGTTGGAGTTAACTAAAAGGTGATGACCCCAAGTGTTTTGACATTCAGAACCTAACTGCTTCTGAAGGGAAGGGCAGATTGGCCGTGTCTGGGAAGCCTTATGTTGAAGTGCATGTTTTAGGTGCTTGTGATCAGAATTCAGGGTGGTTTCTCCAGCAACCTTTAAGAAATATCCTTTTCCTGTCAACAGTCTGGAGACTGTTGCTCTATTCTCCAAACCCTGTTCGTAGCTCTTCCTACTTGACTTCTCTGACCTGTCCCCTTGTGCCAACAGCGTAACTGCTTTAGGAGACACCTCTTGGCTGTACCCTTTCTGAAAAGGGTATGAGATGCTGTGTTGTCAGACCTCGACTGTCAGTCTTCGTGGCGGCTGAAGTTTTTTCTTTGATTTCTTGATTTATTTTTTTTTTAATGCTACGCTAAAAAGTGTTTCTCTTTAGTTCCAGGTATTTTTAAATCAGATCAACAGCTCACTGGTTGACTCAAACATGCTCGTTCGCTGCATTACATTGTCCCTGGACCGATTTGAGAATCAGTCTGATGCTAAAGGTAGGGAGTAAGAAAAGAGAGGCCTGGGTGGGGGTGGTTTTGGTAGTGATAATGGTTATTTTAAGTCTGGGCTTTGAAAACAGTGGGTTTAGACAGAAATGCCACCCTGCAGGTGTGTTGCTGCAGTCTAAGCACCAGTTCTTACCTGCTGCGTTGCTTGGAGCAACGTGTCTGAGCTTTAAGCACCTGATGAGTGTCTCTTTCCTCTTGCTGCAGTTGCAGAAGTGCTGTCGGAGTGCCGCCTGTTATCGTATATGTCCCAGATGTCCATGAGAATGTCCTTCCTGTTCCGTCTCATTAATATTATTCATGTACAGACACTCACACAGGTAAAGAGCTGACAGCAGCTTTGCACTTACCCTGACAGTACCTGGTAGTGATGAATGGGGCTGAGGGCAGGGAGGAAACTGGCTTCTCTCGGAGACCCGGGTCCCTTCTACCTTGATAAGTGTAGGAGCCCCTCCTCTGCACGCTCACCACGAACGCCTTTCGGAAGGCTGTGTGTACAACCCACACCTGGATTTTGTTGTCGTTGTCGTTGATGCTTGACCTACTCTGTCACTTTTACTTCTAGGAAAACGTCAGTTGTTTGAACACAAGTTTAGTTATCCTCATGCTGGCCCGAAGGAAAGAAAAGCTCCCTTTTTATCTGCGCACTTTGCAACAGATGGAATATACAGAAAAATACCCGGGCTTCATCCTCAACAACTTCCACAGTCTCCTGCGATTCTGGCAACAGCATTACCTCAACAAGGATAAAGACAGCACCTGCTTAGAAAATGTATGTGATCCTCATAGCATAGGAAGAATCAATCACAGCAATGAGCCGGCCAAAGACAAGCCAGCTTGTGCCCAGGTGGCCAAGAAGGCCACCAGTATCCTGCCTTGTATCAGCACTGGTATGGCCAGCAGGACTAGGACAGGGACTGTCACCCTGGACTGGGCACTGGGGAGGCTACACCTCGAATCCTGGGGTCAGTTTTGGGCCCCTCAATCCAAGAAGAACATCGAGGTGCTGGGTCGTGGCCAGAGAAGGGCAACAAAGCTGGTCAAGGGTCCAGAGCACAAGTGTGGTGAGGAGCAGCCAAGGGAGCTGGGGTTGTTCAGCCTGGAGCAAAGGAGGCTCAGGGGAGACCACCTTGTTCTCAACAGGTCCCTAGCAGGAGGTTGAAGCCAGGAGGGGTCGGGCTCTGCTCCCAAGGAACAAGTGACAGGACGGGAGGAACCAGCCTCAGGTTGAGCCAGGGGAGGTTTAGGTTGGATGTTAAGAAATATTTTTTTTTCTTAAAAGGGTTGTGAAGACCTGGCCCAGGCTGCCCAGGGATGTGGTGGAGTCCCCATCCCTGGAGGGCTTTCAGAGCTGTGGAGATGTGGTGCTGAGGGACATGGGTTAGTGGTGCCCTGGCAGTGGGAATGGTTGGGCTCTGATCTTAAAGGTCTTTTTGAACCAGAGAGATTTGATGATTCTATGATTGGACCTTTCAGACTGTGCCTTCTGCTGCATGTAGGTGGCTGCAGACCACGCTAACCAACCTCTTCATCTCTTCCTACAGAGCTCATGTATTAGTTTTACCTACTGGAAAGAGACTGTATCTATACTGCTCAGTCCAGACCGGACATCCCCCTGTGCCATAGTTAGCTACATCGACGAGGCGTACATGGACATTGACAGAGACTTTTCAGAGGAGTGATTCTTCGCTCTGGCTTCTGCTGGACAGCTCTCGGAGGGTGCCTCGCGGCCCGTGGATTTTCAGGGATACGCTGTGTAGTGTGTGTGTGTGTGCGCGGCTTGGGACCGCGAGCGGCACCGCGGTGTCAAAGCCCCAGCCCCCTCCCGGCCCCCACCTCTCATCTCTTAACGGAGGAGACTTTGGAAGCTCTCTGGGCGACACATTCAGGGATGTATCTTCCAGTTGTTCTGGGATAAAAATAATCACCTGCAAGGACCAGCCTCTTTATTTCTATTTTATTTTTTTTTTCCTCTCTCTGCCAGTCCCACGGGGCTGGGCAGAGATGTTTCTGCTGACCGGTGAGGATACTCTGTACGTGCCAATTTAGCTGTGGCTCTTTCACGGCTGCCAGAATCAGCAGGTCACAAAGCACAGAAATTATCCTCCAAATGTGAGAAGGTCTGACTTGGGACCCCGGCACAGCAGCCACCTGCAGAGCCACCACGAGGACTCCCTTCGGGTGCAACTCTTCTGTTGGGGTTTGGAATTGGGGGTTTAGGGTTGGTTAGAGTGTGAGGGGGTGTGTGTGCGCGCGTGTGCTTTTAATTCCTGAGAGCCCTAGCTCCAGTCACCTCTTTACCATCGACTTTTGGATCATTTGGTACTAAATCTGTCTGTCTGTGCATTAGGAGAACCTCTGCTCCTGCTGCCTTTCCTGCAGATCCTTCCCATCTGAAGGCACCCTACAATGCTGCAGAGAACAGAGACGTTTCAGCAGTGGTGGAATCACAACAGGGGGTGGCTTTTTTCATGGAGCACTAGCATTAAAATGTACTAATTATTTTTAAACTTGCGGCTTGTCCCTTCTTGGGTAACTAATCTGGTTTTAAAATCCTTTTCAGGACCATTGCTCTTGATGCTAACCTCCTACGCCTCCAAGTCTTATGTCAGTCTCTGCTTTCAGTCCTTAATATCAACACACATGTTAAATCTTGAAGTGCAATATTTACTGGAGATGTCAGTTTTGTTTTTTTTCCTGGATCTATTTTAATCAGAATGTGTTAAATACTGGGAATAAACACTCCTGGTTGAAAGTAACTTTGTAGGCTATGTTGGGAAAGGGGGATGGGGTTCTGGCAGTCCCCGTTGCTAAGCCCTGCCTGCTCACCAGTGTTAATGGTGTTGGCTCCAAGACAGTCACATTCCCAGGAATGAAATACAGTCTGAAGTCCTGAGCCACTGCTTCTAAGTAAAAAAACAACAAAAAAATACACATCTTCCAGCTAAAAGAAACCAGTTTTCTTTGAAATGTACATCTGATTATTTTTTTTTTTAAATTTTCTTAACTTATTGGATGACTTCAGCTCTTTCCAGGCTCTGGAGAAGGACTGGGGGCAAGGATGTCCAAGAGCTGTGGTGCTTTGTCTCTAATCATTGCCAGCAGAATGAAGCCTGCTCTGAGGCTCCCTGGCCTGGGTGAGGGAACGAGGTCCCCAGCCCCACGTGCAGGACTTGCTCTCCAAAAGTCACCCTTCTCCTCTCGCTTGTCTCACACTTCAGTCCTGCCCTGGCCTTGGCCATCAGTCCTTTGCTTGTGGGGTGGTCAGAGCTGCTGAGCTTGTGCATGAACATGGAGCCTTGCAGAAGCTCCTGGGGATCCTTTGGACCGCCCTGGGGGGCTAAATCCCCATGGCAGACTCTGCTCTGCTCCCAGGAGGTTGTCCTGCTCGCACCCCTCATGCTGGGGAGCTCTTTGCTATGGCAGCTGCAACTCTGTTCTTCATCAGGTCACCCCCTCCCTCCCCTGAGCTCATTTCTTTATCATCTGTGCTTTTCTTTTCTTTTTCTTTCGTTCTTGGGTATTTGTGTTTTTGGTGTATCTTTGCTTCTTCTTAACTGTAATAGATGTACACTTAAAATAAATGCTTCAAATTAAAAGGCTTTTAAGTTAAGGGCTGCCTTTGCCATAGTCTAGTTAATGGGCACATCCAGCAATTGCTGCTAGGACCCTGCTGAGTCTCATTTCCACCTCCATTTGCTGTTAGGGGCCAAGCTCTGCCCTGCGTCAGGCTGAGCCAGCATCCCCCCAGCTGCCTTCTGGCTCCTGGATCCCTCCTGCCCTGTGCAGTGGGAGCTTGGTGACCCTTGGCTCCTGGGCTGCTCCGGGTAGCTTGGCTTTGCTTTCGCCTTCAGGCTGATGCAGGAGGCTGAGGGGACCCGGGGCAGGGAAGGGATGGGGGAGCACCTGGCAGCAGCTCCTCTCCCCAGGGATCAGCAGGGGGCAGAGAGGGGCACAGGCACATTGGGGCTGGGGACCACATTCCTGTGGGCTCATCTGTTCAGGCCGGGTGCCCCAAGAGGGACCAGAGAGCTCTGTCTGTCAACCTTGTGTCTTATTTATGGAGAGCACAGGGAGGAAGTGTTGAGTGTGATGCTGGGGAGAGCTCCTGGGGGTGGAGGTGGGACCCCAGTCCCTAACAAGTACTTCTGGACTTCTGCACTATCCCCAGGGGTTGCTGAGGTTGGTGCTGCCCTGATTAATGCCAATTTACTAACTGCAAATAAACGTATTGAATAGAAACTATTAAAGAACTCTATTTTAAAGAAACGAGTGGAGATGTCTTTCTTTGCAGTTCTTTGGCTCTGGTTCTACCACCCCTCCCTCTGCCCTGCAGGACTGGACTTGGGGGTTTTATGGTCTCCCCCCGAGCAATGGTTTCGGTGAGGTCTGTGTTTTGGTGGGGAGGGATGAGGAGAGGGCTCTTCCCAACCTCCCCATGGAGCAGAGAGAGGGGAGGCCTGTGCCTCTCCTGCCCTGGCCTGNNNNGAAAGATGTCCCCAAAGCCCTCAGCTTGCCCCCCACCTCTCCCCCAGCAGAGCCAGAGGCCCTGGTGCCCCCATGACAGACACGATGGAGCAAGGCCTGGCAGATACATGTTTATTCAGGCTTGTGAAGCTGGCAGTGGCTGTTGCAGCCCTTTCTCTCCAACCTACAGCAGGCAGCTGGGGACCAGGCAGGGCAGGTGGCCAGGCTTCTGCTACTCATGCTGGCAAAAAAACCCAGAAGGCTTTGGTGAGAGCCTGGGCCTGGGGCAGACAGCACCCTGCAGGTCCCAGCAGCAGCAGGTGAAGGTGGCAGCGCTGGGCAGGGTGTGGCTGTGGCTTGTGCAGCTGACCCTCTGGCTCCAGGGACAGCAGGAGCCCCTGCCCTCCCATGATAGGACAAGAGGAAACAGCCTCAAGTTGTTCCAGGGGAGGTTTAGGTTGGACATTAGGAACAGTTTCTTCTCTCAAGTGTTGTCCAGGCCTGGCCCAAGCTGCTCAGGGCAGTGGTGGAGTCCCCGTGATCCCTGGAGTGGTTTCAAAGCTGTGGAGATGTGGTGCTGGGGGACATGGTTTAGTGGTGCCCTGGCAGTGCTGGGGGAATGGTTGGACTCACTGTTCCTCCAACCCAAATGATTCTATGATTTTCTACCTTCCCCTCCCCTGCTGCCCCCAAAAGCTGTGTGGACCTTACCTTGGAGACAATGACCTCCCTGGTGCGGGCCCGCAGCTTGTTGACCTGCGTCTCTGCAATGTCCGCACGCTCCTCGGCATCGTCCAGCTCGTGCTGCACCTTGCGGTACTTCACCAGGTTGGAGTTGGCCTGCTGCTCCTGGAGGGGGTGAGCAGAGAGGCGGGTGCGTGAGGCACAGCCAGGACACCAGGCTGGGAGCTCCCCATGCCAACCTCATGGCCACCTTCCCTTCCCAGGGCAGAGCAGCCCTGTCCTCTGCCCCCGCAGGAGAGCAGCGGTGGGGGTGGGCACTTACCGCCTCCTCAAACTGGCGTTTGTAGCTCTTGACCTTGCTCTGCAGCTTGTCGATCAGATCCTGCATCCGTGTCAGGTTCTTCCGATCTTCCTCAGCCTGTGAGTGCCCCAGCCCCATTAGAAGGACCCCAGCAGATGACCCAACTCAGGCTCCAGCTGCCCCAATACCTTTATCCAAGGGTCCCAGGGCCCTTCACACACACAGCACCCACCCACCCCACTGAGCCAGCCAACAGCCCCGTGTCCCCTGGTCCTGGCCCCACAGCACCTCACTTAGGAGGTACCAGCAAAGGGACAAGACAGAGAGCAGGTGGTGGATGCTGGGACAGGGAGCAGTCTGTCCTGCCCTTGTCAGTCCCAGTACAGCACCCAGAAGGAGCTCGGACTGTGCTGGGGGGAGCTGGGTAACACAAGGATCTGAGCACAGGGAGAGTTGGGCCAAGTCCTGCTGGGCTGGAGCTGTGCCCTGTGCTGCTGTACCTGGTAGCTCAGCTCCTTGATCCTCCGCTCGTACTTGCGAATGCCCTTCTGGGCTTCAGCCATCTTCTTCTGCTCCATATCCAGCTCTCCCTCCAGCTCCCGCACCTGCCGTGGGTAGAGGCCAACTCAGCAACTCTGCTCCTCAGCACCAGGCCCAGCTGAGGCCAAATCACATTCCCCAGGTCACAGCAGCCACGGCCAAGTCGAAGCCACCCCAAGCGAAGGCTGGGAGATAGCCCTGGGCTTGCAGGTCCTCAGAGACCACTGCTCACTACCTGTGGCACAGCCTGGCCTCAGAGGGAGGGGACAGTGCCAGTGCTCAGCAGAGCCTGGGGCCACAGAGGCCTGCTCCTGGGGGGGCACAGCCAGGGGTCCGCCCCCGCCCTCTCACCCTGGCCTCCAGCTTCTGGATCTGCTTCTTGCCCCCCTTGAGAGCAATCTGCTCTGCTTCATCCAGGCGCATCTGCAGGTCCTTGATGGTCTGCTCCATGTTCTTCTTCATCCGCTCCAGGTGCGCGCTCGTGTCCTGCTCCTTCTTCAGCTCCTCTGCCATCATGGCAGCCTGCAAGGCACAGAGGCATCACCGCAAGGCCAGGCAGCCACAGAGGGCTCAATGGAGAAGCTCTGCAACCCCTCCCTTCTCCTCCTGCCCCGCAGCCCCTTGCCGAACCCCCTATCGCCCTCC